>KK115297.1:76772-173234 GCA_000611955.2 Stegodyphus mimosarum | reverse complement strand
AAAAAACATAAAATGGGACAGTTCTATATCTCCCGTTCTACTGGGCCGATTGACGAAATTCAAATTGCGTTTTTCATGTCTCGAAAGCGCGACTTAGGATATGTATTAGATTTATATATAACATTGATCAAATATGGATATTTTGACACAAAATCGGACTTTTTCTGAACTGGCATGCCAATTTGTTTCCATATTTCGATTCTAGGACTCAAATTATGCCAAATTTCCAAGTTTTTAAAAATCGCACGTGTAGTTTTCAAAAAATTAGCTCTCAAAATTTTAGCTCCCCAGTGTTATTTCAATTGTAATGTTCAGTCGGAACCCACTATACCGAAAATTTTAAATTGTCCATTTTTGATGTACCTTTTCTCAAAATCTGCTGCAAACACATATTTGAAATTTTTTCTGTAGTAAAAGTGCACTTATCTGATTGTACTGAAATGAGGTTTTGAACCTTTTTGCATTTCAGAGTAATTTATAGAATATTGTAATAGGTATAGTAAAATTTACTCACTTTTCTCACAAAAAAATTGTAAAAATGTTTTTTCTTAATTTATCACAAAAGTCTCCTTTCAGTAAATATTAGGAAACATCATAAATAAGCCATAGAAAGTATTGTATACCTGTGAGCAGTAGTTCCTGAGAAAAGGTATATCGAGTATAAAAAAATCACATTTGGAGAATAAAAATCTTCATTTATCAAATGATAAATTATGATTAACAAATGTTAAATTAAAACTAGACTTTTTACAGTTCTAATTTTCACAGCGATTAAAGTATGGTATTTTTAGAAAGCTAAAAATGTAAAGAATTCGAAAATTCAAAAATTTCAAATCACCATTTTTTGCTTCCAACACCCCTTAAGAGATATTCAAAACTTAAAATATATTTCAAAATTATTAACTATATTAAATCCTGAACTGAACTAATAAAAGAATTCATAAAAGCTACAAATTATATTTACGAAAGGCATTAATACTGTGATTAAGAAATTTTAGTTAATGAAAATGCTAATTATAATCAACTTTTATTTTGAATGGTTTCAGACTTAAAGGTTAGATTAAACCATACGATTTCCTGAAATAAAAAAAGGTTAATGCTAAGGTATCATGTTTAGATATTCTACACTAATGATCTTTAATAAAGTTGAAAGAATGATTTCTATAATCGAGCATGGCTTGCAATACTACCTCAAATGCACTTTTTTGATATACAAAATAGCCATAATAAAAGACAAGAAATTACATATACCACTTATTTTTCTACTAAACGTTGGCATCAAGTAATTAAGGCAGATTATTTTTATCGTTAAAAAACAGATACCTTATGGGTGAAAGTAAGCAAAATACATTCCACTATTCCTCTCATGAGATCTTATCAGGTAGGAGATCTGCCTTAAGACACTGAACGGCTGGCCATTATTAGGGTGTTAACTGTTGACTTCCCATTGTTAACAAGAAGGATCAAAATTGAGCTGGATTGTGGCGGGTCAGCGATGTCATAACCTGTGGCTTACGGAAGAGAGGGTGTAAGGATAGGTTATAAAGATTAATGGAATGGGTCGATGAACCAAGGGAATAAAATCTCTGGAGGGCATAATAAAGCTTCATATTAAGTTTTATTCCATGGCCATTTGCCAAAGTTACCGATTTAATCTTTTCATTACGTTGTTGCTACTTAACAGGAAAGCATAATTTTATGCCACGTTGATGCACTGATGTGATACACTTTTATATTTTGATGAATATGAAAAAGCATCTCTGAAAGCAAGCAACGGGACAGAAATTTATTCTGATCTCTTTATTAAGGTGGTTTATCATTACACTCCTGTTAAACTCAAGTAATGCAATCTGATCGTTTTTTCGTTTATTTACGCTTTACTAAAATAATATTTATTTTTAATCCAAATATCAGTTACACTTTTATATGCAAATTTACATAGAACCATACTGTAACAAATTTTTTACTCTAATATAGTTTCTCTTTCATGGCGAAACGTATCAATATAATTCTGCAAAGATGGGTACAAATTGTTGTATCATCCTAACATTTTGCGGAATCAAAATAATCATTTTTTGTACAAATTGTCGCATCAGCTTCTCATTTTACATAATGAAAATAATAATTTTTTGTACAAATTGTTGTATCATCCTAACATTTTGCATAATTAAAATACAAGTATGCATTCGATATCATTGCAGCTGAAAGATATTGCAACACCCAAATCTTTGTTTTCGTTTTGCATTTCCTGTAACATTAAGGCATTCGCATTTCTGCAACATTCATCCTTTTGGGGTATAACTGCTTCGATAGAGGATTACTATCATTTGTAAACTGAGTTAGAAGACTATAGACGATAACAGTTTATTCAAGTATCGTCACATTGTCTTCTAACACCGGTTAATTGACATGGTTTAACACGTCCTAAGAAAAGTGTTATGTTATCATTAAAAAATAAGGGTTAGAGCAGAAATCGTTGGCTGTAAATAATACATTGTGACTCGTTTTTGAAGAAATTTCATCACCTGTAAGTAGGAAGACTGTCCGTGGGTGCGCGAGAAAACACTCGCACGATCACTTCATGAGTAAAACACGGGTAAATAAAATATGTTTGATTACTATACATCAATCAATAACAATGCAAAACTGTTTATTTGTTTTGAATTTAATATTCACTTGTTATTTAGCAGGTGAAAAATATCTACAGGGCAATAATATCTACACGATGATGTGATTCCGTAATAATAATAGTTTAAACCCTCTGGAAATTCTTCAAAACTAATGACTGTTGAGGAATTGAAAATAAATCTGCTCACTGCCAGAGTTACAGAGTCACTTATTCATATCTACTTCCATTAAATATCATGAAAACATGATTCAAATAAATACATGAACAGATCTAGAATATAATTTTATATACACGAAACTGTCGTGCAGCAATCATTATAACGGCATGTATAATCCCACAAAATATTATTGTCCCCAGATATTATTATAACCCAGATTTTAAATATTTTTCTAGCTGTTTGTTATTGACATTTACTTTTATGATAAATACACCCGTAATTATTCGGAATAAGTTAAGCAAACAGAGCTTTTATTTCATCCATGCAATAAATGCATGTGGTTTAACGATGGAAAAATCTCACTTCCCAAATTTTAACCATTAACTGCGAATGATTTGCTTACCCTCCGAAATCTTCCTATGAGTTGATACTCTAGAACTTCAGTTACTTAGGCTAAGATAGCAGGAACACCAATTATTTGGATGTCGGGTTATGCTTTTCAAGTGAAATAAAATTACGCTTCTATAGCATTACAAACCGCCAATATTTTATTAATTGCATCTTATAACTAGCTGTCTTTCCTCTTATTTCAGGTATAAAAAGGAAAAACGTGCAGAAGAAGGTGATGTCTTCGTATCATAAGGAACATGAAGCCTTCGTGAAGGATTCTCTATTTCGTATTACAGTTACATAGGAAAATTCCACGAAAATTCCTAAGCAGCGTGATTCTTTAAGATTGGACTCTCGTCTGAACTTCCAGTATTCAACGATATTACTATTCTGTCATTGATGGGTCTTGTAAATCTGAAGGCAATGAAACTCTGATCTCTAGTTCTTTGAAACTGAAATACTTTAGTCCTTTAGACTTGATAGATATCAGTCTATAAATGTATAGTGACTATATTTTTTATCAGTTCAAAACGGTAATTTGCCCAGAAGGACTATTAATTTTGTTTTGGCATTTTACGTTGATTCACTAATGCATGTCGGGTCACTTTTTAGATTGTTGCCACAAAATATTAGAGCTCTGTATTATATTTAAAGAAATTAAATTATGAAGAATCTGCACACATGTATGTACGTTTCTCGCATTGTGATAAAACAACGGTACCTAGAGCCGGTGTCCGCCGATAACATCGCGGCATAAACATCGCGGACGAAAACGTCGTGGAGAAAACGTCGTCACACAAAACATCGTGGGAGAAAATAAAGCAAAGTGAAAACTTCGCAGTTCTAAAACATCGTGGTACAAAACATCGTCGTCGAAAATAAAGCGGTTCAAACACTTCGCACTTTAAAAACATCGCCGTCGAAAATATCGTGGTAAAAAATAAAGTACCTGCAAATCATCGCATGACGATAACATCGCAGACATGCGTTTTTTTTTTTTGTTGTTGTTATTCTATTTATTTATTGCTTTCTCCAACATTTGACATTACTCGGAAGGAAGAGATGCGTCGAGGAGAACTTTTTAAGCAAAACTGCCACGTATCCACGTTAGGCATGGAGAAAACCAGGAAAACGCCCCTGTAGGCCCAGCTTACTGGGACTCTTGAAACCCGGATCGAACTGTCAGTGTTCAGTGTGTTTTACTCCTCAGTCGCTGATGGGAATTTTTTTTTTTATTTTGAAACCATTATTAATCACTTTTGTGATCTTGCGGCCGAGTCGTATATGCAATTCGACTTTATGTATATAATATAGTTACATAACAAAAAAAAACACATAAATATAGTAGAACTTTAAAACAGACTTTAAAATTTTAAAACTTGAAACTTTAAAACAGACTACTTTAAGGACTACATGATGTTTCTTAAAGACTTTAAGGATAATATAAGATCGCTAACAAGCTTCACAAAACACGAAAATCTACCCTACATTTTAATAACACAAGTATAAAACATGTTAGAAAATAATCGGAACTGACACTAGAAACGACCTTTTACTGTATTATTATAAAAATACTACGGAAAATATTTGAAATCTGTCAGGACGAATTTTAAGTTAATTTATTTTTTATTTTTTGAAAAGGAGTATTTTTGTAAATTTCCTTCATTTAGAACATTAAACCTGGAACTTACGGTTGGCAGACATATTTTAAATATATTTTGAAGACTTAACTCACGATGAAATATTATTTATTTTCTCATTTATACAGCTATGACCCCAATTCAGGTATTACATCAGTTTTCAAGAAAATATTTATAAAACTGTAGTAGCTAAAAGAATTGTACTTTGATAACAATAAATCCACATAGAAAGTTGTGATAATCATTATCAAATGTGCAAAATTTTAATATCTGGAGCTGTAACTAAGTTATTAATTTATATGGACCTGTAAATTTTATGATTATTATTGCATATTTTATAATATTAAAAATTATGAAAATAGTTAATTTCATTAAATGTTCGCCCAAGTTTTGTGCTCTGTACAATTATCAAATTTAAACTAAAATATTAAATTCTAATATTTAAGAATGATATCCAAAGGTATATGCATACCTTTAACTTCAAGCTAACATGATGTACCGAAATATTTTAGAAAGGTTATTGAAGCTTGTCCGCTAATATTGCCCTGTCATAATTTTTCAAAAATATTTAAATCTTACTTAAAGGGCAATTCATTTAAAATATTTTAATTTAACAAAGGTAGTTGATAAATTTATTTAAAGGCATAAAGTGGTAATTTGAAAAGCGCATTTCGCATGTATTCTAAAGTTTTCGTTAATGAAGAATCACTTCTAAATTGTACAGCACCTTTATAAAGAATGTCTGAGTAATGCCATGATAAAAAGCTTTAGGCCGGGGCTCAAAGCGTGAAATTACTTTGAACACTTATGAGGATCTGCACTTGATTCTACAACTAGGAAACATCACAGTAGTGTCTAAGGGGTAAAGGTATGGCAGGTTATGCTTTGCAGATAGGATACTTGATAAATATGGCGAAGGAAATGAAGTGAAGCAATGTTTTTGCAAGACCACTTCAGTTTGCATAACTGTGACAGCAACGGCAAGCGAATGCTCCCTTCTTGAATCATACAGTTAATGCTTTTATGTTCTTATGCAATTAACCAAGATTAATGTTGCGGGATATGTGTCTCGGAATGGATTTCATGCCTGTAATGGATACATTGCTATTACTATTTTACTATTAATGGTCACATTGATATTAAAGGAACTTGCACTTTTTAAATTTAATAAATAAATAAATTTAAAAAGAAAAAAAAACAGGAACGGTTACAGACGTAAAAACATTTTTACCAAATTTATCAGTTAGAACTTCATATGATACAGAAGAATGTTCCCCCATTTCATTAAATTCTTATACTGCTTTTTAATTGATTTAGATTTTTCTTTCAAACAACATGTTCTTTCAAAGATTTTAGCCAACAAGTTTCATGAATGAAGAGAATGAAGGAAATGTATCACTAATTACATCTTTCCATTTAGCTTTTCGGTGTTTTCAAAAAATTCTAGGTTTTGGCCATATGTAATAGATGCAGTTTATTTACTTAAGGAACTAGATAAGTTTTAAAAGGCCTGAATATACATATTTTCTCAACCTGCATGCATTTAATCTAATTTTCTTTCATTTTCCTTGAGTGCCATTTTTTTTTTTTCTTTCTCTTTCAGCCTATTAATATTTTTTTTACTTGAACGCTGTGAAATTACACACATTTCTTCACCTTACGCATTAATAAACGCATTAACTGCTGTTGCAGTTATAGAAGGTTTTGCTTAAATAAGCTTTCCTTACTTGCCTAACCTTGCTCTAACGAAACGTCATCGCAAGCTAGCTAATACATAAAATGATTTTTAATACCACAGAAGTATAAAACTGTACTAAATATTTATTTCTTGTTACCTGCAGTCTTAAGTTAAAACTCAAGGCAACAAAAACTATTCTATCCTCATTTTCCAGGTTAAGCGTTTAAAGAAAGTAATCAAGAATTACGCCCGCAAGTTTCACTTCAACTCTAATGCCGCCCGGCCTAATTTTTTTAAATATAAACAGGTAGTGTGATCATTTGCCAAATACCACCTTGGATATCAGATAGATAACGTGGGGATCAAAGTTGGCTGAATCATTGGAAAACTGAGCACTAGCATTACCAGCCCACTCTTACTAAATACAGGTTGCACTCGTTTAAGCTTAACCTAACTTGCACTTTTGGAAGTCGTTTGAAAAGTAGAAAGCGCAGAAATAAATCAACATAAAACTGGCTAATTATTCAAAACTTACAACTACATAAAAAGTCAGTTTTGAATATAAATATGAATTTAATAAATTAAAGTCCTTAACACGAATATAATGTTTTAAATCAAAAGGCAATGAATTGATCTACAAATAACCCCCAGAGGCACCAATATTTAAAAGGATTTTTTGTTGCAGTGGGGTTTGATTTTTTTCGTTGGCAAAGGAAGATTTAAAGATACCTCATTATACGACTTTTGTCGATACTAATACAAAAATGTTCTCGTTTGTATCTTCTAATATGTACAACTGCACGTTTGATTACAAATGTCTGTTTCATAAGAAATATATACTTGGAGAGAGTATTATGATTAGGATCTAGATTTGGTTTATAGAATCACTTTAAAACACAAAAGTATATTTTTGGATGTCCCATCTGTTGTACTATTAAAATACGTAAAACTCTAAGCAAAACCAAGAGAGTTCGAACCTTGAGATGTTCTGCTATCTTCGCGGTTATTAAAATACTTCATGTTTACGAGAAATTATCAATCATTCCAAGCCTTTTCTAGTCTGTCTTTCAGTTATCGCATAACAATAGCTAAAGTACTGCTATTTTGCTTTCAATACTATTTAACAGTCTTAAGATTGGCAGCCGCAAAAACTGTCATGCTTAAAAATTCTTCAATTTAGATAATCTCTCCTTTAATTCAATGCGTTTATTTATATACAGTTTTTTCACATACTTTAATTGAATTTTGCTAAAAGCATACTTAATTTAGAGAAGAATTCAATAAGAAATATTTAATAAGAATTTTTTTTGGAGGGAGAGGAAGAAATAAAATTTGCTTTTTCGTACATTGGATTTCTTACATCATTTTAACCCCACTTTTTCCCCTTCTTTGCTTTCTAAATTTAAATAACGTCGATCTTTAAAAAAGCTGATTTTTAGCCAAGACAAATTTTAAGATAATAAAAATTTGATCACCTCTCAACCTTTTCAAAAATTTTGAATTTTAAAATCTCTAAAAATAGTTATTTGGTATCAATGTTTCTAAATTATTATTTTTAACTTTAGAACAGCCTTTCAAAATATGCAGTCGGATATTCAGTATCCGTAGCTGCCTTTGGCAATAACGGGATACAGTCCTTGAAATATTTTAAATATTAATACCTAAGATTATTTTGATCATATGAATGTGAATTATTATTATTATTATTATTATTATTATTATTATTTTAAACAAAATACTAACTCCACAATGAGAAACATTTTTCTTAATGGCAATGTTTTCTTCAGGCTCCACCTAAAAATTTATGTTTCATATATTTTGTTTTATTACCCCCCAAAAAAATTAACAAACTTGTTCCTAAGAGGATTATTTGGCAGCGAAGAGCTTAAAACATGGCATTAAAAACGACTTCTTCTTTCTATTTTCTTCTCATCATTATTATTGCTTATTTACACTAGTAGGTCGTTACGAACTGGCAAACGTGAAACCAGGATATATTTTTCACAAAGAAACTAAATGGTTCTGCGCTAAGTTACGTAATCTGGGACTTCAGAAACATCTTCAGTTAACTGCAATATTATCACAAATTTCCATAATATTTTCAGAGGAATATATTCTAAATTAAGTATACTTTAAATTTTACAAATTATGTTTATTATAACAAAAAAAAATATAAATATAAATTACAAAGCAATGCGTTGATTTATTTTAAAATGCTAATTTTTTTAAGGAATTATAATCTGAAACGTAAATCAAATCTTATGTCACGTCGAATGACAACACTTTGAGAACTGGAAGGATAAATCGACTTAAAAGATAAAATAAAGACATTCTATCTCTTTCGCAGAGTGCCAGTATTTTTCAAGCACCAAGGAAAATAAACATACTATGGTAGCGTAAATTAAAATAATATAACACTTTAAAAACGTTGAATAAACTCCGCCGAAAACGTTTTTTGCAGTCTTCATCTCTCTTGCGCACAGTTCTACCAATCATTATTATGCTCCGCCTCAAACGCAACTATTCAAAAAAAATTAGCGAAACCTAGTTTTCTGATTTCACTATTTTTTTCCTCCACCACACTTTCGAATAAGCCTGATTTCAGTTAAAAAATCTGTTAAGCTGGATTTTACTCCAATTTGGCGAATGGTTCGGTTTGGTTTATGTGATTACGGCAAAGACTCGAAGCCTATCTGCCTAAGGGGAGGGATGCCTTCGTGGAGGACATTTTGAGGGAATATGTTTCGTACACTCGCTACACATGGGAAAAACCACGAAAGCGCCTATGCAGAGAGCCCGTTCACGGGATTCGAGCCTCGGACCGAACGACCAGTGTTCAGCGACTTTAGAGCTCGGCCGCTGGTGGGCCTGAAATTTGGCGAAACTATTATCGAAAGAACTTGCATGCGAATTCAGAATTATTACAAAGACGAAAAAATGCGCAATATCATTAATTCTATGCAAAAATAGGGAATAAAAAAACTGAAAAAGTCATATATTTCAGGTTGTACACATGCAATCAGTATAGCTTAGACATAACGTGGATGCGTTTTTTCTATTCTTTATTTTAAGAAGCATTTGCAGTTGTGTAAATTCATTTGCGCATTTCGAAAAAGCTGCGAAGCTGGTCACAGGTAGCTCGAAATAGGCCCAAACCTCGGTGAACGTGCTTGCTTCATGGAAGTAATCATGGTTTTCTAATGCAAATAGGAGCCAGTTGTCTTTAAAAGGTAATCTTTGAAGGCCTTCCTTCTCTTAGGCAGATAGCCTTTTCTTTGTTTGTCATAATCTTAATAATCTGATCCAGTCATCATGACATAAATGTTTTCTTTGACTGAAAGCACATGTTGGCTAGGGTAACACTGACATCACAAAGATAATTTTCTAATAATAAAAGATAATTATAATGGCAATTTTAAAAACCATTTAGCACACCAGTTAAGCTAATTAAGTAGCAACCGAAGCAGTTTTTTCTAACAAGATCTTAATTTCATCTGAGTGTTTTTACCTTGCAAGATGACAGATCTTGCCACTTTTTGATTCGGTTCTCAGATTTCATGAACTTTCTTTTATAAATTATTGTACTAAACAATTCTGATCTTAATGGCTATGTAAAGAATACAATTGCTTTGAAAAACGTAGCCTGAAAAATTCTAAATTAACGATATCGTGCTATAAGTAACTGAGTCAATAATTTGTTATATACTTTGCCATTGCTGATGCTTAAACTAAAAAAATACTATTGTAAAATTATTATTTGCCATTCCGTTAAAGGCTTATGTCATTATAGCAGCTATTTTTGTTTACGAAACTATACTCAAAAACTAATATTTCTCAAGTAGAAGTAAGTTTCAATTTCATCTTTCGTTAGACCATAAGGTATTAAGGCAAATGATTTCTACAAATGAGACAGCTAATGACAAAAACGGAGTTCTTTCTGCATATGAGTTGTTTTCAAATCACAATAAATATGGGATAAATATGTAGGTTTACAAGTGCTTAATATGTAACACTCTAGAGATAGTAATGGGAAGTGATTATTATGAAATTTAATACATATTTTATCATTATGTCTTTGTCTAACTAGTGCATTGCTGTCTGAAGCATTCTAATATTTTTTTAATTTAAAATGAAGAAATTACTGCAGTAAAATGCATGCGTATAATTTCCAGACAATTACAGTGTTTTAAGCGTAGAGTTAAATTTTACAGTTAATTGTTTTCAATCTATCTCAGGACCATACAGAATTTGGTTTACATATTTAAAAAGGTATTGCTTTAATGACTTTCCATTGCAATTTTATCCTAATTTGCCATATGATTTACAACTGAAAAATACCCACTTCATTTCCATTTACAGACAACTCTTGAGAGCAGATGCAATTTTTCAGTTATTCTTTTCTTTTAGGAAAAAGGGCAGTTCGAAATGCTTAATTATATCAACCAGAGACTAATAAAATGTCCTTAATATCGTATAATATTTACGCAACATTGGAGAAAATAATCAATTTAAACAAATGCATGACTTTGATTTTACTTTGATTTTACTGAGAGCCTCTTTCAAAGAAGGAATTCCACTTGCTGCATCACATTTTCCATCCTGAAAAAAATAAGCAGTTCATAAAAAAATAACAATGATAAATAACTCCCAGCGGGTAAATAAAACATGAAAAACAAAGTATTCGAGTAGCCAAAAGACTGATAAAACAAATTCTTACCTTCTTACAGAGAAGAGCTGCCAAAAGGAGAACAGAATTCATATTCTAAAATAAAATGTAGCCTTTAGTTATAACGTTATAACTGATCTAGCCTTTAGTGATAATTGACTAACAAACGGCAACTTTTATCTGAAATATTTCTCTAGAGAATATTTGATTATTACATGTTTTAAAAATTTTAAGCATATATGTAATTGAAGATTATGATTAAATAGCTTATTGATAGCTTTTATAATTGGATGTTTAGCGTTTTTGCTGCCTATTATAATAATTAAATGATAATATTTTTATAATATTGGATATAAAAGCATGAACTACACAGATATCATATCAGTTTCCATCATAAGTTTATAAATGTAGAATATTAAGTAATCTGGATGTTACGAACTTTGGTTATATTTCAATAATTTTAATATATGCAAATTTTAAAATAAGTGATCTGTGTGTCATAATATAGTAGTTAATTTTAATATACAAATTTTAAGAAAGCAATAAAAAATTAAATCTTATTTCTTAAACGTTTCCTGTAAATATACATGAGTCTAAATCAAACAATCTGAAAAATACTTCAAATGTGAGATTTAAATATATAATGTAAAAGGAAAATTTAAAAAGTTTTGCTTAAAAAGAAAAAAAAAATATCTGTATCCGTTATTTTTAAGAAAATATTCAGTTTAATTTTATGCAACAATTATACAATATGCAAAAAAGATTAATCTAAAACTAATCTAGAAACTTTGTATAAACACTAAGGTTATGGAATGTGTATTTGTATGAATATGGAATGTGTATTTATATGGATTACGGAATGTGTATAGAATATATGCGTTATGGAATGTTGTTTATTATATGCGTTATGGAATGTATATGCGTTATGGAAATTATTATATGCGTTATGGAATGTGTATTTGTATGAAATTTGCATGAACACTAACGTTATGAAATAAAAAAAATAATCATTCGTTTAGCTCCATTTTATAATTATTTTCTATATTTCGATCAATTTTTCTTAAAAATTCATTATTTTTAAATAAAGGCAATTAAAATAAACACCATTTCGTAGAAAATTGCTTATATACCGCAATGATGCTTTTCACTGCGAATGCATGTATATTATGAAATGATTAAATTATATAAGTATAACGCCATTTATTTTTTGCTGGATAATTTAAAGAAGTTCATATTTGCAAAAGAAAGTAACTAAATCACTATTCTCTTTTTAGAAGATTGCCGTTTTTTAATTTTATTTTAACTGTTTGTTTTTCCGCGATATGAATTCGAAGAGTGCTACTGGCCATCGAACAGAAATTAAAATTTTTAACCAGCTTTAGTAGCATCATTATATGCAAACGTATTAGACTATACTCTTTTAATGGTATTTACACACGAAATTAAAGTTTCATTTTCATCTTTGCCATTGTTTAAGGAGTTTTATCTTCACTTTTATAAGTTTCATTCTTCTCTTGTTCCGCAAACATTGTTACTAACGAAGACGTGTTACAACGATGTTGACTTCTCGCACACATTATTTGACAAAGTTTTTTTTTCAAATAAAATATAAAAGAAACTCGAGATGGGGAAACTTTTTCAGATGCTTTGTTAAAAAATTACCCTTCCGAAAGTTAATTGGTGAAAATTCTGGAAAAACTTATTAGAAATATCGAAAAAAAGTAAGAATAACTTCGTTAATAAGAAAAGCATACAACGTGAAGAAAGGGTAAGTACTTAATATTTTTTTCCACATACTTCTTCGTTTTTCATAAACCGCATTACTTTTCTTGTTCAGTTAATACTGTAGTTTAACAGAGGAAATGGATTAAATTCACAAAGAATTTGTGAGTGCTTAAGTAATGCAATATCTCTTTTTTTCTTTATTTCGATAGTCATAACAGATCTGGAAAATTCTTATTAATTTATTTTTATTAGATTATTAAAATTTCTCTCAAAATATCAAACTGATAGTGTAACAGAATCCTATTTATGCACTGACTCAAATTATTGTTTTAAAACTGACGGTAATGTCATTATGCTGAAATGTTCATAACCTTTAGCAAAAATTAGATTGTTCATAACCTTTAGCAAAAATGTTTCCATAAATACAGCAAGCTGTTAAGAATCGTAATCCACCTACCTCGAAGTTTTATTGATATCAAAATCATTGTGACATTTGTAAATATTTCAGTAAGAATTTTCAGTAGAAATACCCGCTGTCTCTTATTTTGCTTTGTGAAGGACGTTTCTGAAAAAATTTAATGAGCATAAAGAGAAACAAATTTATTGCCAACATTACCCCGTTGTTGATTTTTGTAATGAAAATGCTGATGCAACTGTTTATTTTTTTATTATTTTTTTAATCGCATGTGAAACCATTTTCCAAGAGTTTTTAGTTTAACTTTTACTACAAACTAGTTACAAAGACAGTATGAAATGTCCCTTTAATAGCTGTTAAGTTGCGCACATATTTTTGTGTTCATTTTAATGTCATATAAAAGTAACTTACTTTTAATTTTCCCTGCGTTTATTTTTACTCGAAAATTTAATAAAAAAACCGGAAATTTATATTTATTGCGCAAAACTTAATCTTATAGCTGAAGCGGGGGAAATGACTAATGAATGTGTCATAATATTTTTGAAATGTTAGTGTAAGGAAACTCTGAAACTCTTATTTGCGTAAATAGACGCAATGATAATCAAAGGCACATAAAATTATTGTTAAAACTCATACTTCTAAACAATGCTTATAATTCGCTGCTAAGTTTAAGGGTTTGAAATTATATCAGGAGAAATATTTCGATTTCTACGAGTCAGACCCTTCTTGCGCGTTAATTTATCCTGTGAGTCGTTAGGCTAAACTTACTGCATTTTATGTTAAGTTCATCGTTACCAATTTTGAGTTAAGCCAGAAGTATTGGATTTATGCACTCCCAAGTGAGATTGTAAGGTTTTAGTTTAAACTAACAAAATTTTATTTTAATTTTCCTTTCCTATGTGTTCTTATTTCAACTTTCCGTTAGAATAAGCTCGCGTTTCAGCTTTATGCTAATTTGAAGTGGAGCCAAGTTTGTATTTAAGCGTTAGTAGGAACTTCTCGGGGTGAGTAAGCTTTTAGTCTCAGATCTCTGCTGCTCTGTTCAACGTTCGCCTGACTAGCTAGTATTTAAATTCTAAGGCTTAGCGCTGTTACGCTATTACTTATTGAAATAATCTAAGTGCGTTAGTATTAGCTAAATCTTGCTACGCACCATAGCATAGAGGCCAACCTCGCGTTCATAGTTCAGTGAGCAACGATTACGTAGTTTCTATTTAACTTTTATTTTAAATTATTTGATTGTTCAAGTTAGACCCAAGTGCGGTCATTATTTTATGTTATCCCTCCCGAGTTGGGAAGTGGCTGTAAATATAGTGGTTTAATAAAAGAGGATTTTAAATCCTTTTTACGTGCAGTTATTCTACCACGTAACCACAGAATTCTACTACAGAACATAGCTGCATTCAGCTCCCTGTTTAAGATCAGGACTTCAACTACCTCACAAATATGATCGCCAAGAACTGAACACACAGTCCTGACAAGATCATCTGTGAAAATATATTGAGTAATTGTAGAGTCCTTCCCATCCTTTTTCAGACTTTTGTCGTCTCTAAGACCTGAGGATAATTCCGCATATAGTCTTTAGGTCTCGTAGTTTAGACTACCTACGAATACGAGACTCTACGTTTACCAAAGTACCTGTTTACAAGACTCTACCAAATTTTGGAACAATAATGTGTCATAAATATTTTTGAAATGTCAGTGTAAGGAAACTCTAATTCACGTAAATAGACGCAATGCTGAGAATAATCAAAGCCACATAAAATTATTTTTAAAACTCTAACAAGCTAAACAAGTCTAAACAAGCTCTTCACTCAAGTTGTCTCTAACCTTTTAATGAAATGTCCACAATGCACCGTTGGCCAGTAAAATTGCTGTAATAGGAAGGAAAGCAAATAGTAAAAATTTATTGTTGTAGATATAAAGTATAATGGGAGTAGACGCGATTTAAATTTGCAAGAAATTCGAGGTACCTACCGTGCATTCTACCTTGGGCAGCATGAAAAGTTGGAATCTGAATGAGCATTGAATCGAACTGAGCTTGGATCAGAGATACGGTACTTTAGTTGTAACCAATGCTTATTAATGCTTAAATTTGAGGTACCTACCGTGCATTTTACCTTGGGCAGCAGCAAAAGCTGAAATCTGACTGGGTATTGAATCGAACGGAGCTTGGATGAGAGATACGGTACTTTTAGTAGTAAACAATGCTTATTATTCGGTGCTAAGTTTTAAGTGTTTGAAATTATATCAGGAGCAATATTTCGACTTCTACGAGTCAGAGCCTTCTTGCGCGTTAATTTATCATGTGAGTCGTTAGGCTAAACTTACTACATTTTATGTTAAGTTAATCGTTACCTATTTTGAGTTAAGCCAGAAGTATTGGCTTTATGTACTCCCAAGTGAGATCATCTGTGAAAATATATTGAGTAATTATAAGGCCCTTCCCAGAATTTTGTCGTCTCTAAGACCTGAGGATAATTCGACATACAATCTTTAGGTCTCGTAATTTAGGTTATCTAGGAATACGAGACTCTACATTTACCAAAGTATCTTTTTATAAACTCTACCAAATTTTGAAACGGAGATCTCATTTTCGAATAAATGATGTGCTATTAAAATCGGAAAGAGTTCATCGTGAAAGAAATTTTAAAACGTGAAATCAACATCCTACTTTACAACTTATTTCACATAAGATTGATATAAGTCTATTTAAAAATTTTAACTGCTCAATAAATTTTGCGTTGCGACTACTGATCGGACTTATAATTTATATTCATTATTAACACTTATTATTATAAATAGCAGTAAATTTTATCTCATCTCATTTTGCAACTCGTCTCATTTTATACATACAATTTAATTACATTTTTAATATTTTAATTTTAATTAAATATTTTAATTTATAATTTACCATTATAAATCACTTTATTAGCATTTTGAACGAGTACTAATGCCAGGCATTGTATTCCTAAAAAAAGAAAAGGAACATTTTCCATTTTTCTGAATATATCGAGACATATATTATTTTAAAATAATGCTCCAAGGATTTTAAGATTTTGCGTGTTTGCTATAGAAGATAAGATGATGTATATTATTTAACAGATAATATTTATGTGATTACATAAATAGATTCTATGGATGAGCATTCAAGATTATACAGATAACTGGAATAAGCATAATAGAAAGCACATAAGCGTTACTTCTGCCAAGCAGTTATTCTCCTGATTGCTTTTTCTCAGCTTTAAACTACTTATATCTGTCCCTAAGTTGGCGAATCTACGACAATCAAGCTAGTTTTCGCTTGTACCTCAAAAGAAGAAAAGTAAAGTAACAAGACGTTCGAAAGGGATAAGTGTCACTGATAAATGACTTCATTATGGGGATAAAAGAGTTGAATTCTACGTTCCAAAATGACCAAAAGATAAGTCCGAACTGAAGGAAATAAATTAAGCCGCTGAAGATTATAATCAAGAACTTCTTTAATGCTTCCATTGGATGTCTATTTTCAACTGAGTTAAGAAAACTTTTTTCTGTCTGCCATAAGAAACTTAATAATATCTCAAAGACTTGGATTTCAATTTAAAAGAATCTAGTTCTTTCTCTTTAATTGACAAATACACTCTCATTCTTTTCCTATAGTTGAAGTATTTTAGATTCAATTTATGCAAAACTAAGTATTATTTTTTCAAGAGCATAAAATATAAACAAATTCTCAAAGCCAATAATGACGTGAATGAAAATCTAGCGACAATACGTAGGTCGACTCTATGGAGATCTATATATCTGGAACAGATAGGTAGGCTGCCTTATTCAATATGCCAAGCACAGTTTTTAATTATTTCCTTGATTCAAACCATAAATATTTTTTTCACATTTAATGAAAACTGAAAAAAAATTCTTTTTATTTATTACATTTCATCAGCGGATGCTAAACTCAAGTTGTCTCTAAACCTTTAATGAAATGTCCAGAGTGCACCGCTGCCCAATAAAATTGCTGTAATAGGAAGGAAAGCAAAAAGTAGAAATTTATTGTTTTAGATATAAAGTATAATGGAAGTAGACGCGATTTAGATTTGCGAGAAATTTGAGGTACCTACCGTGCATTCTACATTGGGCAGCAGCAAAAGCTGGAATCTGACTGAGCATTGAATCGAACTGAGCTTGGATAAGACATACTGTACTTTATTCTATGCGGCTTCAATCTGTGCCATTGTTCATCAATCGCGGTGGCTAGTGTAATTTGCCAGTCTCTCGGCAACCTATAACCAGATATTCTTAGTGGGTGGAAAATCTGTGGAACGTGCTTTGCAAACAACAGTAGAACACCCCTATGATCGAGGAAGGATACACTACCATCGTCACGCAGGCCTAGAAATTAAGACAGAGCCATGAGTCATAACACATCAAAAATGTAAGAACGGTTATCCACATTACTGGCTATGGAAAGAAAAGGTGACCGGGATGTATACACAATGGAGTACCATACCAGCACTCCAAGTACTGGGTCCGTTTAACGATGAGAAATACAAGCTGGCAACTTTCGTTTTCTTTAGTGTCTCTGCAATAGGATACCATTGTTGCACTGCTGTACGTAGAACGGGGATTTGTCTGAAAAGACGGTGTAGTACAATTTCTGTTCTCAGTGTCGTCGTTCGTCTCACCACCGTAGGACAGCTGTCTCTACTCCGGCTTCAAGGGAAGCCGCTACTGTGGTCGCTGTGCTAACATTTCGTGGTACTGGAGGCATCGTAGCATTGCACTTGCGGACACTTGTCGTCCTGTACCCGAGCCAAGCTTTTCACTCAAGTTACGTGTCGCGACAGTACAACCCTGCAAGACCGAGAAGGCAATATGTATATCCTCTCGGGTGTTAGAACCTGTGGCTGCTGAGATCCTGAATAAGTATGACCTTCCTGAATCCAAGTAATTCCATATTTACCTGAAAGCCACGAGATCCCGACCAACACGAGCGGCAACATTGCGAAACGATAAACCGCAGTCCTAATAGGCCATGATTTTGTCACGGCTGAGTTCTAATACCTGTGGTAGGAGCTTTCTTTTGTTACACAAGGCATTACACGACCTTTACATAAATACCCAACATTCATATGCAGTTTCCAGATGTGAAGCCCGTAGTGTAATCTTGCACATTTAAAGACAGTGTAGATGACGTTAGTGATACCTGACCTTGCTGCATTAGCGATATCTAACCTTCTTTGTATGCATACGCTGGAATGCTAATTATTTGCCTATCCTAGCACATAAGTTTCATGCAAATTTTTACGTGTATTGTATTCTGCCTTCATGGTGCAACAATTTTAATAGCCAGCAGTGTATAACGTTTACATATGTCCCTTTGTACACAAACATGATCTATTGTTGGATCACCTTCTGCTACAATAACCTGTTTTAAATTTGTATTACTGTTACCTAGTCTCAAGGCATAAATTATAGGCACATCAATTGTTTTCAAATTAGTTACTGACAATTATTTGACACCAATGAACATGCTAGCTTAAAAAAAATCACAAGTCTAATGAGACCAAAAATAAAAATATCCTTACTTTCTTTAATTAATGCTTTAACTTCTCATTCGCTTAGTTTTGTTGAAAGCTATTCGTTTCATTAATATACGATCCAGGTATATAAAAAGAAGCATAGCAGTAAAGAAACTGACGGCTTATTCAGTAACGCTGCTCAGGGAAAGCGAAACTGAATTAAAAAAATAAAGAAAAAGCTATTAAGAGTTACTCAGCTGAATCCTAATAACAACTTGTCTTAAGAAAAATATTTATCACCATCCAAATTTTAACCAAAAACTAAATACAATTTTCTCTGAAAGTTCATTAAAGCTTGTTAATTCTGGAAATCAGATAAGGATACTTTTACTTCTTCTTTTCTTCACTCAATTAAGTACTTTTTGCAGGAGCAAAAGCACATCAAGCGAGTAAATTGCAGTCAATTTTCGGTAACAGGTATAGGAAGGCGATTAATAAGCGGTAGAGGTGACACCTCTTTTTGTTCTGAGGACCATTAGAGGAAATGAATTTTTGTCGCGCATTTATTCGATACTTGAGTAAACTGAGAGATTTCCACTGCAGATTCTCAATAGTTTTGGTCTCTGAAGGGAAGGTAATTTTCAAGTGAGCGAAGCAATGATATACCGTGTTTAAGTACAAAATCTGAGTAGGCACTTAATCACGTATTTCTCAGCTTGTTCATCTTTCACGGTAAATATTCATTCTCCACTTAAAGGTTTAGCGAAGAATTTTGTATTTGTTATCTTTTGAATTGTACATAGAGATTAAAATCTGTTTAATGTTTGAAAACTTTCTAATTTTTATTGATGGGATCCATGATTTAATCAGATAAGCAGACTAAATGGCCGGAGAGAAAATGAAAGACTCTTTGCAATTTACTGCTGTAGAAGTTAATAATTTTTACTGCAAAGTACATTGAAATTTCCATCACAATTACAATGGAAAATGCATGCGTCACATAAATGTTTCTTTATAGGTTTTTCTAAGCATTAGAAGATGCAAGTAAAATGAACAAATCTCTATATGGGCAAAATATTCATTTTTGGAAAGCTATAAAAATTAGTTTAACATGAAATAAACTTCTTTGCAGGTTATACTGAGATAATGCTATGCAAACATTCATATGTATATTTTGAATGATGAATCAATATTTACCCTATGAATGTAATATAAAGAGTTCAAAAGTAATTTAATTTCTCGCTTCTTCGTATTCTTTAACAATAAATCTTACATAAAATGTTTCTTGGGTAAAGAAGTTAGCACTACAGTGTCTCCTGCTTCTCTTCAAAAGTATTCAGAAAGAAAATCGTTCTTCATATGAATTCAAGTCCATTTATCTTAATATGAACTGAATTTTCGACATTTAGACTTTTATGGTACATTACAGTTATGAAAGTTTCACAAGCTACCATAAAACTACATCGAAAAGAGAGAAAAAAAGACTTACGTTTCTTGCAAGTAAGCGAAAAACGTTCGCTTATCTTTTATGACAGTATTTCTAATAGGGATGTGTTAGAGGACTTGCTTGTACTTTGTTTGAATTTCAGAACCTCTTCCTTAGATGTTATTTGTTTAAGAAATAAAAAAGGGAGTGTTACAGGCATAGATTTAGTAAGGAAAACGTTGACTATTCCCATTTGATTACAGTGGCATTTAAAATAGTACGATTGTTTTCTCTAAGTACCTTGTCTCGAAACAAAAGGTGCATGGGCAACAAAATATCTAAATGAACAAAGAAAACATATAAGTGGATTATAAGAGCAAATAAGGAAAGTGGAGGAGAAAAGCATTGTTGTTTAACCAAAAGCAGAGCTTAACCTCAATCGTTTCTGCTTTCGTATGAGAGACCGGTAAAGGATGGAGAAGGAGAGGATGACAGCAAAGGGACGCAGCCGACATTGTCGCTAGGTATACTAATTGGGTTTCAGATTCTAGAATGCGTACTACTGGCCCTAGAGACATCGTTATAACGGTCTAAGCCTCACATAACGAACGCTCTATCTATTAAAAGCAGTCTGACATTGACTGAACCGCCACAAAGTAGCAAAAATCGATACAAGATCTAGTAGATCCTTTGATTCGATTCCTCTATTTTTTAATAGCAGTCAGAATCTCAGAATAGGAACTAAATTCTGCAGAATTCTGTTTCCCTTTCTTATGCATTCTATTTAAAGCTTATTTCCTTTGTTAATTATACTATTGCTTACTTATTGTTTTTCAAATAATACTTCTAAGTTGTTATATCACATCTTTTTTGCAAACAGTTTCCTAAATTATTGAACGCAGGTTTTGTGAAATGCGAGAGATAATCAATGCTAAAGCTTATAAATGCATTTGCTTATGTTCTAAAGAAATAATTTCAAGAGTTTATGGTATAAAACAAGATGAATAACTTAAATATACTCATGATACAATATCATTAATTAGAAAATAGGACATACAAAAAGAAAATTCTGTACGTTTTGCTTTTAATATATTTCAGTCAATCATCGTTCCATTTAGCTTCAAAAGAAACATTAATTTATAAGCTTCATAAATAACATGTAAATAAAACTGAGTCTTTGACTTTTCTTTGACATTGAAAAAATTCTCTGACTTTTTCTAATTATGTGTTTTATTCAATCATCATCACATTTAACCTCTAAAGAAATATTAATTTCTAAGTTTCATAAATAACATATCAATAAAATTGATTCTGGGCGATTACTAATACTTTCGTTCGATATCAGTCTCTACATAATATCCTCAAACTTATTTTTAATTAAAAACATTTTTGATAATGAAACGGACCATTAACTAGCTATTATTCCCAGCGAATGCATAATCGGCAAATTCCCGATCGTTAGGAAAATATTTACATTGACTCATTTTTTTTCCTTTCATGCAGAATTACTGCACTGCATGAGAGTTAATAATCTCAAACTGAGAGTTGTAACACAGCCAACTGTGTCGTTGATTTCGAACTACGTACATACACATTTTGTAAACTGGTTAATCAAATTTCCAGAATCACCTCTAAACACAAACCTTAAACGATACGTAAATTGTTATGTTATTACTAATATTATCTAATATTCTCGCTTTGAAAAACTTCACAGTTTTACTTGGTCTACTTGTGACAGTGAAAGAACCCGACTAACAAAAGCTCGATTTTTGCATTCTCGATTTTACATAGCATCTCCTTTTCTGTATTTCCATAAATGAATTTTAATATTTCCTTAAAGGAGTGTAATTTCCTGTATTTATTTAAGTGAAGAGTTCAAAGAAGAGTTTGGCATTTGTAAATAATATGTGAATAACACGAGAAAGAGAAAATAACGTGAATTATCATTCAGTTATAATGTTTCGTTAGGCGAAAGACATATGGAGATTATTTTTTGGATTAAAAATATAGCGATCAGCGATTACATTAAGCAATTTTCATAGAAACATATTTCTGAAAGGCTGCATATGTTTATAGCAGATTTTCAGAGCGTTTCGTATACCGACAAAGAACATTAAGACAGAAGAATTTGAATATAAGCATTAACACATTCTGCCGCATTTCAAGCTTTCTACATCAGTTTCAATGAGCAACTCAGTCTTCGATAAGGAAGAAAGCAGAAGTAAAAGAATTTGTAGTGATGTCCATTACAGATTAATTTAAACAGTAATCCAATATGCACTCGTTTTCTTATCTTTTCTATACCACGGTCTCCTGCAGCTGTCGCTGCACCAACCTCAGTTTAGTAGCTTATCATCATGGTGTTATCTTAAAAAATGAAATTATTGCGTAGAAATATTATTCATATGCTCACACAGGCTGTATATTTATGATATCACTATTGGGTTTACAATTTAATGTTATGACAGTTTTTATTTGCTGTTATTTCGAATCTGCTGGCTTAAAAACATTTTCCATGTAAATTAATGATTAATATTTTTTTTCACGTAATTTCTGCTTAAGAACTCTTTAACAGGAAAATTGGAAAACGTGTAGAACATGATTATGATTGAAGATAAGCTAACTGGTGGGATTCAGTTTTTTCATGTTTTTGTGCAGACATCATAATTATTAACATGCAGAGTAAATATGTTGATAATGAGCCGTTTAAGATTATGCAATCAACTACCATTGTAACTACAGAGAATTATTGCATAAATTTATGAAATTTTAATTTTATATTAACGTTTAAACTCTTATTTAGCATAACTATTACATTAACTCTCAAACAAAATGTTCAAATTTGTATAAAAATTCAAAATATTTAACTTCTCTATGTTCAAAAAGGGGATGCATCATGTCGACGGTGGGTCTATCAAAAGTGGACAATTCAAATACACATGCATACCTGCTAAAAATAAACAGCAAAAGGCTAGTATTGAATAAAATAAAAACAATTTAATGGATATGTGTGCAATTCATCCAAGAGGTTGATGGTGGCATTACTAGACCACATAGCAAACAATAAAGACATACAAAAGCACATGCATTACGATCATCACATCGCGAAAGACCAAATGGGTCGGAAGAAGCTGCTATGGAAAAATCACGCTAATAACGGTTATGACACCCTCTAGCTAAAATGCGCGACTGACAACGGCGAGGTAACCTGGCAATAAGGTCATTGATCGCTTTTTGTGGCAGCACCACCTATTCCTCTAGTAATGCATGTCGGAGCTCGTGTAAGGTGCCTTGCGACCTGCTATCCCAACACGCCTCACACATTCGCTGTGGGATTCAGTTGCGGAATCCAGCAGGCCACGGCAAATGTGGAATGGTTTCATTCTTCCGATAATTCCGCACCACTCGTGTTCTATGCGGGCGGGCGTTATAGTCCATAAATACTGTGTCGGTACCCATTACAATAATAAAAGGACGCATAAAAGAGTGTAGAAATTTGTCGCGATATCGGACGGTTCCGATAGAACCGCCAAGAATCATTAGAGATTTGTGCAGCAGTTCGTTTCTACCCCAGCCCATAAAAGTGAGCATCATCCTCTGTAATAGTCTCTTTCGACTATGTTAGGCGCCCTATAACGCCAGATCATTGCCTTTCGGGAATCGTTCTGGATGTTAAATCGAGACTCATCCGTAATATGTTGCCTTGCTGCTCTGGTGTCCAACTGCGATGTTCACGGACCGAATTCAACCGTGCTCTGACATGCGATGGGGGGCAAAGGAATATAAACCATAGATTGTCGGGCGTATAATTCACCTTCATACAGTCGATGCAATATAGTTTGGCGTGATATGAACGGTCCTGCAGTAGCAGAGAGATACAACGCCAGCTATCGTCCTGTTAGTGATTTACGGCGTCTTTAACAACCTGCCGTGTTGGTAACTAACCTGCCATATTGTTAATCCTCCGGCGTCCAGACCCATATCTTCTTTAGGAGTTTTGTTCCCTTTTGGTAACGATTCAATAGCCTGTTGATGACACTACGATATACATTCAACTCTCTCACAACAACGGGTTGTCTCGCATCTTGCATCAGTTTGCAGCATTTCATCGTGCTAACTCTTCAAATCATTTCATCGTGCAAATGATGTCTTCGGCTTATGCTTTCTGTTTCGGCTATCTTGGATTACACGTAACTACAGCTGCTTGCTAATTGACACAAAAGTTTGCATGCCCCTTTTCGGCGTGTTGTAGTGTAACTACGGGATTGCATTTTTTTTTAATTTTGGTTACCTGTTTGCATTCGGCGATGCAACGCGTATCCCGTATATTAATTGCAGGTTTTAATTTCTCTTTTTACTTTCGTGCCGTTTCTTTTAGTGTTTGCTGATTTTTTTTATCAGGGTGCATATAATTTTAAGTCTACAAATATGAAAAGGTAAACATTGCATTTTGATATATATTCTGACATTAATATCATTTGTAAAATATGCCAAAAATAATAAAAAACTGAATTAGCTATCTAAGAAAATATTTTAAATAAAAATGTCGGAAGTGAGAGAATTTTTATCTTACATTATTTATAATTGATCTTTGGCAATGTTAGTGGAAAATAAACATTATCTGGCGACATTTTTTCCGAGTATTTGTTGAAATAACTATACAGTTATTCCTGATATATGAAAAGCACAGCTTAACATTGTAAAAAATCACTATCTTTTGTTGACTTCAGTACTTCAACAGCATATTATATTATTACTTATTTCTTGAGTCACACTAAAATTTTTATGGTTTCCATTTCTCATCGGAGAGTGACATAAGTACTAATTAAGTACACTTCTGCAAATTAGGCACTTTTAGAATAGATTTATGTGACAATTGCTAAACTCTTATTTATTATAACAGCGCTATTTCATAAATTTCATCACGAGCGAAATGAATTTCCCCATTCTTCAGAGGTAGAAGCTTCTTTGAAAGAAGGAAGATGGAAGAATAGGCGGCAGTTTTCGGTTGTTTTCTCATCTGTAATTTTTTGCCTTCCATTCATTACTGTTTGGTTCTTTCTTTCTCAGTTTTCCTTTCCTCCTTTTTTCCTGCAACTTTAGGTTTTTAACGTCTTGTTTCTTCTTACAATACTGAAGCATTTACTAAGAAGTGATAAGTGAAAGAAGCTTTTCTCGCTTTCTTTGTCTCTTATCATTTTCCGTTTCCCGCTAAAAAGCTCTTTTTTTAAGAAAATCCAGCAATAAATATATCTAATAGGAAGGGATGCAAACTGTGCATCTCAGAATGTTCGAGTGGTCCTTTTTGGATATTAAGACAGTAGAATTTTAATAATGCTTCTACTGAAAAGCCTGGGTTGACTTTTAAATGTGAAAAGTGCTGAATACAGTGTAGAATGTTAGCTGAATTCCCAGAATGTTCAAGTGGTCTCTTTTGGATACTAATATCCAACATAATGAATTCAAAATTATTTTCATGAAAAGGCTGAATTGACTCTTGTTATGAAAAGCGTGGAATGAAGACCACATTTAGTGACATAAGTTTATTGAAATAGATTCCACAGTTTGAAGCCTTCATAAAAGTGAACTAATGTTTGTGTCACAGGTTTGCCAGCTATTGCTAAATGGTTAAATGTTTCCCAGGATTATGCACTTAACATTTCTTTCAGCATAATCAATTTTTAAGTCTTAAAAAAAGGTAGTCTCATCAAAATTGAATGTGTTTCATGGATTACTTGAAGCAACTTGTGTATCTTAAATGTGAACTAACCACTAGAAAACAAATGTTTATATTATTTGTGATACTCTGGTTTCAGTTAAATGTTCAATAATTTCCTTTATGATTTCTTAATGACTTTCTAAATAGCCTCAAACCATTTTCTTCCTGGAAAATTATTTCGTCCTGAGATATAAATCTGAATTTCTTTTGTCAATTTTGCTACACATTGTTTTAATGCTTTCTCTGAAACAGTAAACCCAGTATTTGACTGAGTTTGATACACGAATATTGTTGCTTTCAACAAAGTATTTCTCCTTCGGTTTCATTTGCATAATTGTCCTCTTAATATATTATTGCTTAGCTATTAAAAGAATAATATTTTATTTCCCAACTGCCATTACTGCTTTTTTTCAATTCGTTTTCCTATATAACTTCTTTTCTTTTACTCACTGTCTTTACAATTAAATATAATAAAACATCAGTAAGACTAAATTTGCCTGCCTTATTAGTGGGCCACCCGTATATTAATAGTGGGCCATGTAACCCATTTCTAGAATTTTTGTCATAAATATGAATGAATAGTGTGTCAAAACTTAGTTCCTATAAATAAAAATCAACATACGTTTAAAATTGCTCTAGCAATGTGCCAAACAGTCCACTTGTATGACAGTTTGAAAACAGAAGATCCAGCAAGAAGCTTCCCTTGTAAGGTTTTAGTTAAACTAACCAAGTTTTATTTTAATTTAAATCTTTCTATCTCCTCTCTGTTTCAACTTCTCGTCAGAAGAAGCGCGCGTTTTCAGCTTATGCTAATTTTAAAGTACAGCCAAGTACTATTTAAACCAGAGGTAGAAACCTCTCAGTGTGAGAGAGCTTAGTCTCAGATCACGGTCACTCTGCTCAACGTTCGCCTGACCAGCTAGCAGTTAAAATTTATAAGCCATAGTGCTTACTACGTGATTGCATTGTGAAACAAATTGAAGTGCGCTAGTATTAGTATATCTTGCTACGCACCATTTAGTGAGAGGCCAACTTCCGCGAATTGCTCTGCGAAGCAAAGTTGAATTTCATTTCTATTTTAGGTTTAGTATTTAAATTTATTTGATTGTTAAGTTCGACCCAAGTGCGGTCTTTTACTTTCTATATCTCTCCCGAGTTGGGAAGTGTGTAAATAATAGTGATTTAATAAAAGAGGATTTCAAATCCCTTTCAAGTGCAGTTATTCGCCAATACAGGATCTACACCAGAACATAGCGTATTATCCGCTCACTCTTCCAGTTCAGGACTTAAAACTTGAGGATAAGAACCCTATTACAGACTTTACCATGTTCTCAAAGAACACGCACAGAATACTCAGTCCTGATACCCTTCAGTATTAATAAAATATTCATTTTACGAATTTTAAGTATAATCTTCAAATTATTAAAGGCATAGTTAAATGAAAATATAGCATTTAATATAAAACGATATTTACTTTTAAAGAAAACCAATTTCTGGAACACAACATTCTACTTAAAAAATTAACAGCCTGCTAAGATTATGCTTCTTTAAGGTAACATATGGATATTGAGACTGTGATTCTGTAAGATAATAGATAAAGAATTTAATCAATTAGATGAAACTCCAGTGTCTTCTAAATATGAACCTGAGGCTTATTTCTTAATTTTGGAAAGCGGGGAGCCCATTATATGTACATTCATCCCACTTCAGAAAGATAACTTTGGGCAGTTAAAATATTAAAATTAACACAGACGAAAAAAATAAGCAAAGAACTCAATCCAACTTTCATAAAGCGTCTAAGGTTCTGTGTTAATTAATATAGTTATCTTATTACTCATATTTTGACTGTACTTTCTCTTCAGCAGAAAAAAACTTTCATCAGAATGCAAATTAATAAAAGCATCAATAACCTCACAATCTTAAGTTTAGAGGAAGATTATTTTTGCAAGCATAAGCTGACAGGGAACTCTGCTTCTCTTCTCTATTGTTTGATTTGAATTTATCAGCTTGAACTTCGGGGAAGCAGCTTTAGCTTCACTAATATTCAAATACTAGACAGTCCTTAATAGGACATGACGGAACTGTATTTGCACCCAACTTGATTTGAGCACATGTTCTAAATTACCAGAAACGAGCGGAGTTTGTCTCTATCATATTTTTAAGTTTACGTGTCCTTGTGATTTATATGCTAACAAATATTTTTTGTTTGTCTGTTTTAAACCTTCAATGAGTTGAAATATCTCTGGTCAGAAGCTAGATGAGATGATAGATATTTTGTCTGTCATTAAAATTCTAGTAGTTTTGGCATTTTAAAACCTTTAAGAGTCAAAAGTATTTAAAGCTTTGAAGGGTCTAAGATTACGCGGTATATTCATTCGTTTGGCCACTAATATACTTCTAACATACATACATCTTTCTATCTCTGTACTTGAATTATTCATTATTCGTTCTAAATGCAGTACGCAATTCGGATGCAGCATTTAAGTGCTTATTGATTGTATATTTTTTTATTACAAAAGCATTTCGTGTGACATATAAATAAAATAACAGATCAAATTTGCAATTATTTTTTTGTTTTTGTTAAGACACCTACAGTTCTCTATAGCTCTTTATAGCAAGAAGCGTGATTTTCATTAAAAAAATCGGAAATGTTTATTTGTTAAGTAATACACTAAATATGCTTTCCTTTGCTTTGTATCTTTATAACTGCATCTGGTATTAAAGTACTTATTTATTTTATTTCCACATGTTATGCGTGAAAATAACACATGTGTAATGCGAGCATTGAGATGTATAAAAAATATCAACGACTGCAATAATCAAATAAGCATAAAATAATTATTTTCCTTTTTCTATTACAATTTTGTTATATTCAAATGTAAACAAATGAATGTATTAACTTTTAATAAAAATATGATTTGAAAAACTTAAGGAATTTGAACGAAGTTTAATACTATTATTACTTAATACTGAAATCTTAGACACTGAAATATTAGTGTGCATTTCAGACACGTGGAGTTATTCTATAAATGATAGAGAGAACAACAAAGTACATAAAATATTTCATTAATGCATATTATAAATCATATTTTAATAAATAAAAAAACAATAATTTTAATTAATAAAATATAATAATAGTTTATCAATCTTTTGATTTTCAACCTCATTTTCTACTGATCCTATCCAGATCCTAACAATTCTAGAGATCGTATAATTTTCAAAAGTGATGAAAAAAAAAAAAGAAACGGAAAAGAAAACATTTACATGCAAAAAAATTCCCCTCTGTGCTTCCCATCTAAAATGCAACTCCATGAACAAAAAATATCTCAAAGCTATGTTTAGTGGACTAGACTGAATCCCTATTTGACTTGCCAACAAGAAGAAATCAATATTTTGTGTAATCGTCATGCCTGACAACAGGTGCTTCGACACATCATAGTACAGAAAGAAAGAGTCTTTAAATGCATTCTTGGGATATGTCAGTCCATGCTTTTTCCACACATTGCCAAACTGAATCTGGCTAGCCATGCGATGTGTATGCTGAGATATTCGTTTGTGAGTCATAGATCAGACATGCTCGATAAGAGACATATCTAGAGAAGAGGGGGGTCAAAGTAGCAGTGTTACCTGATGGGTAATCAAGTATTCTTCAGAGTAACATACTAGGTGCGATCGCGCATTGTGCAACAGAAATTTCGCCACAGGTAAACTTGGAAGGTAAAGGAGAACAACAGGTTCCAAAATTTGAGATGTAGTTCTGCTGTTGAGTTTGGTAGCAATGCGTATTAAGAAGGTGCAGAAGTAAAATCTAGCAGTACAACATTATAATCCAGGTGATGGAACAGAAAAGCGACGTATAATTCAAAGTACCATGATGTCCATTCCGCCATACTGTAGGCGGAATCGGAAGGCATCTGGAAAGATACTGTGATGCCATTCGTTTATCTATCCCCGACATTCAGTACACCATTGTAGTCATATACCTGTAATGTAAGGTCAGACAGGGGTTGTTTACAAAGATTACCCTGCTCTGTAGATAACATTCGAATGGTGCATGTTGACAGAAGTTGTAAAGCAACAGACTCTAATTGTTGCGCTGCGATTCATCATGTCATGCTCACAATGCAACTATGTTTTCTTTCAGTGGTGTGACAAAGCTGGCTCAGTCGTTCCCTTTAGTTGATCCGTCTCTTGCGCATCCATGGATTCTATATTCGTATCACTATGCCTAGATTTCATCCGATACGAGCCAAAATATCTTGTAAGAACTTGGCAGTCTTTATAAGCCACAATTATTCCTCTGTCGAACTGAGAAACTTGCTCGAATGACAGCAGTCTTTTCCAACGAGGCATATAGGAGCTTCGTACAAAAACAAATGCAGAAAAACGCACAATTCAAATACTTTAAAATAGCTCACTCTTGTCAAATTCAATATAATTTTATACAGTGTTCCCGCCGCACATAAACTGCATAGACGCTGCAATGGTAACTATTTACATGTCCTATCAAGATCTAAGCATAGTGCAAATTTGACACACATTGGACATTTCTTTCATGGTGTTTGTATGCCTAACAGTATAATAGTAACCCTGAGTTGAAACTAGCAATGAAAAGGGAAATAAGATGTTAAATTTCATGTACACTGCGAAAGAAAGGGGGGACAGCTCTATATCTCCCGTTCTATTGGGCCGATTGACGAAATTGAAACTGCGTTTTTCATGTCTAGAAAGCGCGACTTAGGATATGTATTAAATTGATGCATAACATTGTTCAAATATGGGTATTTTGACACAAAATCGGACTTTTTCTGAACTAACATGCCAAGTTTTTTCCATATTTCGATTCTACGACTCAAATTATGCCAAATTTCCAAGTTTTGTAAAAAATTAGCTCTCAAAATTTTAGCTCCTCAATGTTAATTCAGTTTGGTATGTATTTATTAATATCTCTTTTTTATGAAACTTATTTGATTCTTTCTTATACAGTTCGAAATTTAGGTTGATTCTAAATAAAATTCGCCCATTTTTGATGATTTATTTTTTAAATTTGTATTTTTAAATAGTTTTTATAAATTTTTCGAAAACAATTTTGAATTATGACCTGTAAAATGTTTACAGTCCTCTTAAAATAGTTGTATTTCTAAGCATACCTGCAAAAAAATAGAACTTTTTATTCAAAATTTCCGAAGATATACGTGAATTTATATATTGGCGCGTTTTGAAATTTGACATATTGGTTGAAAGCGATATTAACGAAAATGTGGTTTACGCACTTTGTTAAAATTATTTGAAAGTAGAATAATGATGACTTTTTTCCCTCTCATCCACAATGTAAAAAGGCAACAACGATGTGACTTTTTTACCTCCTCTGCACAATGGAAGGGAAGGAAAATAGGTTGCCACGTATTAAGAAGGTCTCCAAGTGAATTATTCTTGGTTCAAACTGAAAAAAAAATCGCCAAGTTAAATTTTTGAATTTCTCTGTAAATTTCCCACAAAATATTACAAAATCTAATATTTAGGCATAATTTGAGTCGTAGAATCGAAATATGAAAAAAAATTGGTATGTTGTTTCAGAAAAACTCCGATTTTGTGTCAAAATGCCTATATTAGAACAAAGCTATATATAAATCATATCCTACGTCGAGATTTCGAGACATGGAAAACGCAATTTGAATTTCGTCAATCGGCCCAGTAGAACAGGACACATAGAACTGTCCCATTTTTTTTGCGCAGTGTATTATGACAAATAAAAGAAATATATTTTAAATACGAACTCAAGATATCAGCTTATTAAAAAATCTGCATAAAAGGAACAAAAATAGAAGACTTATTTTATCATTTAAAAAGAGTTATTTATTAATTGATAATTAAAATTTTAGAATTAAGAATGCGCAATTTTTCTAAGCTGAGATAATTAATTCAGATTTCTATCGATATTGTTCTTAAAAAGATCTGGTGCAAAATTCTAGGGAACCAGAAGTCGTTTTGGGAAAAATCAGGGCATTGACTTATATCTCTATAGACTCCAACTAAAATATGTTTTTAAAATTTTCTACTGAATAACAATCTCTAACAATAAATCGAATAAGTTTTCATACCCGACAACTAAAGATTTCGTTGATTCTAATTTAAGATAAATAAATCTGGAATTTAGAGTATTGACGTGATTTGCACAACGAAAGCATTGAAGAATTTTGCATTCGAATCTGACATTTACATTAGCTACATTGTAAACTTAATCGCATTTGGATTCGTGCATAAAATTCATCGAGTTTCGAAAATAAATTGGTTTTTCTCTTCTGATGAGGAGATTTGAAATTATCAAAATTGCATTACGATCGCTAACATAACCGCTAAGGGGGAGTACACCATCTGAAGGGGTAATATAAAAAGAAATTGATTCAAAGGTGAGTTTTCCACGTAGAGTAGAACTGTAAGAAACGGATTAGGCAAAATGTATCTTTGAAACAAAGGTGTAAATAAAGTAAAAATCTGCTGAATTTTTGCACCTTTTAATTCAGAATTTTGATTTAAAATCTACACTTCATATGACTTCACTGTTACGTAACTGCTTTTGCAAACATCTCTTGATTACCAGCACCAAAGCTATCGTAATTTTTCAAGAATATGATGATACGTTAATCTTTTTCAATCATAGCAAAATAAATAAATGTAAATCTTATTTGGAATATGTAACTGAAAAAAAAGGTTTTGCTCGTAAATGGTTTACTACTAGGTGTTAAGAAATAATGGTAAAGACACTGCTTACTTAATTCCAAGGATATGAGAAGAAAATCCGTCAATGTCTGTTAAAATGTAACCAAGTCAATAACTAATCCTCGGTTCTTTGAGCGCTTTTTTAAGGATTAATACCGTATGAATCTTGATTACGAGCAAGAATTTTAAATGTTCTATAATGCAGTCCTTAATTGATCAAGGCAAAGGATGCGAGGGTGTTTAACTTCAGAAGGTTTTTGTAGAGGGTTCCTAAGAGAAACGAGCTTGTACTCCTTTCACATATAGGGAAACCTACGAAAACTCGTCCCTCTTCACCGAAAACCAAATCTATGACGAATTTACAAGTCTTAGCATTTTTACTCATTTGACTATCAGTAGATCCAGGTTTTTAACTGTTAGATACATTTTGTTAGGAATTCTTCAAAAGTATCTTGTACAGATAATTCGTTTTTTTTATAACTGTTAACTTCAGAAACAAAATCCAACAACATATTTTAGTTGGAACAACATATTTTAGTTGGAGGAACAACATATTCATTATTTTAGTTGGAGGAACAACATATTCATTATTTTAGTTGGAGGAACAACATATTCATTATTTTAGTTGGAGGAACAACATATTTTAGTCTTCAGGAACAACATATTTTAGTTGGAGGAAATGCAAATGGTAAGGTGTGCTTGAATTAGTTCGCGAATCATTTGCCTCCATCCAATTTACCATTTCATTTATTTTCATCCACTAATGGCTTTAATTATATACAACTATTTTACTAGTTGAACTATGGAGTACTTAAAAGAGATATATCCTAAACATTCGATAAAAAGGTTCGCTTTTAAAATTGAGCAACCTATGAATAACAATTATCTTGCAGATTATGCACTAAAAGCGATTAAAATATATTCTTATTCTGCACTCAAAGTTTAATGTATGTTTTGAAAGCAGAAGCATCAGAGTTTCAAAAATCAGTCAGATTTCCAGCGCTGTCCCCCAATATGGCTAATGAAATATGAAATTTATGATCCAGGCTTTATTAGAGAATATGTTGAGACAAACATTTGTACTCACAGAATTCAAAGAAATAATTTTTAAATTCAATCCATGCCAGAAAAGTTTCGAAAAATGTCGATATTGGAGGTCATAAAACTTATTTCACTTTTAATGAATGAAACACTTTCATTCATTCTAAGATTGATCACCCAAGTGCCTTCTCTATGAGGCAGATAAAAAGTTCGTTTCCAAAACTTAATCTAACATTTCTCGTAATCCACGTTGACACCCACCTTATTCTTTTTTACTTACAGCAGAGAGATAAGACTAAAAATGTGAAAGATAGATGCATTATTGAAGTTTCTGAGCAATGGGTAAAGAGAAACTCTCCGAATAACAGGTTTCTAGATAAGATCAAAAGAAATCTTTCAGGTGACAAGCATAGAACCCATTTTGTTGAAGAAAAGAAACTGCGCCCTCAGAAACTGCTCTGCGTGGTAGGAAAACTTCATGAATTTAAACTGAAAAATATTTAAAATGAATTTTCCTTTATAGAATTCAAAATTAAGGTATGAACATTTAGAATACAGATTACTCATTTTGTGAAATTGTATTCAGTTTACAAAGTCTCTTTTCGTAATGATGCTGATTTTTATAGCCATTGATTTTGACCATAAAATATTGCAACTATTTGCTGCTATATATGCACAAAAACACTAATTTCTCGAAAATTGTGGAATGAAGAATGCATTTATTTGAGAAATTACACAATAACATAAAATATTATGGAAAATGCAAATGGTAATGCATTCAGTATAAAACTAGAGTACAAAATAAATAAAATCGAATTAATATAAGAGAGAAAATTCTAGGAGAGAAAAGGAATCTTTCAGAAACCAACGCAAACGCTATTCGATAAGAAATGTTACCTTCTGTAATTCGGACACATGGCCATAAATATGATTACTTAAACAATTATGCTTGATCTGCTGAGATTTTTAAGAGGAAAATTTAACGAGCAGCATGTTTTTTACGAAAACTTTTGAATGAAATTTAGATCAAGAGATTTAACTGACCTGTTTATTCATTCAGTGTCATCAGTTCCAAGAAATTCATCAGTAAGGTTTCATCGATATTAATCCTTCCTCCATTATCATCCATATAATGAAAACCATATACACACGCACTTCTTCAAAGGCCTTAGGATTTTAGAACTTGATATTTTTCCTGCAATTTACAGATCATCTACCAAACACGCGCAAAAGAGTATGCATGTTCAACACTATTTCTCTCAGTTGTTATATCCCATTGTAAGATCTCTCTGGCCCAACTTGTCAGTCACTGGGATAGTGAGTCACAAAAACGTGCGAAGGGGTTGAAACCCTTTTATTGTACTTTTAAAATTACAACTGCGTCTACTCGACGCTCACAAACTGCGCCAACCCGGCGGTTGAACTAAAAGTAAGGTAAAACTAAAAATAAGAAACTAGATGAACAAATGTCAAACAGTACCGACGAGGCTCTGAGATCTTAACTAACCGCGTTTTTAATTATCGCTGATATTCAGCAAGATTACTGATTTAACAGTTGAAATCTAGCACTTCTGCAAGGCTAGGCACACAGGCCGATACGCGCCGATTTAAATTCTATTAAGGAATATCTCCAGCGTAGGTTCAAAGCAAGACTTTTACACGCTCGTTTCGTCTACTATTTAGCTCAACTAGCTTCCGCTAAATTTAAATAAACTGCGCGTGCTACTACAATTTACATACTCTGGCACGGGCATTTCTAGGGGAAAAATGAAGGCTAAACAGGAAAGGAATATGAACTTAAAATAAATGTTAGTTAAAATAAATATAAACCCTACACCATAATATGGATGGAATATAAAACAGGTAAATTGACAACCATGTATTCGACGTAGATTTTGTAAAATCCCAATCGATTTCGAGGGCAAAACGGGTCCCCCTTCACCAGGAGCAAATAATTCTGCAAAAGCGAGAAAGCGAATGTCGATCATATTTATACTCACAGGCGACCAGTGGAAGAGCCGGTAGCGCCATCGATCAGTAGAAAAAGTAACGAGAAATGAAGGGTTAAGTTAGTAGAATTTTGAAAGCATTAGGAAAGACTGGATTGGAATTGAAGTCACTGACTAAACAGGATAAGTTTTTTTGAATGTGAAAAGCTTCAAGAAAATCCAATTTCAGAATAGAACCAGCTTTCTGAATAATTTTAGCAGAACCAAAATCAAAATTGTGTTTGAATTTCCAACTATGATTAGCTATTGGAGATTTGTTAATTTCTACTTTTCGAACGTAAGATTCGTGTTCTTTTATACGAAACTTTAATGCTCTTTTCGTTTGACCAATATGACTTAAACCACCCTGACACGATATGCTATAAATTCCCTAAAAAGTTAAGTCGGAAATAGAACCTTTAAGAGCCGAATCTCGGATTTTATTTATAGGCGAGAAAACAGAAAATTAAACTTGTGTAAAATCGGTGCAATTTTGAAGGATAGAAGGATGAAATGGAAGCACAACGAGGTTATTAATGTTATTTCTGACATCAGAACGTGTTCTTAGATGGCACGATGAGAACTTTCGAACGGCTTTAGCAATGACTACGGGAGAAAATCCTCGGTTAAGAGCAATAGATCTTAAATAATTGAGTTCCTTAGCAAGAAGAGATTCTGAGGAACAGACTTTGAGAGCTCGAAATACATAATAGTAAAAAGAAGCCATTTTTTGCTTTCCTGGGTGACATGACTTATCATGGGAAGGTAAACAAATAGAAAAGGGTTTACGGTAAACAGTTGTGCTGAAATTAGATCCATTGCGGATTATAAGAACATCAAGGAAAGGCAGTGTATTATCAGATTCAGTCTCAAAAGTGAACTGGATGGCTGGGTCAATCGAATTTATGGCAGATAAAATCTGGGGTAAATCCTCCTTATCACCATCAAAAAGAGCGAAAGTGTCGTCTACGTAGCGAATCCACAGACGAAAAGGTAGTTTTTCAAATAATTTGACCTCAAAGTAGTATATGTAAATGTCAGCAAGTACAGGACTGGGGGATTACCTATAGCTAGTCCTTCAATTTGGCGATAATATCCGTTTTGGAAAACAAAGTGAATTTGACTTACAGAGGCTTGACTCTTGCGTCTTGATGAATGGAATATTCTATGTTCTGTCTTCCTCCAAATGTAAATGAATCTAGAATTACACGGTAAAGTTGAGCTCGGTGGGAAGGAAACAAGCCTTTGGTATAGACTCTACCTTTGATGTTCTCTGCTCCAATTCAGGCAAACTTCCGTTTCTGTAAGTCAGTGAAATATCTCATTAATATAGTTACCTTGATATTTCCAATGAAGTCTTCACTTAACGTTTTGCCGCGAATTATATGATCTAGTACGTGCTGCAAGCATTAAGCTCAGCATTAGAACTCCTGCTGTAATGGACATTTTTGGAAAGAAACCTATTTTGAAAAGTAATCATATTTCTTCTAAGACCTTGTCCCTGATTCCTAACAACAATTTCAGAATATTAAACTTGATTTCAGACTAAAGAACCTGAATCTCTCTAAAAACATTAAGCCAGTTTGCCACTTACATAATTACCTGTTCTACTTCTATACGGTAAGCACTTATTTTCTTTCGAATAATAATTCGAGGCCTTGAAACTAGTTTGATTCAGTAAACACTGAAATAAAGCATTTCGAAATAAATGGTTTATTTTTGTAAACATGTAATTCTGTAATTAAAATACAATAACACGCCGAACAAATATTAATTTAGAAGTCAAACAACAAAAATTTGAAATATAACGCTGATTTTTGTTGTTTGACTTCTAGATTAATATGTAATTCTGTCTTTCTCAACATTAGCATACTGCACGTTGGGAGACCTCTGAAATGGGCTATATATGAGACCTCTGCATTGGGCTATCTATACACTACAATGAATTGTAGTTTCATCACCTATTTCATTACTTGGGTGGTGTTATCACAGGGCTAAACTTCAGTGGACCGATAGATAAAAAACTGGCTTGTTGTGAAAACACCTTCACTGGTTCGCTTACAGCTTCCACTTGTTTCATTGTTGACTTGTTCTTCCTTCAGTCCTTAGAAAAATGCTGAGTAAGGATCAGTTTTATTCATTTGATATTTCTGCTTCCATGCAGAAAGTAAGGCACAGTTTTACAAGATTTGGTAGCTGATAATCCTGGTTCGCTTTCACACTCAAGACGACAACAAAGCGATCTGTCAGACTTAATGGGAGCATAGAATGAATAGCCACTAATGAAATTAGGTGGCTGATAAATTTTATTTTGATTGTTACATGCTTCTCCGGTTCAAAATTAAAACCAGCAAAAACTTCATAGATGGTACAAAGATAGCTTTGGAAACTATCAGAGCATCACGATATCTAGCTTGAAATTTATTGCAAGTCGTTAACCCAGTAACTCAGCGAAATTCATCCTTTCTCTCCCAGTAATTCATTCACTCTCTACTCATCCCAGAAATTTGATACTTGAAATGATTACAGATGAAAGAAGACAGACATATCAGTGAAGAACGGCTGCATCGACTGAAGAAAGCTAGATCCCTTTCCAAGGAAACAAAAGCCATTCGAAACATTCCCACGCTAAAATTTAACCTCGAAGGAACAGAGTATGTCAGCAAGATTTGTCGAGATAATTGCAAAATCTGTTCTCCTCCACTATTATGGAACATTAAGGGTGAAGAAATTAAAGTCTCTTAAAGGTTGGCACATCGCTGTAACCGGATTTCCAAAGCTTCCCTTGTCATACTTAGTCTGTAGAACGGCGTGTGAAACTTGTGACTGAAGTTTCTAAAAAGGCGTGTGGCGCTGATGCAAGATATGGCTTAATTGGGAACGATCCTGCTGTCAAAATGTATGCTGACAGAATTTTCTCAAGAAACTAATTTTAATGTCCAATCTTTTGAATAACAAAAATTTTAAAAAAAGATAAATATATTCTTCATTTGGTGACTAAAAATGAAAAAATACAAATTATCAGAAATAACGAAATAGTTCAATTTTTACAAGAAAGTTGTGTGTTGAGCTTTTAGTATAAACAATAAGCAGTTTGAAATACGATTTAAACTTTTTTCATGTTCATCACGCCCCTAATTTCACAGTAGAAATAACTTCATTTTCAGAGTCAGAGAAAGTTCAGAGTTCAGAAATTATAAAAATTTTGAGCGCTTTTCGCCAACACAAGATGTATTTTTATATGAAAATATTTTATTTCATTTTACATAGCTTTGCGATAGGCAATTGTTTCAGGTCATATCGATGGGAAAGTAAGAAAAACATTTTTTCGGCCCAGCGTACTGTATATGTTTTTAGGTTGAGACAGGTGAAGTCGAAGGACAACAATAAACATTATAGATTAGGATTCTCGGTTCTGTTGTAGGTGTTGGCAACAATGGCTAACAGGAAGTAAGGCAATATGCTGACTAGTTCTGTGTACTTTTATAGGAACATTTAAGCTGACAAAAAATTTCTGACCAGCAGCATGATCTATATATTAGCAAAGGGTTGTTATGCCATATCTTTAGCTTCGCAATAAGGATTATTACCTGTTTCTTCGTGTATCAATGATATTCTATGATGACAACAATGCTTCCCCTCATTCCTTCTATTCACACGCACTTGAATCCTCGAACATCCTCTTCTACGTTTTGAAGGAAGAAAGAATGGTTTCTGAAAACTTAAATTCCATCCTGTCTTTGATGTAAATGTATGAGTGATGGCGAAGTTTAGCTTAATAATGTTGATGGTGGAGAAACAGTTTTTCTAGACTCGTGTATATATAAATTTCGAACTCTAATTTTAGCAGTCTAAAATTCCATAAACGAATGCTATGTATTAAAATTTAAAGTATAAGATGTTTATTTATACTGACAATTTTCTAAATAAATGTTAAAAAGAAATTAAGTTCACACTTCTGGGATCTCTAAGAAATTCCTCTCTTCTTTATTTCATGAACTTTAATTCATGACGAAAAGCACAATGAGTATTGGATGGGCAATTACAGAGTGCCCAGCAAAGGAATCCCTGATTTCAAAATTTAAAAAAAGATCGATAGAAGAAAACAACAAGCCGTATTATTGCGAAAGCGGTTAAGACTGTTATACAACAGTTTCGAAACAATAGTCGGGCAATGTTCCTCAATCAATCTTTGATTTGAGATATTTAATTTTGAAATCAGGGCCTCCTTTCTACTCACCATGAAGAAATGTGCGCTAGTTTTACTCCGTCCTCATTTCTCTCTTGTGTTAGCTTGAAGACCTGCGAGTATTCTTCTAAAGTCTGCTATTTTGATAACAGAAAGTCCATACCATTTAAGTACCAGCTGGTGTCGTGAATTTCTGCTTTGTATTAAATAATCGAATATTTATTATAATGTTATAAATTTAACTACTCCTTAGATGACAAAAAAAAATTCTACATTTAAAGACCTGTTATGAATAAGGAGTTGCTTATAAGCTCCAAAACATCCTTTTGCTTATGTTTATATGTAATTCATTCTTTCCAAAGTGAGGAACAAATGCAGATGGATAAGTAATTTAGCCATACCAGGGCGCTAATTCTCTTCTTCTTAATAAGGTTAGCTACAATATAACAGGCTACGTTTGTAGAACATTAGGTTATTTGGAAGCAGGAGATGTGAAAAGGAGCAATGCCCTGGCCAGGACTCGAACCAGGGACCTCTTGAATGCGCGCCGAGCGTGCTGGCCACCATACCACAGAGGCATGCGAAGAAGTCTGGAGAAATACCTTATATACTTTCCCTTTTAAAGGGCGACTGGGGATTAGGGGACCCATTCGCCAAATCCTGATGGTATAGAATCATCATCTACCACCTTTTTTTAGTTCGGGCGCCACTGTAGAGACATTAAGTTATTTGGAAGCAGGAGATAGGAAAAATGAGCAATGCCCTCGCCGGGACTCGAACCCACGGACCTCTCGAATACACGCCGAGCGTGCTGATCACTACCCACGAAGGCACGCGAAGAAGGCGGGATAAATACTTTATATGTTTACATAATATGTAAATTTGGATCAAAATTCAGAATTATATTACAGTTCTCTGGTATATCATGGTTTGGTTTAGTTTATTGTGGCAAAGGCCACTAAGGCTACCTGCGTAAGTGTAGGGATGTCTCTGTGGAGGACTTTCTAACGCAAACAGGCTCGTATACTCAGTTCATGCAGAAAACCACGTAAACGCCCATGCAGCCAGCCCGGGATTTGAACTCAGGTTGGAGCTACCAGTGTTCAGCAATTTTACCGCTCTCTCGCTGGTGTGCCTCTGGTAGATCATGAAAATGCTTATTAAAGGAACTTTTTGTCCATTAACGGAACAGCGGTAAAAGCCTCTGTTTATAGTATATAGTTTAATCTGCGGTTCGAGGCCTAGCGAGAAGGGGCTGGCTGCATGGGCGTTTTCGTGGTTTTCCCCATCTGTATTATGGACGCAAACCAGTTTCCTTTAAATTGTCCTTCCCAAGGTATTCCTCCTTTTCCATGTAGCTCCTAATAGTATGAGGAGAAGAACTAGAATATGCAGCTGTCACGTTATTTTTTAAATGCCCACTATTGAATTCGTTTTAGTTGATAGAAATGTGCTCTTAAAATGCAGTTAGGAAATAACATTTTTTAGCGAATCAGAAAAATATGAAATATCATTTTACGTCAATTAGAAATCTAAGCAACTGATATCACGCAAAACTACATACTTCTTAGTGAATACGCAGAAATGATGGGTCATTAAAATATTTAAACTCTTCTAACTAAAAAAACTAAAAAAACTCTTAAACTAAAAAAAATTAGAAAGAAAGCTTTTGTTACTGTTTTTTTCCACGGACAAAAGGTATCCTGTTAGTGAAACTTCTGTTTTCATTAAAAATGTAGGCTTTTAAATCAATCGTAATAAATAAATAATAAAAAGAAGAAAAGAACGGATTTCGGAATTCAACTACAGTATCCTATTTTTAATAGCAATGATGCCAAAAGCTTGGAAGAGAAGTAATTTTATACTAATTTTTTACTTAATGTAAAAAAAAGCTGTAAATTCCTCACATTCCTCACAGATACTCCTCATGTTGTTTCTAATTACAAATCAAAAGTACTTAAATAGTATGTAACCTTTTTTATGTGAAGTATTTACAGAGATAGAGATGTGTTAATATTTTAATAACTGCAGACAAAAGGTATAGTTCTATACCTTTGCATAATAATACTTTATAAGGTATTTCTCTCGCTTTCTTCGCATGCCTTCGTGGTGTAGTGGTCAGCACGCTCGACGCTATGCGAGAAGTCCCCGTTCGGGCGCAACTATCAGGACTGCTGTTCCTTCTTGTTAATTTTGAAAACATAAATGGAGTCCTGAGTCGGAACAGAGAGACTTCTCGCTGCCTTTACCACGCGTGTGCTTTTCATGTCTGCCTTTAAGGCCAGAACTCAGTTCTCGCTGATATGAGAAGACATACTGTAATCGTTGCATTTCGCTCACTACATACGTAGTATTAAAAGGCCAGTCTTCGCGTTATTACTCTCTGTAAAGCATCTAAGTTAAGTTAGTTTATTTCTTATTTTATACGTTTTTGACCATAAGTGTTGGTCTCTGTATCCCGAAGTGCGGGAACGGCTGTACGCTGTGAGAAGTAAAAGGTAAAGTTAACCCTCCTTATCTTTGTTGTATTTTCTACACACACACACAAACATAGCTTTGCGTAAGCTTCCTGTTCCGACTCAGGACTCCAATTATGCTTAGAAAATCAACTAGAAGGAACAACAGTCCTGACAACTTTATTATCCAAGGCATTTAGCTTTCCGGATATGTTGCAAATTAACTTGCTCAAAGATGGCAAGGGAAATGTTTTTGTATGTGCATGGGTAGAGTCCTTACGTATCTCGAATCAGGAAACATGAAAGATATGCAGTTTTCCTCCAGGATTCGAAAGCGGGATCTCCCGACTGCTAGTCGGTCGTGCTTCCAATTATATCACGAAAGCACGCGGTAAAGACGAAGAAAATACCTTACACCTGTCTATTAAACAATTAGGGAATAGAAACTGTTAATATGCTGTAGCAATTGCTAGAGTGCTTAAACTGAAGGGTGTTTAGTTACAATCTAAAAATCGTTATCTCGCTATGTAAGATACATAAAACATGTCTTTATCTATCTATGTATCTATTTACATCAATATAAAGCTATATAACTGTAAACGATCCTATATTGACAAAGTAACAGGAGAGTACTCATTCGATGTGTTTGAAGAATTTTTTAAGCCGAATAAAAGTGTACGCAAGTCAATAAGCTGCCCCACATTTTTCTTGATTACATTATTTTCATTTGTTGAAAAAACGTTATTCTGTATAGCATTTTACTAAAATTACGCCGAAAGTGCTTAAGTAACAAATGTTTCCAAGTAACGCATGCGTTTATTCTTGCTTTACATGTTAACAAATTTGCCTTCCTTTTGCAGTTTAAAGCATTTATGAATGTTGTAGTAAGGAAAATCTCACTCAATTACATTATACAAGATTCCATAAGGAAGCCGTCAGACATTTCTCTTTTACATCAGAAGGATGGTGCGGCAGATGGGCTCGGAAGAATATTTGTATTAAGGACAAAACCTTTGAGATCGAGTAAAAAAAAATCTATGTAAAGTCATTTAATCCATTAGCAGTCTCTTGGCGCACTGTGTTATAAAAAGAGCCGGTCCTTCATGCTTGCTGAGAGCTTTTTCACATTTCAGCAGATGTAGCAATTATGACTACCTCTGATGGAATCTTCTCCTTAGATAAGGGCAATAAAGTCATTTAAGGAGAAGACGCCCTCATTTAATAAATATTTGTCTATTGTGTGAGACCATGTACTCTGAAACTCGAGCTTCCCTGTCTATTGTGAGATGCTGAACGGTGTGTTAAACAACTACCTGAAAACTCATCTTGCTCCACCCAAGTGAGATCCTTTTCGTGCCCCCTCCCTTCTACAGAAGCATCGCTTTTACCCTGCGGGGTTGGGTTAACCCATCTGCTAATTTCACACCAAACTTCGGAGATCTCCCTACGGCTCATTTATCCACGATGGCCCCATTTACCTTTCAGGAATACATTTCCATAATAACAGCAACGTTTAATAAACGCTATAATCGAAGTAAAATTTCATGCAAGAGCTGTGTTTGGCTGAACCTTCCAGCGAAAAAAAAGTGCTACATGAGAAAATAAGTTAAGTTTCCGACAGTTTAAAGGCTTAGTATTCTGAATTTGATAGCCCCACTTAACCTGTATTTGATAGCTGAAAATTACAATTTAATGTTCTGATTTACATGAATAATGTCTGGTGGAGTTCCTGGCTAGATATATAATTGCAGAAGCATCAGGTGTTGGAAGATGTAACTAATTCAAATGAGTTCCATTAGTAGTCTTATACTTTTAACACCTTTCTGTAGCGTACCACGGTAAAAATATGTGAATAAAAAAAAAGAAAATGTAAAAAAATAATGTAAAAATTACTAATTTCATTAAGAGACGTTTCTTTTGAATACAATCTCAACTTGAAAGAAGGCGTAATTCTGTGAGACCAGATGACTTGAGACTTATAACCTCATTGCTTCTAGGAACACTTTCTGTTACTTAACTTTAGCTATCACACGAATTTATTAAAATATTCATTAAACATTTTAATTACAAAAATGCACATATTATGTTTTACCTCTTTCCAAAAGCAGTTTTAAAAAAATTATTCAGAAAGCGAAAAATGTAATAATGAAATATGAGACAAAAAATCGTTTTGCTGTTTACCCTAAGCATTTTAAATCAATGCTTTCAGGTAATTTTTAATACAAACGTTATCTGCGCGAAACATTTATTTAAAAGTTTTTAAATACGTTTTAAAATCCAAATTTAAAAAAGAGCTCAAAGTGTAAAGCTTAGCATGCATTTTATTATAAAATTACTTGTTTCTTTCGCTTCTCAAAACTCCATGAGGAAATAAGAGTATTTTTTTCTTAATAATGTATACTTTAAATTACTCTGGATCCTATATTTCATTCTTTTGTCAGAAATTTGTGCATGATAATATATCGTAATCATTTTCCGTGTTTTCAGACATCTGTATAGTCGATATACATCTACATACATCCTTCTTCTTACGTATAATGTTATTACTTTTTTCTTTATTGTTTTGTCATATTTAAATTCTAAATCCTTCTTTTTTATAATTTTATTTTTTCCCGTACAGGTTAAGTTTCTAGCTCCGCATCACCCTTCCTTTTACAGGCACGGCTTTGGAGGCACATAAAATTGCTACAACCTGTTGGTAACACTAATCTGCAATTTACGAATGCGGGTTTTAGAATAGCTTAAATTAAAAATAAAGTCTGAATATTTTGCAGAATAGCAAACTACATATATTGAACAGACAAAACATTATTACTACCTTCCTAATAATGTACTGCTGCAATTTTGATACCCTACACAAACGCAATCCATAAGGACATTATTTCTACAAATGCTTGGTAAGAATCCAAAGGAATATATACGATTTGCGAACACAAGTCGCTCAACACCCGCACAAGACGAGGAGGTTATTGGTGAACTTTGAGCTGGCTCTCTATACACCTCCGGATGTGCTGAAATTATGTGTATGCTTAACTATCACAAAATGTACACGACGTTGAAGACTGTTTGGTGAATCAGGTCTTTTTACAACGTCACCACAACGTCAAGAGAAAGGTGTAAAGAACCGTTTATTAACTAAAATAACGTTTAACTGTCGGCACCAACTCATGCTTACAAAAGCCAACACTTTTGGCTGAAATCAAAAGGTAATGAATAACTTAAAATTGGTCAAGTTAAGTACATTCTGACAACTTAACAGTTTAAATATCACGTAAGTTTGTTGTGACTCGAAGCTAATGTAAACAAGCCTAATGGAAAGAATAACTCAACGTCGCAGAATTCTAATCGCTCAACAATCAAAGTTAACTACGAGCAAGTAGAACATACTCATATTTCACCTTCCCAAAACCTTCCTTTAAATATTTCCTTACTTTTACCTAATTTGAATACTGCGCATGCTGGAAATTTGCATTCTGGAAGGGAAACGAAGTGAGGTTGATAGAAAATGTACTTAAATTAACGGGTTAGAAAATTAAACTATATTCTGCAGTGCTCAACAAAATCTTCGACTGTATTGTTATTTTGAGATTAGCACTGAGAAAAAAACTGGGTTAAATATTCGTGTTTTGATGCCTGTCAATTATAGCATCGTGTTGGTGCTGACAAGACCTGACTAAGGTTCTATAAGTAATTCAGTTTCCCAGTCATTTTTCTTTCCAAAATTTTAAACGTAGAATCAGCAGCTTTTAAATGGAAACTGTATAATTTATCCTCAGTTTCCGGTTTTACATTTTCCGATTTTGTCTAAATTCGTTTGCACAAAAGCTTGAAAATACCTAAAAAATATGTGTAAAATGTAAACTTCTTTCTGCAAGAAAATGTAGATGTAATAATTTGTAATAATTTCTAGTATTCAAGGAAACCCACCAGACAATAAGCTTGCAAGCTTCCTATCAGTGTGAAAGCCATGGCATTATATGTTAGCTTGCGAATTTTAAATAGGGCGAAATGTTTTTGTCGCCTGGGACCATTCTGAAACCAAAATATCAAATTTATTGGCATACTGTGATTCCGGTAGATACTATACCCAGGGCTGCCTTTTTCTTCATCGGAGTTACGTGCTCCTACATACACAATCAAATCTACTGCAGCAAATTTCCGATTGATCGAGATCGCACAGACCGAATCTTGTCTTTTAAAAAAGGAAAGAAAAAAAGTTACTTTATTGCATTACGACAAAAAATGCTCTATGAACTCTACCACAAAACAAAATGTCCTCAAAGATATCTTTTACGCGAGCCTGAACTCGATGACATTGTTCACTTTTTCTTGTAAATGGTATTCTCTGATACCATTACTAGCATAGATTGGTCATTCCTAATTATGTTTTATTCTTCCGTTATTTGTTGTATTTTCTTTTTGTTTGGAGTACTTATTTAATTTAAGTAATTTTATGAAGTTTTAGACTAAACTGCTAGAAATTACCTGTAAGCTGGCAATAGGATTTTCCCGTTAGCTATAACATAGTTTAACATTTTACCTTTATTCTTTTTCGGATCAACCTTGATTCTGCGTTAACTGTGGATTTCTTCCCAGTTATTTACACGGTTAATAGTGAATTGATAGTATACCTGTGAGTTTTTATAAATAACAATGATAATTATATTAAATTCTAAAACTATAACTATTGTAATATTTTGTGGAGCTTTATATATATATTAAAAATAATACATGTAAAAAGTTAAAACTTTTATTTTTTCTCTAGGTTAAATTCCTCGAAAGCATACGTTATTTGATAATGAAATTTTTCTGTTGATTTTAATATGTAATGAATATTTTTCCTTTATTCTTTTAATTGCTTTCAGATTAAGAGCGTTTTTGAATTAAATGTGAACACTTTACCCGGTGTTACCCGTTTAATAGGGAAATGTTAATAGGGACTCTATACTTGTGCATTTTAGTATTCGACAAAAGTAATTATGTTTAATCCCAGTGCCATTACTCTCACAATATTTTTAATTGTAGCTTTACATACTTAGGAAAATAACGTATGTAATAGTTTATAATTTTCAAATGAAAAATAATAAACAGCAAATAATATTGCATAATGTAAGTAGTGTTGTGGGCTATCATCTGACCATAACTCTCTGAACGATCATTTCAAATGTCCAGAAGAAATCAGCAGTTTATCATAAAATTTAATTACAAACAGCCCAGTCAATTTACTTCAAGTAGCTTGCCGAGCTCTCTTAGCCGTATTTACATAGATTCGGGTTACGGATCTGGTGTAGCAATATTTTCTAGAATTTTTGGGAAACATTTGGCGGCAAGGCCCGAGGCCTATTTTTATATTTTTATACTCATAATGTTGTCACTCTCAGAATAACAACATCAACAATTCCATTTAAGAAACAAAGGCAGTTATGAAGAATGTATGTATCCACAAACACAAAGCGAATAAATAAATAAATAAATAAATACTACAACAATACAATAAAACGGATTTAAATATTTACAAATGCATACAACAACAGTAACGCAATAAATGTAAAATGTTTTGTGCTAATTTTCAAGCTGCTTTTGCAATTTAGTGTTTTTCTACCCCTTGAACGACACAAAATTGTCAATATTTCATTTTCAAAATATTGTTTGACTACTTAATTTGTGTTCCATAGAGAGAACTAGGCTTGGAAATTCCTTTTTTTTAATATTTCGCATAATTTTTTATAATTTTTAGATTGTTGAAGTTTTTTTCATCCTAGCAATAGTAACTGGCAATAAATAATCTTAACAAAGCTGCAGAATTTTTATACAATTTTGCTCAACTGCATTTGTGCATTTTTTTAAAAGATCAAAACTTTGCTTACAATTAAGAATTGTCTGATTTGTAAAATTAGATATTTCTAATGAAGTTAATGAAACCTTAATTTCATTAACTTAAGATATTTAAATGCTAAATTACAAGTTACTTCTTAAAATATCTAAATCCAATAATATTAAATTTCCGGCAGTTATAAATTAGATATTACAAGATATATAACTTAATTTTAAAATTTTTATTTTAGTTTTGACATTAAAATATTTGTCATTTTTATTTCCATTATGATGAAATGCGTTTCCGAAAAATGAGTTCTTTTAGCAATTGATTCGTGACAATCCCATTTATTCACCTGTTTTTTCTGCTTGTCTTCCTTCTTTTGATATATTCATCTTCAAAGATAAATTTTCATTTCTCAACAATATTTTCTCTCATTTTCCGTGAAGAAAGAGAGAGTCCTTCAATTAAATTTGCTTCTTTAACTCAATATTAGGGTAACAGGAGACCTAAAGGAAAGAATGTCTTCGTGGTAGACCTTTCTAAAGATAACATATATTTACTTTACTCATTAACGTATTTACTTTACTCATTATGAAAACCATGAAAGTACATATGCAGTCAAACCATTCATTAACATTCTACCTTAGTGTGATTTCGCTCTGTTAAGGATTATGTATAGCTAAAGTTTTTCATTGCAAGGCTTTTGTTTATAACGTTTTTGTTTCTTAAGTATTAAATTCCACGACGAAAACACAGATCAAATTTAAAACTGATCTGCTTGAAGCGGTTGTTCGTTTTACCTCTTTACTTTTATTTACGATTTAATGTTTAGTATAAATTTGATGCATTTATATGAATATAAAACAATAACAACGAATTGAAAATTGTATAAAATATGTGATGCACATTAAACCTTACTTACCTTTATCAGGACTTAGTGTTCTGTGCATACTCTTTGCAAACATGGTGAATTATTTACAAGGTTCTTATCCTCAAAATCTAAGTCCTGAACTGTAACAGGGAGCGGAAGGTACGCTATGTTCTGATGTAACTGCTGGGCTGGAGAATAACTGCACGTGAAGGGATTTGAAATCCTCTTTTATTCACTCACTATTAAATACAAACCTCCCAATTCGGGAGAGATACAGAACGTAACAGACCACACTTTGGTCGAACTTAACAATCAAATAAATTTAAATAAATTAAAATAGAACTTAAATTAAACTTTGCTTCGCAGAGCAATTCGCGGAAGTTGGCCTCTATCTAAAAGGGTGCGTAGCAAGGTATACTAAATACTACCGCACTTTAATTTATTTTACAATGCAATCACGTAGTAAGCACTATGGCTTATAAATTTAAACTGCTAGCTGGTCAGGCGAACGTTGAGCAGCGTGACCGTGATCTGAGGCAAAGCTCTCACACACCGAGAGGTTTCTACCTCTGGCTTAAATAGTGCTTGGCTGAACTTCAAAAATTAGCATAAGCTAAAAACGCGCGCTTCTTCTGACAGGAAGTTGAAGCAGAGAGGAGATAGAAAAGATTTAAATTAAAATAAACTTGGTTAGTTTAACTAAAACCTTACATACTTCCCGCCAGAATTGCGATAGTTAAACTACTTTGGTCCAAACGGACCATGTTGAAAACTAGCAATTCTAAATAGTCGAAAATTTCACTGTTCTAAACTTAGGCCAACTCTTACAAGGCAATATATGTTTGTGTAAAATACAGACGAAATTTTCTGGAACAACAATCTTCAACATTTTTTTTTTCAAGTCTTATTCTTCAAACAGTCTTACTCCTTCCAGCAAAATCTGGAAGGAAAACAACTTTAGTATGACATAATAACAGAATAATTCTAAGTGGTACAAATCCTTTTTTTTTTTTTCTGTGTAATTTTGCACACACACATTATCATTCAAGCACAATTAAATTCTTCCCCCGTATGCTCTCTCACCGGTGTTGGATGTAAAGCAAACCGCCATTGCGGGTTTTTATGTGTTCGGGGGTGTTCAACTCTTCCACCTACAATCGACTAACATTAGTTAGAACTTGACATACGAGACCTGAAAAAAACGCCCTATAACCAGCTAATCCTAAGGTTCTCACTAGCTTTATGTCTAACACTTTAAGTGTATTTGGTGGAGAGCCTAATTAACACTTGCATTCTAAAATAGTGAATCTTTAACTTTTCATGCATACAAATTCGCAGTTTGCACACAACATTCACATTAATATTGCACTTAACGTGCATTGCTAGCATAATATTATTTGTTACATTTCATAACACATTAACAATTTCACAGCAATCCTGAAATGCAAATAGAAGTTAAATTTCTAAGCTTACAGAAATATAGGTTAAATTTCTAAGCTTACAGCAAGTGCTTCCTATTCCTTTCTCAAGGTACTTTCTTGAAATATCAAATTACATTGAATTAATAGTCTACAGACTAAATCGTGTTTTTCAATTTTCCGAATTTTCATTCTAGACATTTTACAAGTCTTTAGACAAAGCGTCGTACAAAATCATTTAGTTAACATATTCTTTTCAGCAATTCATTGCTTTTACAGAATTAATCTATTTACAAAATTAAGTAATTTTAAATCTTTAAGAATTACAATTTCTTTTAACAAAACATTTTACTTTCCATATGAGAACTTATCGCTCACTTGGCGTAAAAGTCAACCTCGCTTGAGGTAAAATCAGTCCTGCAACTTGCAGTATACTCAAAAATTAACTAAACTTTTGAATACGAAATTGTACTTATCTTATTATGATCGTCCATCCTTTTCTTGGCCCAATCTTTAAAACTTGAGTAAGTTGTGGCCTGGTTCAGTTTCCTCGTTTTTCGTTGTTCTTTCGGAGCCTGCTCGTCTCTTTTTCTTTTGAAATTCCGTCGTTGTATCCTCGGCAATTTCCTTTGTAGAGGAGGTTGCTCCGCTGGACGTTTGGTGGACTGGGCCCTTCTCTCCTGGGCCCTTGCTCGTTGCTTGTCCTGGTTCCTGCTGTATTCGGGAAGTTGATTCTCAGGCTGCAATCGACGTTTCTTGCTTCTCAGGCACCTGTCCGATGATTCCACAGTTCTTTTGGATACATTGGGCTTCCCTTGCCCATTCTGCTTTCTTCTCTTGGTGCGCTCGTAATTCCGTTCGTAGATTTGTTCACCTGCATCGTGAGACTTTCTTTTGAAACCACCTTTTTGGTTCTTATTTCTTTGTTGGGGGGGAGCTTTCTTCTTCTGACATTTCGATGCCGTTGTAGCTGGTTCCTGCTGTTTTTGCTGACGTATATCTTCCTGGCTAGTCGATTGCCTCGGATCCTGAAACGAATCTTTAAATACAGCCATTTTGCTGCGATTATAGAACGGTTTTATTTGGTCCACATTCGCTTTGAGCGTTTGACCATCATTTCTTTTTAATATAACCACTGCCCCCGTAATTTGTTCAATTGTGAACGGGCCTTCAAAACGCGGAAAAAATTTCCCCACCTTTTCCTCTGGGGCATTTGACAAGTTGTGTTTAATCTTCAACACTTCATCTCCCACATTGTACTTGACCTCTCTTCTTTTTAGGTCATAGTACAATTTCTGTTTTCTTTGGGCCATTTCTATATTTTCCGTCGCTTCCCGTATTAACTTTTGTATATCACTCATTTTAAATTCTTCTGCCCTTTCCTGTACAAAGAACAGTTTATCTAGGGGGGTCAAGATCTTTCTTCCTAAGAAGAGTTCAGCGGGTGTTTTTTGTGTAGTATCGTGTTTGGCGGTCCTAAGGGCAAATGCAAATTCATTTATATGGCTATCCCAGGTAGAGTGATAGTTTTTCACATAACTACGAATTATTTTCACTACATTTCTATTCACCCGTTCCGCTATGTTTGACTGCGGACGATACGGGACCATCTTTAGATGACGTATGCCCAGTTTTGCACACATTTCCTCAAACATTTTACTAACAAACTGAGGACCATTGTCTGAAATAACTTTTAGGGGCGCCCCGTATTTTAAAATATACTTATTTAGAATTGAATCTACTACAATTTTTGCAGACGCGCGTTTTAACGGAATTAACTCTAACCATTTGCTAAAATGATCCACTATAACTAAAAGATATCGGCTTTTATTAACTTTACTTCGAGGGTAAGGTCCAAGTAAATCGATGCCTATTATTTGATTTGGGAATTCTGATTTAATACTATTTAGGAACCCGGCCGGGCGGAAATTAACATAATTATTTAATTGACATGTTGGGCACGACTGGACATACGCCCTAGTAAACTTTTGCAGTTCTGGAAAGAAAACTGCCTCGCGAACTCTCTGAACAGTTTTTCTTATACCTAAATGAGCCGAAATGGCACAATCATGCAACTCTTCTAATACATTCAACCTCATGCTAGCTGGGATAACCGGTCTATATTCATGATTCTCATTAGTAGCTTTCGTATAGAATAACAGTCCGTCAATTAATTCGTAATTTTCGGCCCTATTTCTTATCGGCACAATATCCGGATGATTGAAATTCTCAGGGTCGGCCAAATAATTGTATATATTTTTGAACTCCGGATCTTTTTTGAGTTCGGCTATTACTGTTTCACGAGAATCTAATACTTTGGATGTTAACATGGCTATCTTAATTACACTTCCATTTTCATCTAAGTTAATTCTGCTTAAAGCATCTGCCACAACATTTTCTTTTCCCGGCGTATGTTTAATTATTAGGTTATATTCCTGTAATTTGAGAGCCCACCTTATTAATCTGGGTGATAAATTTTTTCCAGAATAGAGTCTAGTGACCGCCGCGTGGTCGGTATATACAGTTACTGGAGAACTTCCAAAGAACACACGAAATTTCTGTACTGATGCTAACACTGCGAGAGTTTCTCTCTCTGTTGCGGAATAGTTTCTTTGGGTTTCATTTAATGTTCGGCTGAAAAAAGCCACGGGCTGACCATTTTGGGAAAGCACTGCACCAATCGCGAAATCTGAAGCGTCCGCTGAAATCTCTAATCCCTTATCCCCTTCTGGAAATTTTAAGACGGGAGCTTGAGTCAATGCGTCTTTCAATTTTTGAAACGCCAAGTTGGCTTCTGCTGACCACGAAAACCTAGCTTTTTTTCTTTTCAACTTTAGCAGTGGCTCAGCTATTTTTGCAAAGTCTTTAATGAAAGCCCGGTAATATGAACACATCCCGAGAAACGACGATAATTTCTTCGCTGTTTTAGGAACAGGATAATTTCTAATGGCTACTATTTTTGACTGATCCGTTTCGATTCCCTTTTGGGAAATTTTAAATCCTAAATAACGTAACTCTTTTGCGGCAAATTTACATTTAGACGCATTTATCTTTAAACCAGCTTCGTTTAACAATGAAAATACTTTTCTTAAATCTTGTAAGTGTTGTTCTAGAGTACTACTCGTAATTATAATATCGTCTAAATATATGAAAGTGCTTTTACCAAGGACTGGTCTTAAGACGATGTCCATACATCTTTGGAACGTTGCCGGCGCGCCGGATAATCCGAACGGCATTCTAAGAAATGCGTACGTACCAGATTTCGTTATGAACGCGGTTTTGTGTACGTCCTCGGGTTTTACCCCAATCTGAAAATAGCCACTCGTGAGATCTAATGTAGTCATGTATTTTGTAGACGAAATATTTCGAATAATTTCTTCAATTATCGGCAACGGATATACAGGATATTTTGTAACTGAATTTAACTTGCGATAATCTATAGCAAAACGCCACCGCTTCGGGTGCGTAATCGGGTAATCATTATTTTTCTTACACAGGACAACGGGGCTAGCATAACTGCTAGAAATTGGCGTGATGATTTTATTCTTTAACATCTCTTTAATATGATGTTCAATTATTTCCTCTTTTGTCCTATCATATCTATATGGCTTTTGCCTAACTGGCTGAGCGTCCCCCGTGTCAATGTCGTGGTTCACCACCTGCGTAAAGCCTGGTACATCACTAAATAAATTCGCAAAGTGACTTACCAGACCTTGGATTTTCTCTTTTTCCTCTGCTTGTAAATGTTCCAAGTCCAGCTGCGGGGGCTTATCATTCTTCGCTTCAATTGGCTTCATATTTAATGTTAGTTCTCCCCCCTTGAAATCAATTTTTGCTTCTGCCAAACTAAAAAAGTCCACACCTAGAATAATACAAGTCTGCAGGTTACGCACAATATAAAACAGGATTCTTACCTGTTCGTTGTTGATACGCACGAACAATGGTACTTTTCCTAAACAGCTACATTTTTCTCCTTGGGCCGCTATGACATCCGTGTCTCTTGCACTAAAAATTCTGTAACGTCGAAAGTGCTTCTTAAAGAATCTTTCCGATACGAAGCTGCTTTGGGCTCCTGTATCCAAGAGGGCTGTCGCCGGTATGTTGTTGATTAGAACTTCAATCTTCGGCAAACTCAAATTCTTAACGACCACGGTGTTTAAATTGATTTTGGAAGGGTTTTGCGCTGCTTCGGACTTCTTCACCTTCCTCGAAGAAATCCCTCTTAGTTTAAATTCTTTTTCTTCTGGTTGCCCTCGGAATCTTTGCTTGTTCTTCTATTAAATTCCCTTCGTTCGCCGCTCGCTTTAGGAGACACATCTTTCTTCGGCCATTGCTTCGCCTTATTCCCGTAACTTTGATTTTGCTTTTGCTGCGGTCTTGGCGAACTCCACTGACTTCTTCGCTCAAATTGGCGTCGTCGTTCGTTGTCGGCTGTTCTTCGGCTTTCAAATTGTACCGCGAGCTCAAATAATCTGTCTAATGTTGTTGGATTTCTTAGTTCGATGAAATCTTGAACTTGGGGCAGTAGCCTAGGAAGTATAACTTGAATAATTTCAGGATCCGGGCGACTTCCATACAAAAGCTTGAAAACTTGAATTTTCCTCAAAATAAAATTAGACAAATCTTCTATTCTTTCTTGGTATCGGCTAAACAGTTCAGCTTCCAATCTGGCTCGATCTCGCACCACGGGAAATGCTTTCACTAGAGAATTCTTGAAATTTTCATACGTGTATGTGGGGCTTCCTGGTTCCCCCAAGAGATTCTTTCCGATGCACTTGAACCAACTTAGCGCTTGGCCCTTCAAAGCGCTGGTAGCAAGAGCGACTTTCTGAAATTCGTGGACTGGATATAGCATGAAGTGGGAGTCTAGCTTTTCCAGGAAATTGATTACGGCTGTCTTGCCGTCAAAACTTGCCGCTGGCTTCATGGCTGCTCGCATGGTTTGTACGATGTAGCCGAATCCTTCTATGCCAGGAGGTGCTATCTCAGGATTCTGGACAGGTACAGCAGGTGTCTCAGGTTCGTCTTCTTGTTGTTGAGGCCATCCTCTTCTTTTTGTGCGGGCGCCATTATCAGGACTTAGCATTCTGTGTGTATTCTTTGAGAACATGGTAAATTCTGTAAAGGGTTCTTATCCTTACGTTCTAAGTCCTGAACTGGAACAGGGAGCGGAAGGTACGCTATGTTCTGATGTAACTGCTGGGCTGGAGAATAACTGCACGTGAAGGGATTTGAAATCCTCTTTTATTCAATCACTATTAAATACAAACCTCCCAATTCGGGAGAGATACAGAACGTAACAGACCACACTTTGGTCGAACTTAACAATCAAATAAATTTAAATAAATTAAAATAGAACTTAAATTAAACTTTGCTTCGCAGAGCAATTCGCGGAAGTTGGCCTCTACCGAAAAGGGTGCGTAGCAAGATATACTAAATACTACCGCACTTTAATTTATTTTACAATGCAATCACGTAGTAAGCACTATGGCTTATAAATTTAAACTGCTAGCTGGTCAGGCGAACGTTGAGCAGCGTGACCGTGATCTGAGGCAAAGCTCTCACACACCGAGAGGTTTCTACCTCTGTCTTAAATAGTGCTTGGCTGAACTTCAAAAATTAGCATAAGCTAAAAACGAGCGCTTCTTCTGACAGGAAGTTGAAGCAGAGAGGAGATAGAAAAGATTTAAATTAAAATAAACTTGGTTAGTTTAACTAAAACCTTACACCTTAAACACTAAATCACTAATAATTAATCAGGTTTTTGATGTTGTTTAGTTAATTAAGTAAGGAACAATAACCGAGTGTTATCTGCTTAAGCGCAGGGTGCCTTTCTGTGCTTTTCCTAGGAAACTAGATTGTATTTATGTCACATGTTGGGTAAAATGTGAAAATTATCATTCCGCTCACCCATTTGCTGAGATCTGATTCCGGTTCAAAGTAGCAGGGTTCAGGGTTCTTATTAACTCGGTCATTAGTGAAGAAATACATTTTTGATTAAATTATTTCGTAAGAATTTTAATTATTACCGAATATTGGTAACCAGTTTTCTAATGCTAAATTCTAATTGAAAAAAAAAACATTACTTCTAACTACAGATATTTCTTTACTCATTTCCAGCCAACATTTATTTATGTTTAGCACTTCATTGGGCCTTTTAGAGCGGAAAGGAGCGACGATTTTGCAATCGCTGTCGAAAATTACTGTTTTTGCAATATCTAAAATCAGTTATCTTAGAATTAGCCAGAATCATTTATATAAATTCTTACATAAAATGTTCAGAATTTATTTTTTTATTTCTTTGAAATTAAACATATCAAGAAAACTTACAGAAAGGAAAGTCATGTCTTACCTTAATTTTATTATATTACAATTTCGCCAGAAAATTAAACCAAGAAGTCAATTTACTTAACCTTTCTAACAAGTCCGATAGCTATTTAGTGATTAATTGCAAATAAAATCAACTATGCAGTTCTGAGGGAATTAAACATGGATACAGCAGAGCAATACTTTGAATTAAGTCCAATTCCCTGCCGAACTTTATAACAAACTTTTGAGCAAGGGAAACGTTATTCGAAAAATAGAGCAAGAAACTGATAATGTTTTCACTTTCGTACGTCATAGTTTAAGTTCTTCATACCATTTAAATGCACTCTTGGGCATTAGAACAACAGAAATGAAACCTGCGCAATCACAAATTCAGTTCATGAAGTTCAGAGAGTTTGTTACTGTGAAGTTGAACTAAATGGAAGTTTAATAGGGTACAGCTCACACAGACTTCAAGTTGAAATTTATGAGAAAGATCAGAAAATTTCTAAAACCAGTAGCTTGGAGTTTGCTATAAAAGTTCATTACCATAAACTTAAATCCAAATCAATATTTTAGTTCTAAAAATAAAATTTTTATATTAGAAAACAGAGTACATAGTGCTATGAAACATCATCCCTTTTGAGAGCAGTCGTTAAGTTACACAGAATACCCGTGAATTTAAATGCAATTAAAACACTGAATACTCAGTGAATACCACGAGTACTAAATTTACTGAAAGCTAAATTTTCAACACTTTTATTGACTTTTGAATCGCTAAATGTATTTATATACAAAAATATATAGGTATTTCTAAGTTGACTTAAGGAATTAATGGCGAGCTCACGAATGTGAATAGTAGGAATCCTTTGCAACTTCTGAAGGGCAACTTGAGGTGACATGCAGTTGTTATACATAGAAAGTAGGATATAATGTCCATCACAGTTACAATCAATGTATTCCAGTCGCCGAAACTTCAAACGTAAACACGAAGATTTCGCAATTCTGGAATATTTTACACGATGCAAAATCACAGAAGGTCTTGGAGCTTTGCAGATAAAACGGAAACAACAGACTTTAATGAGAAGGCAAGCCAATACCCGCGATAGACATCTGTTTTGGACTTAAGCTGATGCAAAAGCACGTAACTGGGATATGAAATGCAGCTTAAAGTGAAGTAAATCGAGTATTTTTTCCTTTTCTGAACTGATTGCTCATTTCAGGTTAAATAAGTATGAAATTTTCAGAGAAGCAAGGTTTTACACATATAAATCTGTGCTGAATGAAAGACTGTATTATTGCAAAAGCATTACGCAAATTTCATCGAATTCAGAATTTACTCAGTAGCTAACCAATAATATTTGTTATTGCTCTATCATCATTCTGTGATTATTTGAAAATAGTATTGCATGATGCCTAAGGGATTGTATGAGAGGATCACTGTTTTTTGGAAAATTACTTACTCACAGGCAAATTCTGTAGGCCGTAAATGGCAAGCAATTCATCAGTTCGCTATTCTAGATTTCCTGGGGATTCTTCTTAGGGAAGACGTTCGCGATTCTAGACTTACAGGCCCATAATGCTTTGTACAAAGTTATTTAGACGTACGCTGGTATGCCATCTCACTTAGCTATGAGTATGAATTGATTGCATTAAGATCATTTCAATCAGAACATCATTTTCCGACAACACCCATTTTCTTGACTGCGATCTAACACTAGTGCATATTTTGGTTTCTAGGTTTATCGTTTATCTTAATCACAAAACCGCTGGAGTGTTTCCTGTAAACTGAACGTCTTGGAAGAAAGCATCATGAGAGAAGTACGACACATCCCGGCTGATATGAGCTGTTATTCACTGCCTTTGTCATTCATTTATTTTGTAGTGTTTTCTCGGTAACAGCGGCAAAAATATCTAACTTTTGTAACAACTGTCCTTAATTAAACCGTTTTGCTTGACCTTCATTTGTCTTTTTTCTGATTTCCTGTTCGACTAATGTTATTTTTCTCTCCCACCGCCTCACTGTTTCAAAACCGATATCTGCGTTGTTTTTCATTCTATGCACACACTTTCCCAATACATTGTGCTATTTTCAGTCAAACAGAATCGCGTACCATCGTGAAATCGAAGTACTGGAAAATGTTAGGCAGGGTAACATTAGCTATAATCATAATATGTGTTCTGCTCCTGTTTTCGTGTGCTGGAGAGTGCATATCAACATGACTTATACTTCTAAAATTGCAACGGACTCCTTGCCCTCTGTGCTCCCAGGTTTGCTGTTTGCAAATCATTTCCGGCTATATTTAATCCATGTCTATATATGTGTTTCGTAAAGATTGCACAATTGAATACTTTTTGAACAAGTGTTCGCAGCCGAATGCTTTTTGTTTAAATGATAAATGAAGTAAGGCAAGCTTTCTAGATAGTTTCAGAAAGTTTTGGTTAAGTAGTACATTTTAAGTAAAATATTTATTGGTTAAATTTCTTAAATTTCTTTGTGAATGGTGTTCCGATTTGAAAGGTGTTTCGTATTACGGCAAAGAATTTTTGGATGAAAAATTTGCGTAATGCCGAAAATTGACTCGAAAAATATTGTACGATTATGCTAGACACCTTAAGATGTTTTTATCCCTAAAGCGGAGTGGTGGGCGTTAGGGGTCAGTGAAATTTGAATTTCGTAAAATGCAAAATTCCGAAGTCAGTAACACTTCTCCATTCCACATAAAATAACACCAGTAATCAAGACCAAGTGAAAAGAGGTTTTGTTTAGATGATTAATGAGAGTCACAGTCCATTGTTTAATGATTAGCCCGAACATTTTGAGCAGTCCATCGACCGGGAGCGAAATCGGCTAAGTAAATGAACAAGTTATAGATCGGAGATATTAGTTTAGGGAGAATTTATGTATATGGATTTTACACCCAAATGCTGAAAGAAAAAGGTAAGAATCTCTTGAAATTCTATATATTACTGACTGCTGCATCGAGTAAATTCTGAATTAAATTTGTGTGATAATTTGTAATTATTAAGTGTAGCGTAAAGTGCTACGAAAGCGAAAGATGCTCTCTCTGACAAGAGAAATCAAAACACCATTTTATCGAAACTGCAAAAGAAACTTTTTAAGCCAGATTTAAGTATTATAGATTTAAAATTGTTAAAAACTAATTTAACAATCTGCAAAATGAGTTTTATAGAATATTGGACTCTATTATTAATCTTAGGACTGAAGAAAATGCGCAAAAGCTCTTGAATGAGCAAGATGAAATTAGTAGTAATCTTATTAATCTGGAATTTGAAATGAATAATACATTGTCAAAAACTGCTAGAGAGAATAAATTGTAGTATACTGTAGTTTCTGAAATTGTTTTTTGAACTGAAGATTTCGTTGCTAAAGTTTTCAGGAGAAATGTATTCTTGGCTTTCCATTAAGAATATTTTAAAGCAAGTTTTGATAAGAACCCAAATTTATCAGATGCTATAAAATTGCAATGCTTAAAGTCAGCACTGAAATGAGAAGCCTTCAGTATAAACCAAACGTATAACTAATAAGTAAGTACAAGTTAGTATGGTCACTGCTTGTGGAAAGATATTCAAGCACTAGCGAACAAGTGCACTCTCTTCTGAAGAGATTTATGAGCATTCCCTTTGTTCAAAACGAATCAGCTTATGCAAGACTAAATCTAATTTTGTTACCAGACAAGTCGTAAAATCATTAGAATGTCTAGGACAAACCTTTGATGGTTTTCGCCCACTATAATTTGCTTTCTTTCTTAGCCAAAAACTTGACCAGAATACTAAGTTATGGTGGAAAAGAAATTTAAATAAAGAGCTATCACCCACTATCATAGATTTGTTAGAATTTCTATCAAACTCCACAAGTATATTAAATGCTGCGAGAATTCCAGTAATGCCCAGACAAAATTATACAAACGTTTCTCAGTGATTTCATACGTGACTGGAAAGTATATGTACTATATACTTGTGAAATTGGAATAGGATGGATCTTAATTATTTAAATGTCCTAAGTTTAAAAAAAATTAGCTTGAAAGATAGAGTTGAGTATGTAAAAAAGCAAAATTTATGTTCGTATTGTTTGGTAATCGTGCAGAAAGAAACTGCTCTCCGTATTATTATTGTCGACTATGCAAAACAAGCATAGTACTATACTTTGTTATGAGAAAGAAAACGTTTCTGCCTCTACAAAATAAAATCAATTAAGAAATCAGATCCATCAGATCAAACGTCAGACGCCGGTTACTCCATTGAAACCCATAAACGTAATGTTCATGCAGAGTCACTCTTAAATAACAAAGATAACGAGTTAACTATTGTAAACGAAAATTGTAATAGATTGAATAGAGTTTTAGTTTCAGCAGCACTTGCTCACATCAAGAGAAATGAAAGGAAAATATTTCTATCCAGAATTTTGCTTGATAGTGCATCTTTGTTCATCTGAATTAGATCAAACGAGCTAGCTAACTACAGAGTTAATTTCAAACACGCAGCATAAACACGGAACTAACTCCTCTACTACCTACCACGAATTCTTGAAACATAGCTTAAATACTGCTTCTGAAACACGTTTAGATTTTGCATACTACGCCATTTAAAATTTACTTTCCGGCAGGAAAATGAAATCAGGAGGGAAAGAAAAGTTGAGCTAAAAATGTATTTGTTAGAATAAAATAAGGTCCTTACAACCTTAGCTGAGGAAGTCAGAGATACTGAGAATATTGTTACACCTTTCAAAACACTGATGGTTAGTTCGAAGGGTATAGATTCGAAGGATTTAAGTGTGTATAACTTGGAGGTAATTCAAGTCCATTTTTATTTACGACAACAAGAAAGCTGAGTTATCCAAAAGTATAGATATATACACTCACGTTTGTGAAAATTGCAACACCATGAAGGACTTACGCGAGTGAGCTGAAATTTTCAGGAAATGCAAAGTAGCGCATGATATGCAAATGATTAGAATTGCAAATCCGTAGCGCATGCGTATGCTGAGCAGCGCCATCTGAACGGCTGATGGATCCGAATAAATAGACGGCTGTAGCGAGGCGTGTATGGTTATCGGTGGTTATCTGCTAGTGGTAAACGTTAACTCAATCTGTACTTATGCCTCGTCGACGAAAGAGAGCGAGATTTGAACAACTTACAGAGTTTGAACGAGGGAGAATCATCGGCCTTCGTGAAGCTGGATTGTCGTATCGAGCAGTAGCCTCTCGTGTGCAGCGTAACAGCAGCACAGTGATGCGCGTTTGGAAGCAGTGGACGGACGAGTGTCGGACAACTCGGAAATCCGGGAGTGGACCCCGAAATGTGACGTCAGCTCGCGATGATAGACACCTGGTCCGCATGGCGCGGACGGACCGTACAGCTTCCTCTAGACAATTGGCAGCACTGTGGTCAATAGCTACAGGTGTTTCATTGTGTGCTTCATCAATTCGTAGACGTCTGCTGCAGTGTGGACTGCGCGCACGGACTCCTTTATACAGGATCCCCCTAACGCACGACCATCGCCGCCTGCGGCTACAATGGGCCAATCAGCATAGAGACTGGCGTGCTGATTGGCAGCATGTCGTGTTTTCTGACGAATCCCGCTTTAATTTGTGGTACCATGATGGCCGCATTCGTGTCAGACGCTATGCCGGTGAACGCCACCTTCCGGAGTGCATTATCGAACGCCACAGTGGACGAACACCCGGAGTTATGGTCTGGGGCGCCATAGCATATCATAGACGATCTCAATTGCTACGAATTGTGGGCAATCTGAACAGCAACCGGTATATCCGTGAAGTTCTACAGCCCGAAGCTGTTCCCTTCCTTCAAAGCTTGCCAGGCGCTGTATTTCAACAGGACAATGCCCGCCCTCATACTGCTCGGATTGTTAAATCCTTCTTTGCAGCGCAGCAGGTACAGCTTCTTCCTTGGCCTGCGTGTTCTCCGGATATGTCGCCAATTGAACATGTGTGGGATGTCATTGGTCGGCGTCTTGCTCGTGATCCTCGTCCTGTTGCGTCTGCAGACGAACTTTGGGTACGCGTACAAACGATATGGAATGCTCTTCCTCAGTCAGACATTCAAACTTTGTTTGACTCCATGCCACGTCGTGTAGCAGCACTTATTGCGGCGCGTGGTGGTCACACAAAATACTGATTCTGATCTCTTGTTCTTGTTTGTTTGCTTTGAACATTTAATCATTTATTTGTACCACTACCACTCAACTGTGTATTAAATTGCATTCAATTATGACGATTCCTTCTTGGTGTTGCAATTTTCACAAACGTGAGTGTATATCCAGATATCTTTCAAATTCTTAACACGTGAATGTATGTTGATTATCTTATTACAAGAGCAGATGATGTACGAGAGGCTTTAAACATTTCAAGCGAAATGAAGGAAATTATGAGTAAAACTGGGAGTAATCTACGCCACTGTATGACAAACGATAAGCGTTTAGTTAAGAAATGGGACGAATAACATTTTAACAGTCATTCACTCAGCTCCAATGAAAAGATTCTCAGAGTGTTAGAAATAGAATGAGGTAGGAAGATAGTTTGAGCATACAGACTTCCTGTTTGACTGAACTTCTGAAAAGAAAATATATCACGCGTTTCATTCTCTAACAGCTAGAAAAATTTATGATCCCTTAGGACTGATTACATCATTCACTATTAGACTAAAATTTTTATTACGAAAGTTAAGATTACGGAAATTACCATGGGATGCTGAGCTTCCTTATAACTTGAATAACGAGTGGTCTCATCAGTGCATTTAGCTTTTACAACCAAGAAGCATTAATGCTTCAAAATTTATTTTAGATTCATGTGATGAAAATATACAGAACCATGTTTTTCTGACACAAATCAAAATTCGTATGGTGCAGCCGCTAATGTAAAAGTGCACAACCGAGAGCTAATTTTTGTAAATGTGTGACCTCTAAATGCAGAATTTTACCTTTGAAAAACATTTTCTCACCCCGATTAGAATTACTCTGTGCACTGATTGCTTCAAGATGGGGAATAGAAAGCAAAAAGGCTCTAGATCGTTAAGGTTCATTTAAGCTATTTTTTTCGTACTGTTGGAATGATTCTAAAGTCACATTGTAGTATTTTATCAATGAGTTAAGGAGGAGATGGAAGACTTTCGTACAAAATAGTGTCGACGATATTCCCATCTTATAACGCGTGGAATTAGTGTCGCTTCTCTTGAACAAATCAACATGTTGAACTTGAGTAGATTTTTTTGATAGAGCTAAGTCTTCCCTACATGCGCTTGCAACCTATATAATTCTAGATGTTCAGTACCTGACACCGAAAGTGAAAGGGAATTTTACATGCACGAGAGCAAGAATTCTGTTGTCGTTAATGACATTTCTGAGAGAACTATGCTGATTTACGTGAGCTCTAACGTTTTAGACGAACTCTTAAACATTAGTTTCAATTATTAAAAAATCATCAATGTTGTTTCTTATAGTTTTAAGTTTATTTACAATTGCAGGAAGATATCTAAAGTAGTAGAACCTCTTAAATTAGAAGAGGTAAGGGCAGATCAGGAAATGTTTATTAAATATGAGCAAAGGACCTTACCTTGTAAAAAGTGCATAACTGGCAACTTAAAAAATTTACAACCCTTTGTTGATCGTAAAATATGAATTCGAGTTGATGGCCGTCTTGGAATGGCACCTTTATCGTTTCTCAGAAGGATCCTGCGATTCTGTAAAAAAATTCTAAGGTAAGTAAGATTTATTTTTGTGATGCACACAGTCTATTATTGTATGTTGGCCCTCAGGGATTACTAAATATAGTACGTATAAAACTTAGCTGTTAGGTGGTAGGGATTTGGCCAGAGAAACAGTTTACGATTGTGTAACTCTCTTTAAATGCAAACCAATTTTATCTTCACAGATTATGGATAATTCACCGTATGAGAGAGTTAATAGATCACCTCAGTTTAATGTTTCAGGTTTTGATCTCCTTAATTAATTTTAAATAGCTTAAGAATCAGAGAAAAGACGTGCTTGATAAAATTGACATTTCGTGTGTGTTACATTTGGATGCTTCGTAACACGAGCTGTCTAACTTCAGCCTTTGTCAGATTTGACTTTTATTGCTTTAATTGCCACTTTTATGGATTTAATGGCTAGAAGTGTCAAATGTGAGAAAACACTCACCTATAATGCCCCCAGTTTTGCGAGAGAAAATTCCGTATCGAAGAAATTTTGCAGTAAATCTAATTTTCCCGAAAAAACATTGGCCTCTTATTTCATATCCGAAGGAATAAACAGGAACTTTATCCCTCCCATGTCTTATGTCCCACGGGAAGCCGGTGTAAAATACGTAAAGCATCACTTAAAGAAGAGGATAGGAAATTTATGATTTATATACGAGGAGTCTGAAACAATAATTGTACAAGTGAAGGGAATACCAAATTCGAAACATCTGACACAGATTTTCAATGATTGTGATGCTAATGAAGTTTTGATCCCAAGTCATTTTTTAATACGGAGATCGATAAATGCGATTCTGGAAGCAATCTTAATTGAAATAAATGAGAATCATTTAATTCGTTGTCCTTTTTCTTATGTTGGCATCTGTCAAGGTACCAACATAACAATAAGGTACCATGGCACCTTCCAAAGAGGACTACCTAGCAGTTTGTAAAAGAATTTTAGGGTTTGGAAAATTGTATTAATTTCAATTTTGATTTTGGAGTCTATCACTGTTATGATACCAGAGTAAGAACACTTAAAACATAATCGGAGGAATTTAAAACAGTTATCACAAATATCACAGGGCTCTCTATCGAAAACTGAACTTCTATTTCAACAAACATATGTATCTCTTTCCAGTAATGTAATGTCATAATTATTCGTGTTGTTTATAAGTATGTACAAGGTCTGTCTCGAAAGAAATGCATCCTATTTTCTTCTACCGCGACTACTCGTTTCACAGCATTGCCGCTTGCATGGAAGGGTGGGTGGAGTCTTGGAAATAGACCACGACCAGCGCCAGTCGGCTCCAAGCTCCTGGACAGTCACAGTGCCTGTTTCAGTAACCCTTGTGTGAGGGCTCCGTCGAAATCAAGATGGAAAAACTCACGAGCAAAGATGCTCAAAGTTTCGTTGCAAACTTGAGCAAACGCTGTCTGAGGCTGTTGCGTTGCTTCAGTCCTGAATTGTCCCCGCCCAACTCCTTTTTCTTCCCGAAAATTAAAAAATCCCTCAAAGGACAGCATTTGGGAGCTCTGGAGAACATCAAGGCGACTACGACGAGGTTACTAAAGGACATCCCTGAGACAGATTTCCAAGATACATATAAAGCATGGAAATCGCTTTGGAACAAGTGTATTAAAGCAAGAGAGCTGTATTTCGAAGAATATTGAGTAATTGTACGAATCGACTCAATGAATTTCTTAAAAAAATGGGCGCGTTACTTTCGGTACAGACATTGTATATTGCAATAAAGTATATTAGTTTAGCTTTGAGGGCATTGATTTTGCATAGTTTCTTGAAATTTCTAATTTCAATCCGGGGGTTAATCTCTTTGAATCTCCGTTTTAATCTCTTTGAAGTGAGATGGCGCTACCATCGCTATGTTCCTGCGGAAAGAAGAAGTGTTTACTTCTTGCTACTAAGCAGCGTGAGAGGACGCCAGATTGTCGTTCCAAAAATATGCAAAATAAAATAATTAAATGTATTTAGCACAGTTTGTTAATTACAGTCAGTTATTTAATAATTAGTCGGATCAGTCTTTAGAATAGCCTTTCAGCAGACAGTGGGATTTGCCGGTAAAAGGTATATTGGTTAGATGATTAAGGCAAAGCTCAGAAGCCTGACTTACATAAAAGTTATTTTCATTGAAGATTTTTTTCTGGCAAACAGTCTGGTAATCAGGCCTTGGATTAAACTGAAATTCAGTTCAGTTATTCAAGCAGTTAATTGTTTAAAAGCAAAGGTAAATCTCCCGTCGAAAGCTTCATTCCGAAACGAAAGCAGCAGTCGCAAAGTCTGCAAGATTTATAGCTAGGCATGTACTATTGATCCGAAAGCATTAAGCTTAATATCATCATTTATAAAGGTAAAATATTTCTGCTGTTTTCTCCAAAAGCACTCAAAATTTAGAATATAAAAGAAAAAGTTAAAGGAAATTAAGTGTTGTAGATACTTTTGAATATAGTAGTTAGATGTATGACAGAAGACCTTGCAGAGACCTGCAACAATATAATCTCATACGGAAAATGAGACTCAGAAAGTTTGTGGAATCAATGTGTTCTTTTCAGGACCATTCACTATGGACCCTACATGAAAGACTGCGTAGCGAATTCTGATAGAACAGTTCTGATTGAAAAACAGATACTATAGACAGAAGGTTTAAATATCCCTTTTATTTGAACTAACGTAAGAGATGCACTCACTTGGTGAACTAACGTAACAGATGCACTCACTCACTCACGATTCACCATCACTTGTGGCTAATAAATTGAAAACAAAATAAAAAATGTAAAATCACAATAAATTAGTATGGCTAAACAAGTGGCTCTAACCGCTGAATATGGTGCACACAGCAAAGCCAAGCCTAGAATATCAATATAATCTGAAGAGGGTGGCTAACACCCAAATAGAGAGCTAACTCAAAACACGCAGCATAAACTCGGAACTAACTCTGCTACTACTCGTCACGAACTCTTTAAACCGCAGCTTAAATACTGCTGCTGAACACGCTTAGATTTTGAATACTACGTTTATTAAAATGTACGTTCCGGCAGGAAACTGAAATCAGGAGGGAAAGGAAAGTGAAACTAAAAATAATTTATTAGAATAAAGTCGCAACTTCACAAAGTCTCTACCAATTATAAATTTAAAATAACGCAAACACAAAATTATGACTGTTTAGAGAATTGTTCTGCCAAGCTATATAGTTCTTCAAAAGAGAAATTAGAATCATCTAAATTGATTTAAACTCAGATTTTAATGAGGTACCAGCAAGCAAGCTTTATTAAGTCAGTTGACGAATAGTTTTGAAAATGATACAATGAAGGATTTTTTACATTATAAGGCACACATTATACATTATAAGGTACAAATTCATTTATTATGTAAGGTAATTTCTCCGTCATAGAATGTGCTCGTGATCATCGTTCATCATCTGCTCGTGATGCAACTGGAAGCACGTCCGGCTTGCTAGCGGGAGGTCCGGACATTGAAACCCGACTAGGAAAATTGCCCATTTGGGATATTTTTTGCTGCGAAATAAACCTGATGATTCTACAACTATACTCCAGTTACACAGGATATTCAAAAAAGAGGCCTTCAAACGTTTGTATTTTAAATAATGATATTGCACACGTTTATCTAAGCATGAATACTCTCAAAAAGGAATTTTATAAAATTTGTGTCAACAATGCGACTAGAAGAATTCTATAAATAGGAAAATTTTACTTTGCATATAACTCTCTTGAAACAAAAATGTTAATAAGTATAAGTTATTTAATTTAATTAAGTTAATGTAAAATATTACATTTTACATAACGTTGCTTACAGTATCAGCAGAGGTATTCCACAAAAAATTTTTACTCACAAATGGCTTTTGAGACTCTATTATCCATCTAAACTAAAAGAAATAACTACGAAACAAAAATTTCTTGTTTAGGTAATTAATGGTTTTCTATGAGGCAATATAGCCCTGAAATCTTATTAAAATGTAACTAGTCTTATGAAACTACTAACTGCTCGCATATTATTAAAACTTTGCACGTAATGGCTTGGAATATTCTCATTTAATATTTGAAGCGTATAACAGCTATTTTATCAAACGGAATTTTTTCTTCTGCAGGAACTATTTATGAAATTATGTTTTATATTTATAAAACGTTCCTACCTCCAATACTGAATTTGATTTTACAACATTCTTTACCTTATTTTGAGATAATATGTAACTAAAAATACATAAAAAATAAAGCTTGTAGCGATTCGTTTTGAACATTCTCTAGTTCACTCTTGCAACACTTTATAACCAGTTAACGACTGGGCATAAACATAGGTTAAGGCATAAATATTGCTAAAGCCATAAGTAGTGTTGATGTCAACAATAAAATATATGCAAAAGTAAATATATGTAATGCGTTTAAATAAAAATACTTGAAACAAACTTTCGAAGGTATTAGCATTTCTGTGATCGATTATAGGTCAACTTAGATAGATTTAGTGATGAAATCCGTAAGAATCTTGACAACCTCTAACTCCTAAATAAACTGCCTTGGCATTTTATGGAGAAACGTAAAGGCTATAAATAAGTGAAAGGTTTTCTGCTCTGTTCTTCTTTCACATAATAATGGCAAATTATTATATTGAGACTGTTTTCTCTCACAATCCTAAATTACATCAAATTTGCCTTAAATAAATGCTTTAGTAGTAGTATAAAGCAATTATTTGTCTTAGGTTCGAACAATAGTAATAGTTCCATAAATAACTGCAGCTTGACATACCTTTCATATTCACTTTTAGTATTCACTATAACTAAATTCGTTGCATGGGAGTTTTGTTATTTTCCTCATGTATAACGTTAAGACAAGCCAGATTTTTCTTAAAAAATCTTCCGTTAAGGCATCCCATCTAGAGCGGATGCCAGTGGATGTTTTTTCATAATCAAATAATCAACTAAAGTCCGTAATTGCAGCATAAGAAGTGTAAGGAAATATTTTATTCTTAATTTTTATCGCATTATGCAGAATTACATTATTTAATGTATACCATTTTTTCTTAGAAATAAAATCTGAATAAACATAGCTATGCCCCGTAACTAATATGTCATTCTAACACACGCTATTCGTCATTCAGCGTAACAAAAGTTAGGAGGTTAAAAATTATTTATTATATACAGTTTACATACATTTCTCGCAAAGTATCAAATATTTATCTCTAGTTGTCTAAAAAAGACGAAACAGCGGTCTCGTGGCTTTAGTATTATTCACTTAAAAGAGGGGTAAAAAAACTCAGTTATAGGAGAATTAAAGTAAATAACAGTCTTCTTAGGTACATTTATTGCATAAAAATTATTTTGCACGAAGTACGCAGTATTTGGGTAAAAAAAGCCTCTTTTATTAACTACAACAATATATTTTAATGCACTTTAATTGTTATCAATCAGATATGTTATAAAATATTAAATAAAAATTTAAACTCTTCAGAAAGTCTTTTATGTTTTAAGTAGCAATGGCAACACTTATTTCGATGAATGAATGATATCTTCATAATAGCATAACATAACTTAAGGATCCAAACATTTTGACCAGACTTCGATATGTATGTTTCTAACTTGACTAAGCAGCTAAATTTACTTTGCTCTGAAAATTATCTGGCAGTTTCTGAAGTACAATTATGGAAAATTTCAAACACTTACAGGAATGAATCTCTAAATCATCCTTGAATGATTACTAATACGAAAAATCTCCGATTATTTATTTTATTTCTTCCTACTTTAATAAGAGAAAAGAATAAATTTCTTATAATTCAAAATTTTGGCCTTTCTCTATAAAACACTTTACTTTCACAACAGTTTTACTCCAATGCGGTTAAATTATTAAACATAATTCAATATCCTTATAAAGTATTTCTCCCGCCTTCTAGCATTCCTTCGTGGTATAATGGTCAGCACACTTCGGCGCGTATTCGAGAGGTCCGAGGTTCGAGTTCCGGTGAGGGCATTGCTCATTTTACTCATCTCCTGCTTCCAAAAAGTACCTAGTGACTCTACAGTGGCGCTCGAACTAAAAACGGTGGTGGATGATGATTCTCGAGAGGTCCGAGGTTCGAATCCCAGTGAGGGCGTGGCACATTTTTCATGTCTCCTGTCTCAATATAACCTATTGTGTCTAAATCCTTAGCATCTTTTATCTTTTACTTTAATCACTGTTTAAACACGTTTTAAAGTTTTAGGATGAACGTGAAAAAAATCTTTTAAAAAATATCCATAATTTACCTACAGTTGATATATTCATAATTTCTCTATATACATATATGAATTAAATTGCAGACTTTAACTATATCTGGTAAAAGTAAGAGTATTTATTAAAACGCATAAATAAACACACAAATTTTTTTCCGTCTTTTTGAAAGGAATAAAAGAGTGATATGTGAAAAACTGTTTACTAATACAATTTAAATGAGACAGCCAATGTGAGTGCACATTAAACGAGAAATTGTGTGATACAGGTTATTCATTTCTGGAAATGAGACATCTTCTCTATGAACATCAATATCAGAGAAGACAGAGAAGTATATTAGTAGATGACAGTCTTTATAAGCAAAGAATATGTAAAGCCGAGAAAAATTCAGGTCGTCCAAGATTTCCTTAAAAAACGCTTGAGAGGTAATAAATTTTGCCCAGAATCTAAATTACATATATTCTGAGTACAACTAATTTACTGTAGAAAATAAAACACTGAGAAAAAGTCAAATATCATTCAGATAAAACACGTCTATTCCAATTTTCATTTTTTTGGCTGATCCCTTCCTGATTTATTCAAAGATATTTCTTTCTGATGTTAAAGATTCTAATAATTAGCCACAAGAATCTGCGTAACATGCATGAATTTGCAGTGTCATAGTTTCAAAAATTAAGCAGAACTTCATTCTTCAGCTCCAAGAGCAAGTAAAGATTTTTTTTTCACTCCTGCAGCTAAAACAGGAGGTTCTATTTCACACTTTTTCTTCATCTTCCCTGTCCTTCAAGTGAAGAAGGATGTTCCACTTAACTCCTTTTTAAACTCCTGCAGCTGAAGAAGGATGTGTTCTGTTTAATTTTTGAAACTGTATTTCGGCAGATTTACTTACGTCATGCTAAGTCGTATTCTTAATTGTTATTATCTTTGATATTTGTTCTTCGGCATGATTTTCTGGTTGTATTTCTATTCAGTGCTGTTGTTAGCTGCAACTACACTGGTGAAATAAATTAAGATAATTTTCATATTTGATCTACGATCTCCAGAACTACTGGACAGATTTTAGTAAAATTTGGTGTGAATATAGGTTGATATAATACAAACCAAATAAGCATTCAGCAGTTATAACAGACACACGCATATTCGTGTGTAACACTCATGGGAGTCTGAAGGTCTGAAACACCGTTTGCAGAAGACACAAAAGAAATGGGTTAATAGGGGGTACGATTCGCTCTTACAGCCACAGAGGCCACGCAGCATGATGTCATACTGGAAATAAGGCAGTTTATCAGTGCTTGTGGCAATTGGTTCCACTTATTCAGCAATACAGTTTTCAGTTCCTGGATGGTTCTCGGAGGGAAGTTGCGAGTTGCAATTGCCCTCCTCAGAGCGTCCCAGACATGCTCAATCGGGCTAAGGTCTGGAGACCTGGCTTACCAATCCATCTGGCGAATATCCTCACTCTCGAGAAATTCGTTGACCAGAAGAGCTTTATGTGGCCTCGCGTTATCGTCCTGTGAGGTGAACTCGGGACCCACTGCATCCCCAAAAAAGGCGAACATATGGCTACAAGACCTCATCTCTGTACCTCCCACCAGTCACAGAGCCTCCGTCAAAGACTTGGAGAGGTGTGCGGCTGTCCACCATGATGCCTGCCCAGACCTTTACACCGCCACCGCCATAATTGTTCATTTCGAGGACATTGGAGGGCAGGCATCAATTTAGAAACCTTAGTTTTGTTAGCTCTCAAACTCTAGCGCAAACTCTAGTTAGACTGACAAAGAATTATTGCTAAGTCTAAACGTTAACGACAGAGTCTTAAGAAGGTTTTAAAACAAACCTTTTTTTTATATCAGATCTTGAACACCAATGCATTTCATGTGCTTACAACTTAGCCAGCCACTTGTGGCAAGGTAACTAAAAATAACAGTCTAATATAAAATTTAAATTCAAGTGAGCAAATGACGGAAGGCTATACCAATCAGTTTAAGTTTGCTGACAAGCTTAACCGTCGAAGATATTCAAATATCAGCGATTGTAATTCAAGACTGAAGACTCCAAATCTTATTTGCCCTAGCAGCAACTTAGTGATATGACCTCGAAAACAAGAACATGCTCCAAATAAAATTGCTGAAACCTTTCATTAAGTATTGTCTCTTTCTACCTCGATTTATGTTTTGGTTGGGAAACAAGATGTGACTTTAAAATCCAAAAAATAAAATAACTGGTTAATGAAAAGAAAAACAGTAATACCCTACAAATTTAATATTATTTTATTTCTCAGTTTTACTGTGTTTCTTGTTTTTAATTTAGGGAGATTTTGACATCGATTAACTAACTAGTTAATTTGCATTAACATAAGCCGCTCATTTATTTTTATATACTAAAGTATGGCAAAATGTACTAAATTACGTACTAAATTTTGCCAAAATTGTATTAATTTCAAATGCCTTTTCTCCAAGTATTGTGCCTTATAAACAGGTATGTGAAAGAAAAAAATACTTTCTTATATCTGCCTTTCTCCTTTTAGAACGAGTTTAAGAAACCATTTTTTCTTCTCTAGAGGAATATGCAAAAAAGAAAATGCAAAGTGACACGAAGCAGAAAAACGCCTGCATTCGGATACACGATCAGACTCATTGATTTTATTTCTCGAACATCTATTGAAATGATTCTGCTGAGTCAGTTTAGAAAATATATTTTTAGAACATATTACTGTTTTGTTAATCCTGGAATTTCTGCTTTAAGATTAATTTTAAAATGTGAACCTTTACAACGAATGTTCCCAACAAGAAATGCAACTTTAAAAAATATTATTCTATATAAACACAGTTTAGATGTACTTGATTGGAAAAGTAATCGTCAAGTTTATTTTATTCAAAACTACAAAAGATGCATTTTTATAAATATTGCGTTTTGTTTGTATCAGACGCACGTCGGGCTACCAAGGTGCACTTATGAAGACATTTTAGAGAAATTTTAGAAATATTAATCAAGTAGCTAAAAGTGAGATGCCATTCCAATAACACAAAGAGGTAGCTGTCGGCTGCCCAACAGGAATAGTGGTTAGCGAAGCTGACTGCCGTACCGAAGAGCCTGGGTTCGAACTCCGAAAAAGGCATGGATGTTTGTTAACGTATAGTGTTTGCGCGGCATGGAAATATGCGGCGAGCCCAAAGACGAAATTTAAATATGCGGAGATCCGAAAGTCCTCTCGAGAGGTTGTTGTTAGGGGAAGAGGGGGTAGGAGCATGGAGGTAAGAAAGGAAGGAAGGGCCAACACCGCACTGAGAGTGAAGCACTGCTCCGAGGCTTCGGTCTCCAGATGGGGTGTTTTTTGTTTACATTCAAATGCTTCTTTAACAGCGCTTTGATAGTATTTCGACACACGACATTTCCATACAAATCGAAAAACAGGACACTTCGCTTAAAAGAAACATTCATTGTGTGATAGATAATAGCAATTTGTATACTTTAGTGACATTTACGCAAAAATCACATCTTGGTTATTTTTCGATAGCTAACAACGGCGATTTCGATTATGAATTTGTTTTATAAAATTCTAAGCTATTGAGCTACAAAAATGTAGATTTTAGCAAAAATGTTATGCTTAAAGAATGAAAAATATCTTACGGTACCTTTAAAATTGTATACGTCTTTCGATAGCCTTGATAGAGTATTCGTTACTTTTATTTTATGTTCCAAACGTCAAAATGTTTTAAATAATTTTTTTTTGTCAGCCTCATATTATTGTAACATGTACTTTTTAAAATTTTTAGAGGAGAGGCTTTATAGTTGCTCATTTTAAACTCATCATTTTATTTTTATATAACGGAAAAATAATCACTTTCGGTTTACCCTTTTTACTCATTTGGGTTAATTAAAAAATAAAATTACCACCAAATGCTGCAATCTTCGTCAAAAGTAATAAATATTCACACAGATATGCAAATAAGTTAACTTTTCCTTGATTTGTAACCACACATTTCTGTAAAATTATATACAATTTTACACAAATGTGTGGAACAGAAGACGGATACATTTGCGAATGCGACGAATGAAGCTATATTATGCAAATTAAGTCAATCAAGACTGCGATCTGATGACCATGCGGTTAAAATTTAAATGTAAAATGGATAGCTATTATTTATTATATTAGAGAATTACTAAACTGGGTAAAATCGTTAAAAAGGAATTGAGTGCTGGGCCAAAATATATTTACTGGAAGAGTTAAATTTGATAATGAATGTATCCTAAAACGTGTTTTAAGTCCAATGTTTGAAACTGGGTGGCTAAATATAAATATAAAATTATGTATGTTAAAATATTTGTAATTAAGCACATAAGTAAGTTTAATTTTTTATTATTTATTGTTAATTTTGAGTACCAATGGGTACTTTAATTTCTTGACCCGTTTTCATTCTAAGTAAACTGAATGTATTTTGAAACCCTGCAAAATTTCACAGCTTCACTCAATTTGTCAGTTTCAGTGACTGTAAGTTCCAGAATCTCTTCTAAAATAATCACGCGAAAATAAGCAATTAATTTTACTAAAATCTTTACTGAAAGAAAATTTACAGAAAACAATCCTTCGAGAGAAGTAAGTCATCAGACATTTGTTGTTAGCAGATATAAATGAGAAAGGTAAAAATTGACTGAATATTTTGTGAAACTGCATGTAATAGTTTCAATTGCTTAAAGTGATACACAGTGTTTAACACCCTCTGGCAGTCCCAAAAGCTTTCATTACGTATAATGCGTATAATCCTTATACTTGCTCATGAAAATGAATGCTTTCATAAAAGAAAATTTTAACGTTTGGGTTATTTTTAAAAAATTTCATGATTTATGGAAACTGTTTCAGCAGCATTTAGCAAAAAGCAAATGTGATCCGATATGTATATATAGTGTGTGTGTACTTAAACGTTTCATCGTTAGCTTCACAAATCGTTCTTAGCAAATTACATTTATTTTAGTTTAGGAAATCTCAGGGTAACCTAAACTTCACTGTAACCACAGCAAATAATAAAAATATTCATATTAAAATACAAAAACGACTACCAAGATGAATATTTCATAAGCTTTATAAAACAGATCTTAGAAATGATGACTTGAATTGAATTCTGAAATACGTAGAATGACTCCTTCGCGAGAAGACACGACTGTAAAATACTTACTTTATTGAAATATTCAAAAATAAGGAATTCAAAATGCGATTTGGTACTTCCTTGAATAAAATAATCAAAATCGCATGTAAAATATTTATCTCATTCGGCATGTACAACAAATACGCAAATAATAACCTACTGCTTATTTGCAAAATTACTTTAATCCAGAGGTTCTCAAAACTTCCTTATCTGAGCATCAGTTGGCAATAAAATTTTATAAATGCACCATTTATATTAACAAAATTATTATTAATGTGGTAACTGTAATTCAAAATGTATTCTAATAACTATGTTATTAAAAATAATAATAATAATAATACTTAAAATATAATAACCAGTCCCATAAAGGAAGGAAAAGGGAAAATAATGAGCGGAACAAACTAAGTATATATTTACGTAAGATATAACAAAATATGATAGCTGCTTTAAAAAATAATTTGCGACCTTAAAATTAACATTCTAAGTTTGGTGCTCTCGGCGTAAATTCATCCTTTCTCCCAAATTCGAGATCATTCGAAATTACGTAACGGTTTAATGCAGGTACCTTCTGCCGAATCAAATAATTGTAAACCAAAACTTTCTCTCTAACTCGAACTGAAACTATCAACTTCTCCCATCTTCCTTTGAACTGCAGCGTTCTCTTTCGCTTACGCTTTCATACTGGCAACACGCTTCCTTTTCAGGCTGCTGCTTATTTGCCTAAAATGGCGTCGCATCTTTTTATCTGCGCGTATAAAAATTATTTGTAGTCAACTATGATCGAAAAGTAAATTGTCTGCCAAAGTAATAATTTTAATGTGCCTACAAATAGATATGATGATTCGCCGAAATTCATTTTGTCAAAGTATTATTCTTGCCTTATCCACCCAGCCATATCTACAGCCAAAAGTTAAAAGGAACAGATTCATCACTGCGCACTTAGTAGTATATCATGTAATGGAATGAAGGGGATACATTATAGATTATATAAAAACATACATAACATATTATGTTATTCAAATTTACATTCGAAAACTGAATATTTTTAAACAATATTCATAAAATACACTGGACATATCTTATAGGGAACACGTAATACATGATCCTATTAAAGCGAACTAGTAGTTTCGCTTAGAAAATCTTCTACAAAGATATATCTTTTTAGCAGAGAATCTTCTCGTGTTTTACTGGGTTTGGTTAAAATATGTAAGGTTTTAGTTAAACTAACCAAGTTTTATTTTAATTTAAATCTTTCTTTCTCTTCTCTGTTTCAACTTCCCGTCAGAAGAAGCGCGCACTTTCAGCTTATGCTAATTTTGAAGTACAGCCAAGTACTATTTAAACCAGAGGTAGAAACCTCTCAGGGTGAGAGAGCTTTAGTCTCAGATCACGGTCATTCTGCTCGACGTTCGCCTGACCAGCTAGCAGCTAAAATTATAAGCCATAGTGCTTACTACGTGATTGCATATTGAAATAAATTGAAGTGCCCTAGTATTAGTATTTCTTGCTACGCACCAGTTAGTTAGAGGCCAAACTCCGCGATTTGCTCTGCGAAGCAAAGTTTAATTAAATTTCTATTTTAGTTTTAGTATTAACTTTATTTGATTGTTAAGTTAGGGCCAAGTGTGGTCTTTTACTTTCCGTATCCCTCCCGAGTTGGGAAGTGTGTAAATAATAGTGATTTAATAAAAGAGGATTTTAAATCCCTTTCAAGTGCAGTTATTCTCCAGCAGAGTATCTACACCAGAACAAAGCGCATTTTTTAGCTCCCTGTTCCAGTTCAGGACATTTTAGGTTAAGGAGTTACTTCAACATGTTTTCTAAAGCTATGCACAGAACACTCAGTCCTGACAGTGGCGCCCGAACAAAAAGAAGAGGATGGCCTCAAAGACAAGAAGACGAACCTGAGATACCTGCTGTACCTGTCCAGAATCCTGAGATAGCACCTCCTGGCTTAGAAGGATTTGGCTACATCGTACAAACCATGCGAGCAGCCATGAAGCCAGCGGCAAGTTTTGACGGCAAGACAGCCGTAATTAATTTCCTGGAAAGCTAGACTCCCACTTCATGTTATCCAGTCCACGAATTTCAGAAAGTCGCTCTCGCTACCAGCGCTTTGAAGGGCCAAGCGCTAAGTTGGTTCAAGTGCATTGGAAAGAATCTCTTGGGGGAACCAGGAAGCCCCACATATACGTATGAAAATTTCAAAAAATCCTTGGTGAAAGCATTTCCTGTAATGCGAGATCGAGCCAGACTGGAAGCGGAACTTTTTAGTCAATATCAAGAAAAAATAGAAGATTTGTCTAATTTTATTTTGAGAAAAATTCAAGTTGTCAAGCTTTTGTATGGAAGTCGCCCGGATCCTGAAGTTATCCAAATTATACTTCCTAGGCTACTGCCCCAAGTTCAAGATTTCATCGAGCTAAGAAACCCAACGATGTTAGACAGATTATTTGAGCTCGCAGTACAATTTGAAAGACGAAGAACAGCCGACAACGAGCAAGGACGCCAATTTGAGAGAAGAAATCAGTGGATTTCGCCAAGACCCCAGCAGAAGCAAAATCAAAGTTACGGGAATAAGGCGAAGCAATGGCCGAAGAAAGATGTGTCTCCTAAATCGAGAGGCGAACGAAGGGAATTCAATAGAAGAACAAGCAAAGATTCCGAGGGCAACCAGAATAAGAAGAATTTAAACTAAGATGGATTTCTTCGAGGAAGGTGAAGAATTCCGTAGCAGCGCAAAACCCTTCCAAAATCAATTTAAAAACCGTGGTCATGAAGAATGTGAGTTTATCGAAGATTGAAGTTCTAATTAACAACATACCGGCGACGGCTCTCTTGGATACAGGAGCCCAAAGCAGCTTTATATCGGAAAGATTCTTCAAAAAGCACTTTCGTCATTACAGAATTTTTAGTGCAAGAGACACGGATGTCATAGCGGCCCAAGGGGAGAAGTGTAGCTGTTTAGGAAAAGTACCGTTGTTCGTGCGTATCAACAACGAACAGGTAAAACTCTTATGTTATATTGTGCGAAACCTGCAAACATGTATTATTCTAGGTGTGGACTTTTTTAGTTTGGCAGAAGCAAAAATTGATTTCAAAGGGGGAGAGTTGACGTTAAATATGAAACCAATAGAAATCAAGAATGATAAGCCCCCGCAGCTGGACTTGCATCATTTACCAGCAGAAGAAAAGGAAAAAATCCATGAACTGGTAAGTGAATTTTCGAATTTATTTAGTGATGTACCGGGTTTCACACAGGTCGTAAATCACACTATAGAAACTGGGGATGCTCAGCCAGTTAGGCAAAAGCCATATAGGTATGTTAAAGTCAAAGAAGAAATAATTGAATATCATATTAAAGAGATGTTAAAGAAAAAAATCATCACGCCAGTTTCTAGCAGTTATGCTAGCCCCGTTGTCCTGTGTAGGAAAAATAATGATTATCCGATTACGCACCCGAAGCGGTGGCGTTTTGCTATAGATTATCGCAAGTTAAATTCCGTTACAAAATATCCTGTATATCCGTTGCCGATAATTGAAGAAATAATTCGTTATTCGAAATATTTCGTCTACAAAATACATGACTACATTAGATCTCACGAGTGGCTATTTTCAAATTGGGGTAAAACCCGAAGACGTACACAAAACCGCGTTCATAACGAAATCTGGTACGTACGCATTTCTTAGAATGCCGTTTGGTTTATCCGGCGCGCCGGCAACGTTCCAAAGATGTATGGACATCGTCTTAAGACCAGTCCTTGGTAAAAGCACTTTCATATATTTAGACGATATTATAATTACGAGTAGTAGTCTAGAACAACACTTACAAGATTTAAGAAAAGTATTTTCATTGTTAAATGAAGCTGGTTTAAAGATAAATGCGTCCAAATGTAAATTTGCCGCAAAAGTGTTACGTTATTTAGAATTTAAAATTTCCCAAAAGGGAATCGAAACGGATCAGTCAAAAATAGTAGCTATTAAAAATTATCCTGTTCCTAAAACAGCGAAGAAATTATCGTCGTTTCTTGGGATGTGTTCATACTATCGGTCCTTCATTAAAGACTTTGCAAAAATAGCTGAGCCACTGCTAAAGTTGAAAAGAAAGAAAGCTAGGTTTTCGTGGTCAGCAGAAGCCAACTTGGCGTTTCAAAAACTGAAAGACGCATTGACTCAAGCTCCCGTCTTAAAATTTCCAGAGGGGATAAAGGATTAGAAATTTCAGCGGAAGCTTCAGATTTCGTGATTGGCGCGGTGCTTTCCCAAAATGGTCAACCCGTGGCCTTTTTCAGTCGAACATTAAATGAAACCCAGAGAAACTATTCCGGAACGGAAAGAGAAACTCTTGCAGTGTTATCATCAGTACAGAAATTTCCTGTGTTCTTTGGAAGTTCTCCAGTAACTGTATATACCGACCACGCGGCGGTCACTAGACTCTATTCTGGAAAAAATTTATCACCCAGATTAATAAGGTGGGCTCTCAAATTACAGGAATATAACCTAATAATTAAACATACGCCGGGAAAAGAAAATGTTGTGGCAGATGCTTTAAGCAGAATTAACTTAGATGAAAATTGAAGTGTAATTAAGAAGCCATGCTGACATCCAAAGTAATAGATTCTCGTGAAACAGTAATAGCCGAACTCAAAAAAGATCCGGAGTTCAAAAATATATACAATTACTTGGCCGACCCTGAGGATTTTAAATCCCTTTCAAGTGCAGTTATTCTCCAGCACAGTATCTACACCAGAACAAAGCGCATTTTTCAGCTCCCTGTTCCAGTTCAGGACATTTTAAGTTAAGGAGTTACTTCAACATGTTTTCTAAAGCTATGCACAGAACACTCAGTCCTGACAAATAAACACATATTCATAGAAGTAATGCTAACAATTCAAATGTGAACTTAGAGTTCCAAATCTACGTATATCGTTAACCGAAAGAATTTATTTTGCTAACGCTGCCTCACTTTTATGCATATATTTAATGCAATGAGGCTTATAAGATTAAGTGTTCTTGTATGCAAGGTTGGCTTGTTATAAAATCACGCTACATAATATTACAATGCTTCCATTTTCTAGCGTTAAATGAAAGTAAACTTCAAGTGCAACTATGGTAATATCTGTAAGTGCATACAGAAATCTCAAACGTTAGTCTTTACACAACTACATGCAACATTAATATATTTGTAAATAAACTTTTCTCAGCTCTGATGACATTAAGCCCGAATTATCAATCACAAGTTTGAAATCTAATGCAAGGCCTTAAGAGACCAATAACCATTAATATTAGAAATTAATACTAATTTCCATTAATATTAGAAAACATTAATTACAGCAGCAGAAATTTTATTTGAACAGATTAGCAGAAACAGCGGAAGAGTAAAAAACCAGTTCTCAAATTTTGTTAGAACCAGCTAATCCCATCTACACTAAATGTCACAATTCAAAAATGGAATTCATCTCACTAGTGTCAGTTACAACAACTTCAAAAGAGAAGGATAAAAAACTAATTCGTACCCCACGTATCAACTACCTGAATATTTTTTAACCTTGCTCTTTTGCTCTTTGGAAGTATCAATCCCACCGAACAAGTTAAGCGTTAAAAAATACGCTCTTGACTAAGTGGATTCTTGAGCTAATCCTCTTTTTCAATGAAGAATTCTCACAATGGAGCTATGCCATCCTTATCTCCAGGCGTTTTTTACTCTTTTTTTCGAGAAAAAAGTTTTGTTCCTTTCTGGACCACAAAGAAAAAGGGAAAGCTAAGCACTTAGAAGTAGTTGACAAAGAAATGAATGAATAGTTTTGAACTCCATCATTTTTTCATACATCGACTTTTCATGGTTAGTTTAAGCTCTTATTTAACTACTAGCTATTACACCTAAGAAACGCATTTCCATTATTAACTCATACTGAAAAGAAGAAGATTTAATTTGCCATTACAATCAGATAATTTCATTTGATCAAACAATATTAAGGATTACGACATGAGAATTATGGCGATGTATTCAAGAAATATTTAACTTCTCCAGAGAGCTGAACGAAAACATTTTTTAATGCTGAAATGATTTACGATAGTGACAATGTTATATTCGCTTGTGGGAATTCTGTCGTTTCGAATATTGATCTATATATATAACTTTAAAAATAAGGTATGTAAAAACATTTATAGAGGTTTTATGTAATAGTGTTTCATAGTTTTGATGTTCAGTAATGGAATTGTATTAATGTGAATTTATCTACTCAGTTTAAGGTAGTTGTTGCAAGTTAACTCTTTTTAAGCTACATTTGTTAACTTTAAAATTAACTTTATAGTGTTAATCTTTTATAATTTAAAGGCGAACTTTGATTTTAACTTTAAATTTTTGCTTGAAAACTTAAATTTGGTTATCTGGTTTTATTTTACTGTTTTGTTTGAGCTTGTTTTGGTTTGACCCTTAAGGGTATTTAACTTTTAAATTTTAAAGTTTTCTGTTTGTTTCACTACTTTGGTATGCAAATTTAATTAGTTTTTTTATTAAATTTAACCCTCTTTCTGGTAAAGTTATGAATCCATATTTTCTGACTCAGATGGTAATTTCGGCTGATGTAATGAAGAAACGTAATTTTCAACGATTACTTTTCTGAATAGCTGTGTAACTATAGTATTTCGGCAGTTGTAATGAAAACATGTGTATTGGAATGAATTGAAACTTCAAGTACTGCAATTTAAATTAAGTACATATAATTTGATTAATTGTGATGAAAGAGTTATGTAATATAATTTAAATTCGAGTACTAAGTGTTAACATTATTTTTCAACAAGATGATGTAACAAAAAGCATTCATATTCTTTCGAATTTGTTAAAAGCTATTTTCTTATCACTAGTAAGCAGCGTCCTTTCAGTTTTAAGGGACCTTGTCGTAGTCAAGCGGTATACCACATGTGATATACCGCTTGATATTGACCGCTCATGTTATTTGCATATCCTGCACCATTCTGTAGCTGGGTTCTTGTGCATGCATATAAAGTGAAAATAAACAGCACAAAAAGAAAAAAAGGACATTAATAGAATATGTGATCCCCACTCATCTGTATACAAAGTTTACACCTTGTGACCATGCTTTCAATCAGGTGGTCAACCACCGCAGAATCAAGCAATCGCCATTCTTCTTGTAGAACACTTTCCAGCTCAATAAGAGTGGCTGGAGGTGGGAAACGTGAAGATACAGCACGGCCGAGAGCATGCCAAAGATTTTCAATGGGATTAAGGTCGGGCGAATATGCTGGCTACGCCATACGCGCATTTCCTTCACTCTCAGGTAGTTATCGACGATGTCAGCTCTATGAGGACGTGCGTTATCGTCCATTAAAACAAAAGTAGAGCCAACTGCTGCAGCGTGTAATCTCACAATGGGTTCTAGGACTTCCTCTCGATACCGCACAGCCGTCAAAGAACTCCTTTTTACGATGTGCAGGTCGTAGCGGTATCCTAATGAAATCCCTGCCCACACCTTAATGCTTCCGCCTGAAAATGCGTGATGTTTGGTGATGTTTTGGGACTGATTGCGTGTTCGTTGTTCACGCCATATCCTTATACGCTTGTCATCTGGCTCCAGAGCATATCTTGACTCATCAGTAAACATGACACTGGCCCAGTCAGACACATTCCAATTTACATGCTCCCGGCACCACTGTAATCGTGCCCCTCTTATTGGACGGATAGAGGAATACAAACTCGAGGTTGTATTCCGCTTGCGATTCCGCTTGGCTACAATAGCAATATATCGATCTTCCGCGGGGTTGTAACCCTTGGGCGACAGGCTACGGGCCTTCAGACAACTGTCTGTGTGGTTTGGAATTGCTTCTATAAACTTGAAATTACAAAATGATGAACGCCGAAGAAAAGAGCAACATCTGTGAGCGACTGTCCTGCTTCAATGCGCCCCACAGCACGCCAGCGCTCAGAATCTTCCATTCGTCTTCTGGAAGTTATAGAAACGCGTAAGTCTTGAAAACAAATTGTACGAAAGTAATAAACACCTTCTATCAGGACTTACATTTATCTTCTGTAACCCTTCATAAAGCTGGCTTCTTATAAGACTGCCTTTTTTGCATACTTCTTGACATGAAAGCAAGCTCCTCTGACATGAAAGCGTGATTGGCTGTTACCTAACATATTTGCATACTTTCATCTACCTCTGCAACGAATTGCATCCCCTTCAGTTCTGATTGGCTTCTAGAAATTAGCGTTTTCCTCTCCGTGCTTAACTTTGGAAGGGAGTGTATAAAATAATTTAAATGATTAGAAAGATATTAATTACAAATTAGGTAAGCAACGCTCATTTCTACTGTCGTTAGCTAGTGAGTCTACCGTCTTTCCGTGTTTTTTCGGTCTCCAGGTCCCTTCAGTTAGTAATGGATAAAAACTGCCGAGAGGTTTCCTTAGCACCAACAATGATGACAGTAAAGGTAAAAAATAATAATATAAAATTTTTCAGAAAATTTAATTCCTGTAATTCTTAGTAATAATAATAATAATAATAATATATTAATAATAATTAATATTAATAATAATTTTTAATAATAATAATACTTAAATATTTACTGGACTACACGTAAGAAGAAAAATGTATGAAAACATTGAGCATGAATTCAATAGCATGTAGTTAGATTACGATTGCGTTCGGGTAAGGTGAGGAAATACAGCGAGTTGAGCGATGAAATTACGTACAATAAATGAGGAGTTATATCCAATACCAAAAGTTAAATTCAGTACACGGTTTTTTCCTGGTTCTATTAAAGCACTTGCGATCCATTTGCAGTCAAAACTATCGCAGTTTGCTTCCAATGCTGGTGACTAATATTTCAAATTTCATTTAAGTTTTCAATACAAAGCGAAATAAGAAAAAGGTATTGTAAAGTAGCTACATACACTAAAAATTTAATAAGACACATCAACAGTATTCTACTAACGCTATAACCTAATGACTCTACACGCTTATAAAAAGTAAAAAATCTAAGAATCATTTGATAATCGCAGACACATGATTTTCATTGCAGTGTCTTGTCGATCCCATGCGTAAAATATCCATCACGGATTTCAAACATGATGAAGTAAAAAATAGTTTTCCAGTCTCAGTTTGTTTCCGTATGTGCATTTATTTATATCTTAAAAGCTTAAAATGAGTTAGAATTCATAACAGTTTAAAAATTTTCCATCCCCACCAGGATTTCCATAATATGTTAACATCGAATGTTTTCTATGCTCTGAAATTAATTGGTTTCATAAATTAAATTCCAGGCTTATACGGAGAATCAATTGTATTCATTTGTATAAAAATATTTAATCATACATATAGAAGTTTCATTACGTTAACGGTGAGTGTCGATCTTGATAAATGAGAATATATATAGCAACAGAAAACATCCAATAAAGTACTTCTTAATGAAAGTATCTTGTCAGTAGTTTTTCAGATGAATGGCTCCAACGAACCCTCACCGGTATTTCCTATCCACTGCTAGACTTTAGTGCTGCAGAGTAATCTTCGGAATTGTGAGATTGACAGCATTATCTTCCCAAAGGACAAAGAGTCTTTTAAGCCCAGAATTTCTTTCTCTTCTGCAGGATCAAGTGGGATTAGTGGGTAGTGTTTCTACCACTGACCTCACGTCGTGTTGGATGTTTGGGTAGAAATGCATAAAAATGCTTCGAAGAAATACTGTGTTGTTTTCTTTTCAGTTTATGTCTTCTTTTCCCATATGCCCTTTTCCCTTCTCCCCCCAATATGCGGGAAATATCTTAGAAAATGCCATTTTGCTTTAGTTTTACGTTCCTTTAGGGCTATGACTAAGAAAAACAGCAAATAAGAATTAATTTGGTCGTTAATGTTATTATTCATAAAAAAAGGAAAGAAAGAAATTCAGTAGTCTCATCCATGTTTTTAAACAAGAAGATCAAACTTTGTTCCTGATACTAATATTATACACGCTAAAATGTTTGAGTTCTAATCTGCATTAATTTCAAAGCAAATTGCAGACACTAATGAAAGTAACTTTGCTGGCCGTTTTGTAGAAGTAATTTTAAAAATAGACCTTTGAGATCCAATACGTTAGGAATTAAGCTGTTATATTTTGCCTGAATAATACTTAAAATAATGGTTACTCAAAGTTTCATTTAACAGATCACAGAAGATTTGGAGAGCTATCTGCTTTGAAACGAATATTTCCACGGGTTATTTTCTGAGGAAATTATAGGCATTTTAGTTAAGCTTGAGAAAAGCACGAAACACCCCTAAAACCAAGTTATTCGTTGGGAGCTGAACTGAAAAAAATTCCTATACAATTAAATGAACTTCAAAATAGTACAACGAACTTCAAGCAAGTGCATTCAAGTCATTAGTCTGGTGCGCTATATCCGATCCGATACGAAATCGATGGAATATCTCACAAAATTATGTAAAACACTGGCTAATAAATAACAAAAAAAAGTTTAATGATGTCACGTCTCCCAAAAGAAGTGTACAATAATTCTAATTGGAAAAAAATTAGTTTCGTCTCAAGCTAATGGTTTATATGGTAAACTACTTAATGTAAAAGTCATGGTTTAGACACCTCCCCCAATTATATATGTACATTTGAAATGCAAGTTCATAATTATGATTTATTATTTGTAGAAGTTTATGGTTAACCAGCTACTTTTTTTCGCTTTCTTTGCGTACTTTTATTTTCCTCGGCTCTCACCAAGATACAAGCACTTAAGCGCAGATCGACTTTGGCTTTGCTAGCCATAGTTGCTTTTTAACAGTCTGATGGCCTGGTCCGAAGCTTAGTAGATAAATATTGTGTTTAACATTTTAATTTCTTTTAAGTGTTTATTCTGTTTTTCCTGGAAGCCGAAATTGATTAAGCTTTAGAAGGATCATTAATTTACAGTGACAATGGCTTTTAGAGTTTTAAAATCTTCAAGAAAACCCCTCGAAACATGCTAGAGATGTCTTAAAACTAATATTCCAGTAAAGGTAAAAATGGTGGGACAGATCTACGTGTTCCAAATAGCAATAACTTACGTAAGATATAGTTTAAATTTTAAAGGGAAAATAAAGCAAACGCACTGGAACCCGCAAAGGTGATAGTAGTACTGATGAGCCCTAAACAGTCGGGAGTAAAATATAACAGTTTTATGTTTTAGGAGGGTAGAGGAAGATGATTTGTTAATAACTTATCCTCATTTGCATAAAGTCATCCATAAAGTCACTGTGTCTACAGAATCTATGATTCACTGACCCTGTGCCAAATGTTGAAATTTATTGTGCTTTGGTTGATGCGAAAGGCTGGAAGAAAGTTACTGGGTTTCACTGTCATTGCGACCCATTTTTATATTATTTATTAACTGCAGTTTTACGCAAGCATCCGAAGCAAGATGTAAAAACTCCCTGAAACCCGTATGTAATATCGTAATTAGGTAGTTGTACATTTCGGCAATTATTGCATAAAAACACAAACTAGTTCCTCATAGAAAGTATTCCACGAAGGCATCCCTTCTTGAGCAGGTAGCCTTAGTGTACTTTACCATAATGAAGTAATCCAATTCAATGTTACGGGTTATTAATGTGCCGGGTATTAAAGGCAAGTTCTACATAAAAGCGAAATTTCGTAAAACGAAACTTTCTAAAGCTCAGATTACTTGTATTTAGATATCAGTTATTCAAATAAAAAAAGTTATTCAAATAAATATTTCCTATTTTTAAATGCCAAAACTTAGCTCTCTTACGAATTCAAAAGTAATATTCGGCCACTTAAAATACAGAAATTGATGGAAGTAATTTTAAGCAGCCTTAGTTCCTATATATTTTTATGCAAGGGAGCCCAATTTAGCCAAATGTTTTTTTCTAGGCGAACGAAATTAAAGATGTAATTAAGAGCGTTTAATGACTTTACTCTCTCAACACTAGTAATAGCTCCTCGTATTACTAATAGTTTTAAATTAAAGGAATTAATTAAGAAATAGGTAAAAAAAATTTAATTTACTAGGCAATGATAAATACTTAATATCCCTTTTATTGTACGAGTAAATCTCATTGAAATAAAAAATCATGGCGTTGGCATCATTAGCAAGTTATGTATAACGATTTCAGTGGTACTAACAACAATTCCAGGCTTAACTGTGTATGAGACATCTTTCTCAAATATATGCGCACCAGTGGCTGAATGGATAAAGCAGCTGAGTTCTTGCAGTTTAAGCTGGCTTTCAAATCCCGCTAATGGGCTGGCTGCATGGGTGTTTTAGCGGTTTTCCTCTTATACAACGTACCAATAAAAGCATTCTCCTTCATGCAGATGACCCTAGTATCAAGTTGGTCAGACCTGTACAAGCACAACATACAGATATTTAACGTTTAAATTTAAAATTCCAGAAAATATTTTCAGAATTTGAAGTGGAATTTTAGTCTGTTTTATTTATGACCTGATTTATTGTATAATTACATATGCCAGAACAAATTATTAATGGAAAAATTAACATAACCTTGTGAACCGATATTCAGAATCCTTATTTTTAAATTGCCTACTTCTGGGGAAAAAAAACTTCATCACGTTGATGACGAATAAGAAAGGTAAAGTGCAGCAGGTACTTGTCTGCAGCTGTAGCAACTTCTCCAGTTTCACAGTCAAATAACCAAATGAAACGCTGGTAATCAAATGACTATGCAGAGGTTTCCTGTATCTAAGCTTAAGTAGCCTTCTTAACGGAATTCGATAACTTTTCTAAAATACTTTCACTGCATTTGTATCATGATAAGAATGAGTCTCTGTCGTGGCATACTTTTTTGAGTGAACCTTCCAGCTGGGATTCCGTTGCGTCTTATATCCTCTTTCCCCATATAAGCGTAAGAATGTAGAATGATTTAAGACAAAATTTAATAATTAGTTTTTACTTTACGCATTTAGAATTGATTAAGTACATTATATTAATTCGTATGTTGGCATAGAAACAGAATTATACTAGGCAAAAGTGAAGGAGATTATTAAAATTAATAGAATTTGAAGTTAGTGCACAGTCGAATTTTTCATGTAATAAACTACTTTAGTTCCCAAACTACATAATCTCTATCTCCCTCATGACCTTTCTGTATGCTGTAGTTCGTGGTATCTAAGATCTGACGTCTCTGGGAAGAGTATCACAGATTTAAATACATTCATATTTAACTGATAAAATAATATGTCCTCAAATAATTCCATTTCTTCCACTTTTTATTAAAAAAAATTAAATTTCTAGAAAGTTGTTAGAAACACAAATGTTATTACAAATCAAGGTGAAAAGAGCAACAGTCATTTGTACATTTATTAAAAAAAATTTGGCTATCCATTGGAAACATTTTTGAAAAGGAAATATTTGAAGAAATTATTTTACTTTGTTTTCTTTAAACTACTGTTTCTCTTTCATATTTAAAAAAATACCCTTTTTAATCTCATTTCTTATTATTTTCGTATGTTTATTTTTGTCATATACAAACGCAGAAGCTAGTTTAAGGAAACTATTATTTAAAACTTGGACCAGTACTAAGTCTGGAGTTCATGATTTATGGTATCAAAGATTATTGACATCCTTCCCTATTTTTTTCTTTTTGTTTTTTGATCTGAGTAAACTTTGAAAATTGACTATCGTTATCTTTGCTCTTATAGTCCTATAAACGACTGATCTTTAAAATTCGAATGCAGTCATTAATCCAAAATAAAAGAACACATTCTGTATTAATAAATATAACACGTGGATAAACGTGAGTTGTTTGTAGCAATCAAATTTTATTTGCTTGAAGTGAAGAAATTACGAAAATTCAAATTTTAAGCATCTATTTGAAATAAAACATCCATATTATAGAGCTTAAAAAAAGGGTTTCTTCTAGGAGAGTTATATGGAATCGAAACATATTTCACTCGACTAAGATAGAAATCCTATTTTGTCCTATGTCTGAAACAACTTGTAAGCTCCTGCCGTTGATTACGCAGAAGTAATAATTGGGTACCTTATACAAAGAATAAAATGTACTTTAATCTTAACTGATATCAAAATTTTAAGAAAAAGCTGACTGTAGTAGTTTAAGGTGAAATAAATTTAAAAATTTAGTATTACAAATTTAATTTACGTTTTAATCCTCTTTTTAAAAACAGTAGTTTAACGTTTATATGAATGTTATTTTTTAACATACTATATGGTATGAGAGATTTTAGTAAATAAAACAATTATTCGTCATCTCATTCAACAAGATATGGTAATTATACTGCACAAATTTAAGTAGCACAATAGGTGTGCATATTCACGGAAAGGAAAAATCTTTCGCACGAATGAATGAAGCCGTTCTCTCCAGACATCTTTTTTTCCCTTTGAGAGCTACGAAAAGTGTTTCGAAAATGACATCCCAATAAGCAAAGACGTTAGTATTTTCATTAAGCGTCATCTTGGACTGTCACTTGTTTCAGAGCAGCAGACACTTTGAAAACATTTGGTGGTGTCTATCCGTGTTAACCGCGGAATGTTTCTAGTGTGTCATATAAGATGTAAGAAACCTTTTATTCCAGCCTTTGTTCTTGACACAACTATTATGCTTTGTCTTGATTGAAAGTACTGTGTGCTTGTTTAACAAAAGACATTAAATAAGACGGTTTTGAAGGTCCTACACTTTAATGGATTTTTAAATCGGTGCGCTCCTAACTTAAAGTTCTTTAGTTTGTTTCTGTCAGCTGTCACATTCTCCAGAGTCTTATTACAATTTATCTATGATTAATAATTTATTAAAGCGCTACGGTAAGACCTTTTATAATGGAGATCTCAGATTATTGAATCAGCTGGTTCAAAGTATCAACAGATGAAACTTCTTGCTGTTTTGTACGGATTTCTTTTCTAATAGGAGATTCTTTTTCTTCAAAGAATGTAGCTCTTTGGATTCGTTATTTTCTTCCTCTATGACAGCTTCAGTATTATGAAAAGCTTTAAAATGATTTATAAGACAGTAATTACAGTCAGTTTGCAAAATGTCCTTTTTTAAAGGCTTTGGATTTTTCTGCCATCACTTCAGATAAATTGGTAAACTTGGAAGAGAAAAAAAATCACTGAGTGCTAGTTCTTAAGATTTTGTATTTATGGTTACATTTTTGAAATTCTTTTATCTCATGAAAGTATAAATTGGCGTCTTTTCAAATTGGAAAATCATGTTATTCTTTTTTTCAATGGCAAGCCCTCAGCCGACTTCGGCTTGGCCAAAACTAAAGCCAGAAGTGATGGTCACTTTATTACGGAGTACCTAATAAGTGGGCCACCTTTGACGCCTATGAAGACACGGACAGTCACAAGCATGCCTTCTCCGGGATTCGAACTGGGGCCTTTTGGTATTGCAATCGGCTTTCCTAACCACTATACCGCCTGGGCGGAAAGTCGTAGTACATGAGAAGGAATATTTGATTTTTGTTCAAATGTTTCGGGAGTTCCTAAAAACAAAATCCGTTATAATAGTATAAGGATATTTACGACACGTGTTGAAGCTATATTTTGTGACACTGACTATGTATAAAGTTGATTTTAAAAGCTTTTTCCAGATACGCCGTATTACTTTTTCATGTTAATTAAGGAATCGAGGGAATATAAGCTGCAGATAAACTGCGATTTTACAGCATGCATTCTAACTACGTTTCGATAATATTTTTAAATATTACGACCTATATATATATATGCAGGTCAATTGTTATTAAAATCTGAGTATTTTCTGTTAATTTTAACACAGCAACATACAATGGTAACCTTGGAGATAATTAGTGGAGACAACAAATCACTTTGATGTACAAAATATGCTCTTTTATTTCGTTTAAACTTAGCCTACTTCACCACCCTTTATATGGTGAAATGTAATGAATCTAGAGAAAGAAAGTACAATTGTGGAAAATATAAAATCTTTAAAAGTGACGCAATGTGGATAATTTTGAAAAAAAAATAATTCATTTTATATTCGCTCTTTAATAGAATATCAAATGCCAGAATGTTCCATTCTTACGCTTTAGATTCAAAGCCAAAGTCTGAATCATTTACATTATAAACTCATTTAATAACGTAATTCTCCGAAAAGACTATTCACTTTTCTAATCTTATTATACAGAGCTCAATAGCGAGAAAAGCTACGAGCAATGAAAAGATGCATCCTCATATCTGAAGGAAAATCATTAAAGCAATGACATCTGAAAGATTTATTTGCCCATTATATGCTATTGTGAGAGTGATATTGACATTAACTTACTGCCAAAGGCAACATGATAACTTAGTAGAAATGTTATGAACTCTCTATGACAATATCTGCCCAGAGGGACTAAATGTGAGTTTAAAATAAACACTAAGATGTTAAAATAAATAAAATGGGGATATTAAAGCTTTAGAAAATTTTCTCTTTCATTAATGTACTTTTATATTTGATGTTTTTGTTTCAGATTCGCAAGATGACGTTAAATCTAGGAATAAAATGGTCTTCGGAATTTTTAATATATTTTTAAGTAATATATCCCCCCAAATTCTTCGGACATTTAAAAAGTAATAAAATTTTCTAATTAAATAACTCCAAAGAAATATTTAAAATGATAATCTGATATAATTTTCTCATTTCTTAAGTCAGTTATCAGTTTCATCGCAATTTACCCCTTTTTATTTACCAGAATACTTTTAAAACACAAAACTCTAGCATTCCCGTAAAACACATAATAGTAAGATCAGTGTCTTGAAGAACATGTATACCTGTAAATTTGTTTTCAAATTTACAACACGCAAATCATAAAAATGGAGCATAGCAATGTGTTTATATCTAATAACAGAATTACATCCAAAAATATTTTTTTGCAAACATCAAAGTTAAAATGACAAATGGCAAAAATGTTTCATTTTTAAAAGCAGTACACTTTCAATCAAATGGCAAATATCTTTAATTTATGTGGGTAAAAAATAAACAAAACTTAATTGTTTTATCATTGAACATTTTTTTCAAAATTTTCATACACTGAAAAAAATTCCATTTTAATGTATATATGTATGCATGTAAACACGCACTGAAGGAAAATTAATTGTACTTTAAAAATTAATATTAGTACAAAAGTAGAGATAACAACTAATTCTTTAAATAAAAACTTCATATGAAATAATCAGAAATTTTTAATAACTTTTCATTATCATAATCGCTAACTTTTCTTTATGAAATACGTTAAAGAATACTGTTCAGTTGTCGGTAAATCAGCATTTTTCGTTTAAGGAAAACATTTCTTTTTGATATATTCCCATAAAAATTTATAAAATGTGAGGAATTTGCCGCTTTGACATCTCCAGCAAAATACCTAAATAAAAATTAAAGACATCATAACTTCAAACGCACTCGTAATAAACTTATAAAATATTTAGTATTACAAAATATTTTGTTAATTATTATGATGAAACAATTATTCATAACATTAGTTATAAATATGTTATAAATTAAACCAAATGCTTTCTTACCGATATACATAATATAAAACGCTTGAAACTAGTTATTAATTATAATAAAGCAACAGATGGTCGTTTCAGATGAATGTATTATAAACAAAATATATTTCAGATTATATCAGTTAGATTTAGGGATAAAAGATTAAAAAAATTGAATTTGAAAACATACATTTTTTTGTCTTTATACTGTCCAATTAATTAAGTGAAATTCAAACTATACTTAAGAGAAAGCCGTATGATTATTCTTTTTGATTACACATTAATATTTTTATATACCATGTCATTTTATAAGTCATATTATAAAAGTACTCTCAAAACTACTTTTACTTCAGAATTTTTTTTATATTTAAAAAATATATTTCAGCTAAACAGTTAAATTTTAACATATCATTTAAGTAAAATAGTACTTTAAGTAAATGTATTAGTATCATACATTGATGATAATGAAAATTTTAATTTATTAATTAATTAAACATGTACTTTAAGACAATGTATTAGTTTCATGCGTTGGAATTAATGAAAATTTAAATAGTTAATTAATTAAACAAGTACTTTAAGCCAATGTGTTATTTTTATGCGCCTTTATGTAAACAAACTATTTATTACAACTTTGAAAAAAAGTTCTGAGAAAAATTTTTGAAACATATCCACGTAAATCAAACAGCGATAGGATAAAAATATGTAAGTAGATTTTGATATGTTTAATGAATTTACTTACAATATAGAAGAAAAGTTTCTAAACTGCTTAATAATGATTAGATGTTTTTAAAACAGGTAACTTTCTCTAAAATATTGCAAAAATGCACACATTTAGCAAGAAATAATTTATTTAGTTTATTTCTATAAATTGTTGCTAGCAGCTTTGGCATAATTTAGCAACAATAAGCATTACATTTTACGACAGAAAACGATACCAATAGAGTTAAAGATTTCGATACTATAACTGACCAGCTGAAGTACTATAATTTGAAAATAAGGTAACTGCGGGAATGAATGGAGGAGGAGGAGATTACAAGGCATCGCTAAGAAGCTTTCATAACTGTAAAGGATTGAAAGAGCTTTTATTTACAATCACACACGCTTTTATTACTTTTGTTTACAATCACACTTGACATCCGCGTGCAAAATTAATATAACATTGTAACGACATTATGTTGTTTTGGAAGCAGCAATAATGAAAAATGAGCAATGCCCTCGCTGGAACTCGAACTACGAACCTCTCGACCATTACACCACGAAGGCAGGCTAATAAAGAGGGAGTAATACATTATATACTCCCCCCTTTCAAAGTGCGACTGGGGATTGCCAAATCCCGGTGGCGTAGAATCACCATCCCCCACAATTTTTTTAGTTAAGGCACCACTGTAGAAATATTAAGTATTTCTCGAATACGCGTCGAGCGTGCTGACCACTACACCACGAGGGTATGCAAAGAAGGCGGGAAAAATACCTTATCACATGCCCGTCGTTAAGATTTTGAGTGTAACAGATGATATTCAGTTTTGATATGTGAAAATCAGTGATACTCAGTTCTATTCATACTCCTTGAAGAATATCTGATGTAAAGCTTGCAGTTGTTTGTGAGATTTTCTTTCTTTGAGAAAGTCAAAATTAGCAGTTCTTTCATTTAAACACTCATTTTGAACTTAGAAGAAAACTGCCTACAGAGATAAGATCAGGACTTGTTGTGGAACTATGGAAATAGGTTTCTTTCATCAAATTCTAATATGTTTAAAGAATTTTAGATGATTTAGACTAGAATGATTTAGATGAATAAAAAAACTAGAATGATCCCGCCTGAAAGCGGCTGCTTTCCGACATTTCATTGGCATCGTCAAAGTGCCACAATGCGACGATAAGTCTCTTGCGTCCTTGCTACACGGTAAATACTTCGTAAAATTTACAACATCATTGCAACCGGGCAGACAATTTGGTGGTGACTTTATTACGCCTTGTGCTGCTTGGGTCTATTCCTTTCCAGATCTTAGCTATATAAAATCCGATATGGTAATTCTTTCTTTATTTTATCAAAGGTGTACGCTTGAAACATGCTATAAGGTAATGTCTCCTTCCTGCCAACAAGCCTTCGGAGTGTAAAGGTAGCACAGTCGGGGCATATTCCAGAAGTCCAAGGTTCAAGTCCGGCCGAAGGCGCTCCAACATAATATCCGAACTAAAAGGTGGTGGGCAATAATTCGTCAACACCGGGATTTGGCGATTAGGTCCCTAATCACCAGATGCTCTTTAAAAGGGGGAGTATATAAGGTATTTTACCCTCCTTCTAGCCTGCCTTCGGGGTGTAACGGTATCAAACTTGGCGCGGACTCAAGAGGTCTAGGTTCGAGTTCCACCGACGACACTGCACATTTTCCACCTCTCCTGCATCAAATATACTAATGACTCTTGCAACGTGAATTGTAAATTTATTTTCATTCTAGCTTCCATCATTTTCTTTTTGTTTGCTTCCTTTTGCAGTTTTAAAATTGCATCCCTTAAATATGTACAAAAGCATTAAAGATACAAAATATTGCAGTTTATACGTTTGCTTTGATCTTGAAGTAGTAAAGCAGATGACTTAGCACATTTTCTTTCTCTGTTAGCAGCGTATAATGATATTCTTCTTTAATTCCTTTGAATCAAGATTAACTGAAAAAAATTCGGGACGAAATATCACTAAACGACTTCTTTATAATTAACAACGTAGATTATGAATAATTTATAATTATTCGTAATCCATACAAGCCTGAATATTTTTCTAAAATGCGGATTTTTCAAATTTTTATATCACATACAAATCTACCAATGTGATTCTTTTAACTCAATATATACAAAAACGCACTTACACAATATTGGGCAGGAAACAAAGTACGTTTTCACCCTGGAATAATCCAAAAGTCCAGAATTCTCTGTGTAAGTGAGGCCGAAAAATATTTTGGCAAAGAAAGAGGAAAAATTACCTGCAAAACGACTTTTACGGATAAAGCTAGGAAACGCTCAACTGCTAAAGGAAACTACTGAAGAATCAATTTTATCCTCTCAATTCGTGGGAAGGAGAACATACTGTTTCAGTTCCCCTCTCAAGACCATTCCGAAATGTGTTTGAAAGCAACGAACTTTCGTTTGACACACTCTT
>KK115297.1:56824-76582 GCA_000611955.2 Stegodyphus mimosarum | reverse complement strand
TTCACAATTACTTTCGGTTAGTATGAATATTCTCGAACACTTTGATATCATAAAGGAATTATCTGTGCAGTATGAAAGGTATTGATCATGATGAAGTAGAATTTAACAATCTGCATTTCATAATTGGTAATTTTCAGCTCATAGTGAGTGCCGATAACATTTCTACGCTTATAATATATTGCTTTCTCCTTTAACACTCAACAAGCTACTTTAATTGAGTTCACTTCCTTTCCCTAAATTCTGAATTAAACTGTACTATGGTTATTAATACATGCCATGTTTATTCAATAAAGTATGTGTAAAATAATGAAAATACTGAAATGTTTCCAACAAGTTAATCGCATAACAAATGCAACAGTATCAATTTAAAGAGGATTATCATCCTCATCTGTTCCCCTTTTCCTTTATTATCATTCATTACATTTTCATCAATCTTGTTGCAATTCTTTGCATTTTACTTTTTATCATACCTTTTCTATGCTGTTTCCCCAAACATCTTATTTGTCACAATGCGGATCCAGACTTTGCTCATGTTTAAATACAGCAGTTTCCGTTAACAAAACTTATAAGGTCTGGCAACTTTTACTTGTAAATTTATTCTGTATATATTTATGAAGTACAACTGGTGTCCGAGGTTAGCTTTACGTAGATAAAAATAAGGATATTTTCTGAAGACTCAATCAATCGGATTTATTCTTTCATGGAATGAAGAAAAAGTAAATTTAATATCATTACCCAATTCGAAATTGATCACTCTATTTTTGAGATTTAATTAATAGCATAATGACATCCAAACGCGTGCAAGAGTTTTGTTTAAACCATGTTTTACATATCAGTTCAATGTTTGATTTCAGAATATATTGCTCAAAAAGAGTTTTATGATTCCGAAATATCATCTGTAAGAATCTACCAAACGAAAATCTGCAGATCATTAAGAGCGGAGCAGATAATTATGAAAATGGCAAGGTGGATGACTATTTTCACCACCCTGTTATTTTCATGACCATCTGCTTTGTCATATAGCTATTTCTGCAAAGTCTGTGCCATATGGAAACAATTTAAAAAATCATAGCAAACTGGCATAAAATCTAAAGAAAAACAATTGCTTTTTAAGCCAATTTCAGTCGATTAACTTCCAGTCGCAACAGAAGCTTGTTTGCAAGGCAGCTGAGTTTACAGTTTGCAATTTCTGAACCACTGCGCAGAAACGTAGAGAGAGAATTTTGATATCGCATCAAAACACATGCGGTAGGCTCAATTACCAATGCTTTTGATCCATAAAATCAATGGTTTGCGTTTCACTAGCTTCACAATGGAAGACGTCAATTTCCATTGGACAATATCAGATCTAGAATTTACAGTAATGGCCTGTGTTCTGTTTCGTAAAGAATCAACGATCAGTTTAACGTCTGATTCTAAACAAATTTGCATCTGGAGGGAACCAGGAGCATGACACATTCTTACCAACGTCAGGAAATATGTCTGTTACAACGGTGCAGACATGATGATATATAGAGGAATCATGATCAATGGACCTACTCATTAATTATGTTTATTCGGCAAATAATCAGTACTTGCCAAAGGATATGAAAGGAAGTTTGCAACCTTATGCAAGGTTTTTCAGAAATACATCTGGATAAGATTCTTATTTTATGCAAAATAAAGCTTGTTTGCAAAGGTACTGGATTATTGTTTCAAGATGGAAAGTTTTGAATAAATATTCTTTTGAATTGTATTACACAGAGAACTTATGCACATCCTTAAAAGAGCTTTTCCGCTACGAAAACCTCCTCCTAGATATCTTGATATTTTGAAGAGTATAATGGCGAGAAGTGAAGTTGATCCTGAAATTTTAGTAAATGCCTCATTGAGAACATAAAATCGCTTTCTATGAGCTGCATACATTACATGCATTAAACATAAAATAGCTTTATACATATTTGCTTTTGTGTGTATTAACTGTTTCTTCACTATCGCTACTCTCAATATAGACTGGTGTTATAAGACTATTCAAGGCTTTTCTTTGACTTTTCCTTCTTCAATGTCTGAAGTTCTTTCGCCGCCGATTGCTTCTGCGTTTTGTACGGATCCTTAGGCATCAAATTCAGTTGATGGAAATCCTTTAATATTATTGAAACCTTCTGGCCAGAGCTGAGACCAGCACGAATTCAGTGTTGATGAATGAACGTTGACTTGCGTCTGAATGAAATTCTTTCTCTGGAAAACTTAAATGAAAACAGCTAAGTGGATACATGCAAAATAGCGCTCCTCAGATCCGCACTCAGCAAGGTGTAACTGTGAGCGGCAAAATAATAGTCTCAATAATGTCTGTGGAGTCGTCAATTTATTTTGAAGCAAGAGACATGAAAAATGAGCAATGCCCTCGAAGCTGGACCTCTCAGGTACACGTAGAGTGTGCTACCGTTACACCGCGAATTTATGTTGGAAGGAAGGTGAAAATCCTTCTGGGATTAGGGGACCCAATCGCCAATTAATGGTGGTAACGAATTATTCTCAACCACCTTTTAGTTGGGGCGACACTATAGAATCATTAGGTTATTTTGTAGCAGGAGACGTGAGAAATGAACAATGCTCTCCTTGAACTCGTACATGGACTTCTCGAATACGCGTCGACTATGTTACCCTTACACCACGAAGGCATGCTGGAAGGAGGGAGAAAATGCCTCATATGTCAATCAAAATATGGTTTTTGAGTTCAAAGATAACTTCTGAAAACTAAATTTTGGCTCGAAATATTTGCAAAACTGTGCTTTGAAGGTTTAAAAGTGATGCATGAAAATTTTTTATATTAAAATTTCACATTTTGTTTTTTAATTGTAAAACTGTCGATACGCGAAAACGTTTCGAATCAATTATTTTCCATCCCATTTTTTCAAATGTTGACCGCTGTATTAAAACTTTCAACTTTTATCATTCGAAGTAAATATATTGCTATTTTTAACTTGAAGTGGCACGCTGAGTTCGTTTAGTTTATCAAAAATATCTGTCAAACAGCACAGCTTTAGTAACCCTAAGTCACCTTCAAAAAGCTCAGCAAGATCAGATTTCAGTTAAAAGTATAATAATTTTTTAACAGTATTAAGCTTCTGTAACTTTGCCCTCTTGAAAATCACTTTACTTCTCTGTTCTAATAATGAGTTAGGTTTTGTATGTATAGTGCATGTCTTTACACTGATTGGAAAATGAAGAGCACGGCTTTTAACGAAGTGTGTAATTTTCATAGCATCTTGAAGCACATCGTTCAATTCCATTGTTATGTTTTTGCTGCTAGCTCCTCTCTTTGGATCAGGCAATGTGTTAAATGTACATGATCGTTACCAGCAGGATTAACAGATGATTTAAAACCGATAATTGCACACGCCTTCTCTTTAGCGTCACCTTTGAATACTTAAATGCAATTTTACATTGCATACATATATATATATCTTATCCTCTTGTATGTTCTTCGAAAGGATGGCAAATAACAATTTTTATCGACAATTTCTTTATAAATAGGTCAAATATGTACTAGCGACTGAGCTATTTTTGAATCACTATTTCTTTTGTTCATCTGCACCGTGAGTTTTGGATTTTGTTTAAACCTAGTAGCAATTGCTCGAACTGGTCATTTCTAATTTCGAAATTTCTATTAGCTACGATGTCGTTCGACAAAGAAGCCAATGCCGTTTTCACACAGAATTATAAGTCATAAAATGGTATTTTTTGTAATAACTTTGATTCCGATTTTGTATCACTGTAAAATTTTATAAGTCAAGCTTATTTTATAAGCTCGTATTAAATATCCAACGTTATTAGAAAATATATTTGCTTCCTTAATTCGTAATCAGGCTAACTATAAGAGCATAAAATGCAATATGAACTGTAATTAACCTTTAATATTAAAGTGTTTTATGATTAGATATTTATCAATCTCTAATTTTTTTCTAGTCTACCGAATGCCAAAAAAAAGGGAAGGAGGAAAAATTTGGTGATTAGAGAAAATAACATACCTATTTTAATGAACGCATTTAATGGTTAATAACCTTTTCTTTCTCTTCTTCCATTTTCAGAAAATTACTTCATTTCGAAAAGTGTGCTTTAACTTTTAAGGGTTTTTTTTCTTTTTTAACGAAATACCTATCCTTAGAAGGTAGGATGCTTTAAGATAGCAGACTGTTGATTGAAAATTTGTTTTATGATAACCGATTTTTTATTTTTGGAACCTTACTAGTATTAAAAATTACTGTTTTAATCTATTAATAAGCTTCTTTCTAAACTGCTTCCAGGCAGGCCAAACTACATAAAATGAAATAAAAATTTAGTATTTATTAGACAGAAAAACTATTTAAGCTGACAGAAACAACTATTCTCTATAGTTTTTTCTATTAGTCTTAAAACGGTACAGCTATTTTTAAATAATTACTTAGCGCGATATTGAAAGCGTAAGAATGAAACACAGTAAAATACATGAAAAATCATAACTATCTAAATAACTGGTCACATAATTCTAAAAATTTGTTTTAGGTGTATATTTCATGTATTTAAAGAAAGGAATAGCTACAGAAAAACTTTCATCGGAGTACAATCTCCGCAAGTGTAAATGCATTCTTTCACGAATATAAAATATGAACATAAAGACTCAGCAACCTAATATAAAATTTTGTGCGTAACCGAAATAGGAGAAATTTGTTTTGTTTACAGTCACTGACTTTTCGGTATTTATGGAAAGCTGTATAACAGTTTGCGGCATGATGATCTACAAAAGTTTAAGCAGAAGTTTAAACAAATGCAGAAAAAAATTTATTTTATGATCACACAGAACCATGCGAGCCATTTTATCATTATATTGTTTTAAAGATGAAAGCGCCCAGGTATATGCCGTCACGAACTTTGTACTCTGGATGCCAAATCCAAAGATTATTAATTGCTCTCCTAGTCGTTGCCTCTGATATTGCTACGATCTCAGTGCGAATAACATATTTCCTTTCCTTAGTTGTATGTTTAATATGTTTTTTTTTTCAAAGACAATAATCACAAATGAACAGAACTAGTGAGGGAGCCCGCTAGTTCCACCATATGGTGAAATAAGGGTGATCCAGAAACTTTCCTCTTAGAACTACCTTTTTTCTTTGGGGATACTTAACAGCTACATTTTAAGTAACAGCAAGTAAGAGCTATATACGTTTAAGTCACAGCTATATTTTAAGTAACAATAAAGAAACTGAAAGATGATATACGTGCTAAGATAGTCACATTGCAGAAAGCAATGACTAGGCACGCATCTCTGATCTTCTAGATGAGGCATCAAGAGTGCACAATACGGAGTCAAAGCATTAGGTCCATATTATCTTTAATAGAAAATAATAAGAAAATGGAAATTATTATTCTGTATGTAGGCAAAATAACATTTGGTAATGCATTTATGTTGCTGTTTTTATTTTCCATTTCCAATTGAAGCGATCTTTCTGGCGTCTATATATTAATGACAGTTTTAGAACTCATGTACATCAGAAACTTCGCAGACAGTTTTTGTATCATGTTCCGTTAGTTATTTACTCACTGAAAACCTTCACAGTTCACTCATTGAATCACTTATAGTTTCTAAAAATTCTGTGATGTATCTTGGGAAAGCTTAGACAATTTTCGTCAGTTACATATTTATTGGTATATATGTGAGGGAAAAAAGCCCATTTCGTAAGCAAATACTTTTCACAAACTCATTTTATTTATATTTAATCACAAATTTTGGATTTATTAAACTTGAGCACTAAACAATGTGTCTCTTCTACAATATATGTTTTATTATAGAATTTATTATAAAATTTTATTTATAATAAAATAATAGTGCCTTCATTTTAAAATTTTATGTGTTAGGTAACAGCCAGTCGCGCTTTCATGTCAAGAAATGTGCAAAAAAGGCAGTCTTATAAGAAGCTAGCTTTATCAAGGATTACAGAAGTTAATTGTAAGTGCTGATAGAAGGTGTTTAAAACTTTCATACAATTTGTTTTCAAGACATGCGTGTTTCTATGACTTCCAGAAGACGAATGGAAGATTCTAAGCGCTGGCGTGCTGTGGGGCGCATTGAAGCAGGACAGTCGATCACAGATGTTGCTCTTTTCTTCCGCGTTCATCGTTCTGTAATTTCACGTTTATGGAAACAATTCCAAACCACACGGACAGTTGTCCGAAGGCCCGTAGCTGGTCGCCCATGTGTTAGAACCCCCCCCCAGATGATCGATATATTGCTATTGTAGCCAAGCTGAATCGCAGAGCGACCTCCACACGTGTGACATCTATGGTTACAGCGTCCATTGGTAAGGCAATATCTGCAGCTACTGTACGCCGAAGATTACATATGAGTGGACTGTACGCCCGGGTACCTCGAGTTTCTCTTCCTCTATCCGTCCAATCAAGAGGATAGAGAAAATCTAACACATAAGGAAAGAGAGAGGTACTTTTTACCACTAGCAAAACAGTATGACGAAAGTAATACTGAGGCTACAATATTCTTCGTACCACAAATTAAACAACTACACAAAACAATTATGCAGGGCCGATGTGTAGAGTTGATTATTTACAAGCAAACAAATAATTACTAAATTTTTCAGTATGTTTAAAAGAGAATGCAAAATAATATGTATCTCAACGATCCAGCAAATTTTTCATTCCATTCACGACAAAGCCATTCACTGAGTAACTGGGTCAGAATTTTTCATTTCTGATACCTACATAGTGTGCTTGAAATATTTTAGACAGAATATATTGCATAGATAACCTTGATCAAATAAACAAACTGTTGAAAACAACTCTTTTATATCAGTACTAATATTTATTACCTGAGCGTTTAGTCATTATGCAATGGGTATTGGCTTCGGCATAAAAATAAGATCTTAGCTAAAAGAGTACCAGCGCAATACTTACAATGAGTAATTTTAATTCAGTCAGTTACACTTTAATTTAATAAACACAAGTCACCATCACGTTCTAAATGCAAATGAATTAGAAAAAATCGTTTAAAATAAATTATTATTGTAAATCACACTACAGCTACGTGTCTATGGAGAATGATTTCTAAGTGTTCAAATTTTCTGAGGCAATATTTGTGGCAGTATTTATGTCATGCATAAGGAAAGGTAGTTTCTCTCTCTGTGTTCTGCACCCCCATGAGGACAAGAGGCCTGCTGTTATGCTTCAGCTGTTGTGTGTCCTCTGGAGGAAGAAATCTCGTTACCTGTGCTCAACGGCCGCTAGGACTGGATACGAGACATTATTTAAACATATGTTGCTAAGTTCATGGGCATAAAATTCCTTTGAAGGAAACACATTGGGATCCTGTGTTGCTAAAATTTATAGAATTATTTACATCAGTTTTCATAGAAACACATAACGTTCTAGATACAGAATTTGTGCAATTATCAAAATTATAAATAATCACCAAAATATTAGCATATTATTTACAAGACTATGGCTTAAACAAAGTGAAAAATTAAAATACGTTTCACAGAGTATATGATATGATTATATTTGTGATATAAAAATAAGAATAAATAAGGGAGTGGATGCCTTCGTGAAAGACTTTCTGAGGGAATGGGGTTTGCATCCACGTTACACATGCGAAAAGCTATGGAAACGATCATGCAGGTAACCAGTTCGCATGGTACCAAACCCAGGGGCAGAGCCCAGTGTTAAGCGTCTTTACGCTCTGTCGCTGTTGGGTATGAAAAAATAAGAAATACCATAAACATTAAACGATATGTAAAACTAATCCATGTACTTCAGAACAGACAACCCTAAGTTAAAAGCATTATGATGTGGGAAAGGATTAAAGATTGCCAGCATTAGCGCTGATATAGCTTCGGGAGCTTTATATAGAACTTTTTTCATTTTCCACTAGTCGAGCTCTCTAGGTATGAAAATTTCTTTCAGAAGGTATTGAAAGATGCATGTCCTGTATTCGGACGCATTCGTGTAATTAATGACTCAAATTGTCAGTTTTGTCACAGAAAAACTGATGCGAGTCTTTGAAGCCGAACATATTTGTATAGGATTGTGTAAGGCAGATAAATTGGTATGGAGCTGTCTGAATTTAGGGTTAATGAAACTAGTAGAAAATAGTCACAGATGATGCTTCGCTTTGTCCCACTGTCTTTTCAGTGTTGTTGTTTTCAGTTGGTTATATGCCCGGTAAATGGAATCATGTATGTTGTTGCATCCTTTATCAATTTGTTTGACGTTTTATTTTTCTCATGCCTAGTGTGTTTTCATTCAATGTTAGGGAGATTAGACTTTCGCTGCCAAGGAGAAATACTCTGATAACTTATACCAGGAGATTTTCAGAGGCGCCACTCTCAACAGCTTGAATACGAGACATGTTCTCAGCTTACAAATGTTCTAAAATATTAGTCGAGAGCTAACTTAACTGTTTTGAAAAAAATAATAATTCCGCCTGAAGACAAAATTAACGTATCTCAGTCTGGTTGACCATTGAAAAATACAGCCTCTCCCCATCTTTAGTAAGAAGTACATAGGCTGTACAGTCCTCAGTCATAGAGCCATCGGTATATATTTCAAGTTCTACTATCTGTTCTGCTATATAAATAGTATCAACTTTTGTTAATAACCTTGTGGTTATATTTTGGTAGACAGGTTGTCTTGCTCTTGCACTAGCAGAAATAGTAGTTTGAAGCCTGGATGCAAACGCACAAAAAGCCACATGCAGAAAGTTCATAACAGGGACGAAATTACAGTACAAGGCTAACTAAAAGAGTTTCTTGCGTTTATGTGCTTGAACAATGGTCGGCAGGAGTTAAACATAAATATACATGTTTTGAAGGCATAGTAAGCAAAAATATTTACATATATGTAATAGTCAGTTGTTTTTATAGAGTTTTTAATCTGTTGCTATTATTTTTAGTCTTCCTGATTTGAGAGGATCTCTCGGTCGTACCCATAAATTTGTCATGGCCAAGAGGTAGTGATTGTCTGTCGTTGCTTAAGGCTTTGCCCAACTTACAGATAAGAGATCCACTTCGCTCAGCTCCGTCCAATTTTAGTTCGAATCCCGCGAACGGGCTGGCTGCATGGGCGTTTTCGTGGTTTTCCCCATGTGTAACATGTATACGAGCCAGTTTTCCTTAAAACGTCCTGCACGAAGGCATCCCTCCCTCTAGGCAGATAGCTCTCGTGTGTTTTGCATAATTAAATAACCTAACCGTCCAATATTAAGGGTTTACCCTTCTTTTCTCCCCTCCAACTTCTCGAGAGGACAGTATTTTCGATGCCGCAATGACACTATATATTTACAAATGCTCATGCTTCCAATGGGATTGGAACTCGACCCCAAGATTATAGCAGCCAGCTTACAGATTATGCCAGCAGGACATCAATTTAAAATTTAGGTTTCTTCAGCTAATTTCAAATCTTATATATTAGAGTCTGGTAATCAGTAACTAGCAGCGATGATAACTGATGGGCATGTCGTCTTTCTTTGTAAGTGCAATCTGCTTAAGTAGATAAATTCAGAGAGAAAAATTTGGTTTGATTTTATGCAGCTGATATCTGCTGTTAAAGCTTCTTAGTAAAAAACAATATTAGTTTACTGAAAATAAAAATGCATATTCGTGCTTATTAATTCCCTATACTTGACAAATTTGTCACTTGCTGATTACTATCTATTCCCTAAGACGGATCACACCTTAAAAAAATAGAATTGCAGCCAATATTCATGTTGTTTCTTGAAAGATTCAGAATATTTCACGGAATTGCAACAGATAACTTAAACGAAGCATGTAGAAACTCAATAAATAAATTATAATCTTACATACATAATTAGAAGTAATTAATGAAAGAAGTCTAAAAAGTGATAAAATTGTCTTCTTTAAAATCTAGATTCTTTTATCAGCCATCCTAAAATTCAACATATACACTATATACCAGGGGTTTTTAAACAGGAGGAAATTTTATAGTTTTAGGAGGGATGCAGTCAATCTTTTATTTACCTGTAAAGGATTTAGTTTTAGTCCATGAATATGTGCTTTTATTCAAGTTTCGGTATTTATCGATACATTCTACAATTTTTCTTTAACTTCTTTCTATAATTTATAAAACACGTTCAAAATTAAACTAAATTTAAATAAATGCATACGTGTTATTCAAATTTTGGAAAAGAAGGGGGATCATAGTCTAGCAATGGGGGAAAGCAATGATAAAAAAGGTTGAGAACCCAGGCTATATGCACGGAGCTTTAGTACAGGCTCTTAATTTGAACATCAAGCTAGCTACTTGAAAAAATTATTTTTTCTATGGCAATAAATTTGCTGAAATTCAATTAGCATGCTTAAATTTCGTGCGATATTAAAAATTTAATATCTCAAAAGCTAGCTTTCAAATAACAGATTGCGGTATTGTGGTGATCATTAAATTTTGTGAAATCTAAAAAATTAGTTTTGTTCCTGCTTAAAACACAAATATGGATCTTCCAAGCGCTCGGCTGATATGCTATACTACTTTTCAAATAGGCATTTCAAGTCCTTTCCGTTCCTCTTCCATTTGTGGTCCTAACACACGTCCTCATCACCGAACACGTATTATTTTCCCTACCTCATCTGAGACTGCAGTTTATATCAGATTTCATTCATGCTCTTTTCATGAGGCTAAGCAAGTTAAACAGAAAAGAAGTAAAGAAGAAAAAAACAATCAGAGGATTTCAATTATCTGGCTCAACTGTTGTTACTATTGTTACGAGGAAATCCGAGCGTGAAAACTAAACCTGAAGGACCAATTCTAAAGTAATAGACTGTAACTATTTACATTCGATGCTTCTATAATATTCTAATAACTAACTTTTAGTACCTTCAAAATAGACGACTTATTGTCCCGTCATTTCTTCTCAGTACAGTAACACAAACTCGGATGAAGGTTTAAACAAACCTATTCGTTGATACGTCAGCCACACGATTAAACAAGCTATGCAATAACGGAATTGAAAAGCTGCGACTTGCGAAAAACATGAAAGAAAGGTTCCAATCAAATTAAAATATTAAATGCCAAATAATGTGCCCTTACTAAGTTGGCTCAACGTCAGTATTTTACGAAGCATTATTAGGAAAGCTAAATGATGTAATTCATTTCAGTAACAGGAAGATCTGAGAGTGATCGGTCAGCGATAGCTGTCAAAGACTCGCTTGCGAACTCAAGAACACGTGCATTAAGAAATTTCATCCTGGATACAGCTAATTGAATGAGAAGCGACACTAAAGGGACACTAATGCTATAATACTGTTAATTAATATGCTGTTTATTAATAAAACATCACGAGACACGAATGCAACATGATCTGAAACTGGAACTTGAAAAATTTGTTGAAAAATATTCCTTTTTAGCATATTTGAAGAATGATATTTTTGTAATTGAATTTTCCCAAAAACCCCTGCTGCACAATAAGAAGTTATCCTTATAGGATTTTATGTTAAACAACAAGGTATTATGAGTTAAACCCTTTCTTTAACTTCTTCTTTACGTAGACCTCACCAGAATGTAAATTAGTTATTGTGTATTACAACCACGGGTTTGAACAGTTTAGTGTTAGAGTATCTGGTGGCTTCGTCGTATCGTTATTTATTATAGTCACCTGTGCCAAAGTTATTCTGGCTTCAACATCTTGGTAGCCGACATTTCAAATACTCACTATTAATTATCTCGAGACAGCTTAAATAGTCTATTGTATGTGTAATCTCAGACTAAATTACCTAGATTTGAATTTATCGTATATTAATTTAAATACTCACAAATAAAGAAAGCAGGGAAAGTACATGTTTTAATGCAGGATATTTCACATTTTTTTTGCACGGGTTAGCTGCCAGTGTTTGTTGTCGGCTCTCTGTTGTCGGCTTCTGGAGGTGGTAGCTGAAGGTAAATGAGCAATGAAATACTTAATTAGTTGGGTTGCTAATCTTATTACATATGCAAAGATCACTTTACAAAACCGATTAAAGTAATTCATATATGATCTGTGAGCAATAAAGAATTATTTGAATTTTGGGAAGAAATTTTTGCGAACTGCGCTGACTTTTGGAAGGAAATGCAACACTCTTCTGCCTGCAATTTCATTGTGCCAATCTAGTTGCAATTTATTATAAAGAAACTGACCTGAAAAATCTTAGATGAGAAGCTAGTAGTTTTTTACTGAAGAGGATAACATTCATGGTTGTCTTTCCTTATTTGGCAATATGCTCTTCTATGTCATTAGAAAAGATTACAACATTGCGTATGCGTCACTATTCACTGCAGCTTCGGTCTCAGGTTATTTGGCAAGGAGAGCAAATTTTTTTGAAAATGTCTAACAATGAGATTTCTGCATCAATTTCCTTTAACTGTCTTTAGGCTTAAGGTAGAATCCGTAAGATATTGAATTAGGAACCATCAGTTATGCAGAAACTATGTGCCTGCCGCAAGGTAGCTAGTTCTGCTTATGTCCGAATATGTTTGTAATGAAGAGTTATTGTGGTTCAGTTTTCTGGCTCATGTTGTTTTGTATGTTTGTGCAATTCAGCATGCCAATTCCTGTTCTTAGCTAACTTTTACGTCCATCGGTGAAGATGACCCTTAATGTGATACTAACAGGTGTTACGCATTCTGTTACAATTTTAAATTCAACAGGGGACAGGATGGCAAGGGAATACTTTCGCTATAATCTGTATGAATAAATTAATTGTTCAAGAGCGAACAATTTATTTTCAATCTGAGGGCGCAAACGATGATGCATTCTCTCTGGGCCATTAAATGTAGAGGAAGTATGCCCGCAAGGATGCTCAAAGCACTGCTAGAAGAAGAACTGAAGCATCGGCAGATAATCAAGAGGAATGGACATTACGGAGATTTAAAGTGATTGTGAAATCTGATTTTAAATGTAATAAGTGTACGCCTTCCCATACAGAAAAAGATATTTACCTCAGTACTTGATTAGAATCTTATGCCTTAATATGCTTAACGATGATTCTAGATACTTCTATTTGCTTCTGGATGCATATTCTCCTAAGGTTATTTATAAAGATTTACCATTTGATATTTGAGTTGTTCAGATATGGAGAACAAAGATAAAATTATTAAGAGTCAAACCGTCTTCTTGTGTGGGCATAGAATATTCATGTTTAAATTATAAATGTACTTAAATTACCGGTTAAGAAAAGTTTAATTAAGACTGACTTTCAAGTCTGAATAACGTAAATTGTAGTTATTATTTAGGCTTAAAGTACTAGATAGAATATCACACAATTTGAATTATTATGTCATAAACAAAATTCTCTGATTAGAGTTAATTAAATCATGAACTGATAAGTAAACTGATAACAAATCGAATGTTCGTTTTAGAAATAATAATTGATATTTATTATAGAACCTTATATGAGCTTTTGATACTCGGTTTAGCATTATATTTGTTTTATTGCAGTTACTGAATAGTTTTCTTGCCCTGTGTAGAGGTCTAATTAAACATCATTCCAAACCATCAATTCAGAGTTTATTTCAGAAGAATCTGCATAAACTAATAAGCAGCTGTCTCATATAATATTGCAATTTCCCAAAAAGATGAAATTAAATTTTATTGGGAATTGGAGTTAGTTAAGTGTAATCGAGTTAATGATGTTGAAAATAAAACTCGTTTTTTAGATGTCGATACAATTAGCTCAAATCATATTTCTTTTAGAATAAAGAAATAATTGGGGCATTGTTAGCAAATTCCAATAGTTAAGATGTATGCATTCAATCGCATCTGAATGTTGATTCTTCGCAATGTAAAGAGATTCCGATAACTTATCTGGTCCTAAACTTCTAACTAAAATAACTACAACCCAAAAAAGTTTAAAATAAACCTTTTATTTAGTCGTCAATGTTCCGATTGAACAATATGTCTGAAAATAGAAAATTAAATATCTAAAGCTTTCGGGAATTCAGAGGCAAAAGCTCAGATAAAATATTAGATTGAAAAGGTAAAGCGGGCCATCTAGCTTTGGATCAAGCTCTCAGTGTTTGACGAGCAATAACAGTTAGCAAAACTAAGTCGATTTAATTAATCTAGTCACAAGGAGAAGTAATAATGTAAAGGTCAGCGACAGCTGCCAGAAATTATCTCTCGAACTGAAGGACTCGGCGCTTAAATTCATTAATTAATTTGCGTCCTGGTATGAGCCAAAAGAAGTATAGACAAAACAAATCTGATGTGACCAAAACTGTCGCCAGTTCCATGTTATGGAATTAGTGGAACCGTAACGAGCTATGAATAAACTACCACTTCTGGTTGGTTGTTTGTAAATAAACTTTAATTTGCTTACAAACTTTGTAGAGACATTCGGTATTTTTTGAAAGCAGGAAAAATGAAAAATGAGCAAAGCCCTCGCCAGGACTCGAACCACGGACCTCTCGAACCCAATCGCCAAAACCTGGTGGTAAACACCTTTTTTTTAGTTCTGGCTCCAATGTAGAGACATTAGGTTATTTGGGAGTTAGCGACATGAAAAATGAGCAACGTCCTCCCCGGACGTCGAACCACGAAACTCTCGAATACGTGCCGAGCGCGCTGACCACCACACCACGAAGGCGGGAGAAATACCTTATATAATCTCCCTTTCAAAGGGCCACTGGGGATCAGGGGACACAGTCGCCAAATCCTGGTGGTAGAAAATCATCATCAGCCACCTTTTTTAGTTCGGACGCCACTGTAGAGACATTAGGTATTTCATTGAAGCAGGAGACATGAAAAATGAGCAATGTCCTCACCGGGACTCGAACCATGGACCTCTCAAATACGCGCTGAGCGTGCTGACCACTACACCACGAAGGCATGCAAAGAAGGCGGGAGAAATACCTTATAATCTTATAACTTAACGGCTCAAAGTTAATTATAAGCACGACCCGTATTTTATTATTCTATTCTCCCATTCCTTGAACAATGATAACTGTAGGTACTCATGTATACATTAGATCTCATGTTTTAATATGAAAATATTCCACCGATCGTAGTATATCCTCTGATCATATAGTGTTTTCGGTTCACAAATCAATAACTTTTTAAAAGTAGCATATTTTTAGAATTCTCGATAGAGCGTGTTACTATACGTTTGTTTTTATATTCTGTATATTATTTATATCTGATACATGACTTTTTGAAAATAATATATAGCGTTAACATTTGGGGGCAGCATCCTTTTATTTGAAAAGCAATTCGAAACAAAAGTGAAGCAAATATATTTAATTATTTCATAACGTGAGCTCGTCTTCATAATGAGCGCATTTTCGTTGCATTTAGCTTAATTCTAAGAATACATTTAACTTTTTTTAATGTAGTACGCTATTCTCAATCACATACCTATTTTAAATACCAAATTTGAGAAGTTTTGTATTATCTTATATTAATTTTGTTGCGAAAGTCTTTTCTGTGCTTCAAGTAAAGTACCACTTCTGATTTATCAATTTTAGCCAAAAACTAATGTGTTTTTCCCATTAGTATTAAATATTCATAAATATTAAAACTGAAAAGTTTTTAATTATTGCATTGTTTTTTAATATAAGTTTTCATTGAAAACTTTTATGGATTTCAATTAAAGTATCCCATTCGATTTTCCGTTAAACACTGCTGTGGTCTTCCTGTTTCACTTCCGGTTTTCGGTTTTACCCAAATTCTAATCAATTACTTATATGAATATAGAAAGCCTAAATAAAGGAAAATAGAATTTTTTGAAAGTTTGATGTCATTGTGCACGAACAAATCGCAGCAGACATACAGACACAATATAAAAATAATAAAGACTTGTTATATAGACCTTCATTCGTGCTTCTTCATTGCAAAATCTCTATCGAAATTTTGAACAGTAAATATTACCTCCTTTATCTCATTACATAGACAGGTAAGGTAAAAATTGTCAGTTCCCTGTTTCCCCTTCAGAGAAGCAGTCAAGTTCGTATGCGTTTCTTGGGCTCAAAGTCTTGCTTGTGGAAACATGCTTTTATGAGCTTCAAGTAACTTCCCACTTCCCTTTGTCCAATTTTATCTAACATCTTATTAACATTTAATATGAATGTAGACATAAATTTTGCAGTTTAAAATTTTGTATACAGTGGATGTCAACCCTTTCCTTACCACTTGATCTTTTCCTAAAAATTGCGACTCTTATTCTTACTATATTAATGACTTATTTAGCGTCGATTTGGGAACCTAATAATTATATATTCAATTACCAGATTCACTTGTTAAGCCTTGCCCGATGTCTTTAAACAAACTTAGAACTTTCTTTTTCAAAATGGACCGTGATGGTACTACTTTTTGCTGCTTCACAACTGGATACTCTAGGCAGAGTCTTTCCAGCCTTACTACAAAACTTAATACAGATCTCCTACCATCAACTTGATGCCTGTCTTGCAAACATGCAAGAGCTAAATTAAAATTTGCCGAATTTCCAGGCATTTTAATACGATTATTACACATAGCCATGAGAAGCATTTTCAAGGAACGAGTTTCTTTCAGCACAAGCTTAAATGGAGTTCTAGCTGAAACATTTTTGCACGATGGTGTGTTGCGGGTTCGTGCATGCGGTGAGGCTGTGGAAAAGATTTCTCTAGCACTCTGTCTCCCGCAAGACAGGCTGGAGATGGTATACTTCTGCCAGATCTTCGCGTAGGTCAACCAATCTGCTAGATACCAAAAATCCTCGGAAATTTTTTATTCGATTTATCGAAATTTTTCATTCGCATTTTAGGATAGTTAGAAGCTCTAATAATGATTTAATATACAATCTGGAGCAAATGTAGGCATCCTAACAACTTTAAGTGTCAGTGTCTGGATCCATGAAGACAATCAGGTGCTTGTTACTCCGCCTAATCTCTCAGTAAAGTAACTCCAACACAGAAGAAAATTTAAAAGATACCTCTTTGTTAGTTCGGCAGTCTAACAGTTACACAACCTGAATAATAACAAAAACAGTCCCATCAGCCTGTAAAAATAACGGTAGTAAAATACGGTTGGAATAATACACTATGAAATTAACAACCAAAAAGCTTTCCTGCAAGTTTCGGCTCGGGCCCTCAAATTACGCAAGCAATTACGGCTAACAAAGCTAAATTGGATTCAAGTATTTCAGACGCTGGGGGAAATAGCAGCGTGATGGACAGCAATATATGCCATAAGATCTTTCTTGAACTTAAGAATACTATGCTTTAAAAACTTTAACAGATTTGCATTCCGGTAAAAGCCAGTGAAAGGGGAACTGATTGTAAAGGCAAAATAATAAAAGAGTTGGCTAATAAACATAAAATCATACCAACTGTATAAATACTAAATTATACATTTATTGCAATAGTTTTCTTTACGTTATTCAGTGGAGGAAACTTTTGATATAATCTAGAGAAATTAAAAACCTAATAGATGCAATATCCAGACGATATATAATTCTTAGGAAATTACATATTTTTACTAAAATGTAGTAGCTCTTTGGAAGTCATTCTTTGCCTCTGGAAAAACTTTTTTCCTGAATAAATAGTTACTGGAAAGCTAACATTTTTATTGTTCAACATGATTGCTCATCTGTTATTTCTTGTTTTAAGCACCTTTGGATGTTACTTGAAGTGGATCAGAAGCAGGCTGATACAAACTTTACGTACTTGACGGAGAAGTACATTTTAGTGATCTAGCAGCGAAGATAAGCTTGCTATCGTTACTTAATAGATATTTTTCTGTGATGATTTTTTTCCTCCGCTGACAAATCATTACCGCTCTGGTGATTTTACTTCAGTTAAAAGACCATCGAAGCGTTCCGGTAAAAATTGAATTTGGCCGCGGATTACAGCTAAAACAAAACTTATTTAACTTCTAGTAGTTTTTAATCTAAAAGCCGTATAGCCATGACATTTGGGTAAAAAGAAGATAAAGCTGGCTTTGGAAACGAAGGAAAGAATTGAAAAACGATAGAAAAGTGCGATCAAAATTTCCAGAAAGAGTAATAGGATCATCTCCCTTTTACCTAAAAAAAGGAGCAATTTTTCCTAATAATAATTATAATGAAGCGAAGTACAGAACGACGTGCCGCGTGGGATATTTTATGCAAGGGCTAAGGCCGAGCATTCAACCATGCGTGGGCCGCTTTATTAAAAAGGGGGAAGGCAAAAACAGTTTGGGCATTGGTGCGGAACGTGGCGTGTGTTTTTAGATGATAATGGAGGCATGACGTCAAACTTTTGCAAAATGATGTCCCAGAAGAATAAACTTCCTGCGTTGTATAAATTTAGAGATTATGTTCAATCCTTTGGTGAATAGCAGGAGGATGAAAAAAGACACCGAAAGCGGGGGGTTGTCATGAAAGGGATTAGGAGTATATTGCAGAATGCGGAGATTATACCGACGGATAGATCACGGGAAGTTTTACTTTCCTCCCTCCCTACCCACGAACCAATGGAAGGAATTGAATGAAAAGATTTTGAAAGCAGGAAACGCTTATGGGTATCCGATCTTTTTTTATGTAGGTTATGAGAAACGTGTTCTTCGATGACGAAAAAATAAGCTCTTTTCTCGAGGAAAAAAAGGGTTTGGGGCGAAGAAACATTCCTTTTTGTGGCAAAGAAGTTTATTTAGATATACTATTTAAGAGATCGCCCTTGACTTTTATATTTATTTGACGTATATTCTTCAATAATGTCTTACAAAAACTTCCAGACCGGGTAGATCTTACTTTAAAGATTTCTACTGAAATTACGTTATAATATAATATTACATTATATTATATTACATTATATTATAATATATTACGTATAATAATAACACATAATTAATTAATACACATATCAATGGTGTAAATTCAAAATGTTTCATACTAAAAGCAAACTATCAAAGTACAATAACAGGAAGCCCATAACACCATACTGTACTGATAAAACTGGACTCTCCGCAAGTAGATAAGGAACTGTATAACTTCCGTTTTCGATTACATATTCACTTAAGAATACTTATCGAGACACATTTAAACTTGCATACTTAAGTGTACTAAAACGACTAGTACTTAAAACTTGTAGTGATGTGGACTTCGGCTGGTATTTGAACTAAGGGCTTTTTACTTTCCCACGCTTGTGCTGCTTTCGCCCACTGGAGCTGACGACTGGTGTTAGATTTTTCTACTAATTCACTAGAATTCCGGAACTGCAACATCAGGCGAACTGAGCCAGTTTCAATAGCCTAGCCTCCCTGTTCCGATTTGCTGCACCTTTCACACAATCCTCTGCCCTTTCTGGCACTGCAAAATTCCATCCTATCTAAGTATAAGCGGCATAAGCATCGCTGTCGAATACTTCGTAGAGGAAAACACGCGAGGAGAAGACATTATCGTGCAACGTACGTTATCAATAAAAGCAAACATCGAAATTATAAAACATCGTGGTGCACTAGACATCCGGACTGCACAACTTCAACGAATTGAGTATTTTCCAGTAGCCCTCTGCTTCGACTAGATGCGCCTTTCACGCACCCCTCTATCCTAACTGGGACTGTAAAATCCCATCCTGTCTGTCACAGTAAAAGCACGCAGTATCACGGTGGAAAAATACCGTAGAGAAAAAAATATGAGGGTAATAAATATAATGTGGTAGAAAGAAAAAACAAACTCACAGTTCTAAAGCTTCGTAGCAGAAATAAACGGTAGCACAAAACTAAGCAATTTTGAAACACAGTTGTAAAAATAAACTATGAATCATGGTATGGCATAGTAGAATATGTGCTTA
>KK115297.1:42490-54769 GCA_000611955.2 Stegodyphus mimosarum | reverse complement strand
CACACACACACACACACATATATATATATACACACACATATATATATAACACCCACACATATATGTGTGTGTGTTTCAGTTTTGTAAAAGCATCATTCGCAACATCTGGTTGGCCGAAAGTTGTATAAATGTGTTTGCGCTGCTCCTGATTCAATACTTTGAGATCGTAGGTAAGTGGAGTCAAATATTAATGGCTCTTCACTAAATTAATTAAAATGGACTGCATTAATTTTTAACTTTTTTTTATAACAATAAACAAATTATAAAGTGCTAAGTCTGAGGTTCTGTAGCTCCACCAAGCGTTCTAAAGAAAGAGGTTCGAGACAGATGGAATTGCTGTCATCATCCTCACGAGATCCTAGGCTTTCTTCAGGGGGACTTTTGAATAAAGAGGGGTAGGAAGCCATTAGAAAACATCATCTATCGTTAGGCGGTAATTGAGCATATTTTTAGTGATTTTAGCCTGGCTTTAAATCTTTTAGATTTTATACTGTAACAAGAAATTAAGCTGTTCTAATTTAAATAACCATACACAATTTTTCCTTTTCATTTTTCAAACAATTTTATGCTATATTTTAATGAAAAATTATCAACATGCCTATATAAAAAGAATGACGTAAATAATGACCCTTAAAGATATTTAAGCAAATTAAAAATTTTATTATGAGTAGCAAGTAGTAATTTCGATTCATTTTTAGTTTTTAATCGGTTAAGTTTTCTTAACTATTCAGTTAAAATTTATTAGTTAAGTAACAGTTCTGAAATGATGTGAGTAAGTCATCAGTTCTTCTCACACCTCGTAAATTATTATATACTGCCAACAACACCTTAAATTTGAAAGTTTTGAAACTTCATGTAAAGTTTTCTAGGTGCCTTATCTCCTGAAAGAATGTTTTTAACTCTTTAAATCTGCCAAGTTGTTTTTTGCCTACCACAATTTTTTATGAGATTTTTTTCTTTTTTTCCTACCCCAAATTTTTATGAGAAACGCGATGTTTTCTATGCTTTGTTTGTTAAACAAAATGTGTTATTAAACAAAATTTTCAGCTGTTGAATGTTTCACATATCATATGGTATAGTTGCAGTGAAATGCATAAGGTTTCTCTAATGTTAAAGTTTCATTATGAGCTTTATTTTTATTATTTCTGGAATTATTTCATAAGGTATTTTCTCCCTCCTTTCCGCGTACGTTCGTGGTGTAACTAGAAGCACATTCGACCCTTATTCGGAAAATCCAGCTTTCGAATCCTGGTGAGAGCAGTTCACATTTTTCACGTCTCTAGTATCAAAAACCCCGTAATGTCTCTAATTTCTAAATTTATTAATAAAAGACACTGGTTAACTGCAATCATATTTGCTGCATCGAAACTATCTTAAAATAATTTACTGTGGTTTCGTTTCGTCCAACAGTCGTAAGTAAGCAATTACTAGGTACGGGTTTTCCACTATTAAAAAAAAATACAGTTAAGATAAAAACATGTGATAATGCAGCCAGGATCGCCACTGTTTAACACTAGAAAGCCCGATGGAGTCCTTTCGACTCCGCACGTTAAATAAACACCCATGTCTTTCCTAATTTTTCATTTCAGTTATTTTTCTTCCGTGACTTTTAATGAATTATTGATGTCTATGACTTGAGAAAACCAGAAATTTTTAACTTAATTTTTAAAATATTTATGAACCTGTATACACCCAGGCACCACAGATGATTATAAATGTTTTAATAAATTCAGTTTGACGTAATATTTCGTACACAATTTGAACTGACTTTAAGATGGTCTAGGCATATAGGAAAATCTGAAATGTCAAGAAGCAAACAGCCCTTCATTTGTTTATTAGCTGTATGAATCAAATGTAATGTAATATACGAATGTTCTGCAACCCACCTGGCTGATAATAATCGGCTTCATGGTTAACGTAGCACACTCAACACAACAATTTTGGTTAGCTCTATCAATGTCTGAAAAAATAATAGAAGGCTATATAAAATGTACAATCGTACGATACAAATTCATAATTTAGTTATACTAAATATACACTGACTACGAATAAGTATTTGGACACCTGTGATAGAAAAGAAAAACTAACTTTATTTAAAATCAATAGTTGGTAGAGCCTCCGCGAGAGGTAATTACAGCGTGGACCCTCCGGGGAATACTTTGCACAAGTCTTTGTATGACAGCTAGTGGTATTTTCTTCCACTCGGCTTGGAGAAAGCATAGATGTTCCTTCACCAATTTTGCACGGGTAGTGCACCCCTGAATTCGGCGATGCAACTTGTCCCAGAGGTTCTCGCTAGGGTTCAGGTCTGGACTCTGGGCAGGCCAGTCCATTTGATGAACTCCATTGGCACCATACCAAGCCTTGGTTAACGTTGAAATATGACAACTGTCACTATCGTCCTGAAAGTAACAGGGGTCCAACCCGTAAAACTGCCGCAACGTAGGAATCACATTGTCATCCAAAATAGTGCAGTAGGCATCGGAGTTGAGCTTACCATGAATGGGGACCAAGGTTCCCAGCCTATACCAGGAGAAACACACCCAGACCATAATTCCACCTACGCCGAAATTGACTGTTGGCACAATGCATTCTGGCAGGAGACGTTCTCCAGGTAGACGCCAGACCCAGACCCTGCCATCCGAACGGTAAAGGGTGAACCTTGATTCGTCACTCCAAAGAACCCGTTTCCATTGGTCTACGGTCCAATTTCGATGTGCTTTGCACCACATTAACCGAGCAGCGCGGTTGGACTTTGTGATAAAAGGCTTATGGGCACGACCATGAAAACAAAGCAGATGTGCTTCCTTACGGATGGTATTCATTGAAACAATACTCCCGGATGCCTGTTGAAACTCCTCGCGGATAAGGGCCATCGGTTGGGTGCGGTTCTTCCGAATTTCTCTGGACAGCACTCGTCGGTCTCTATCTCCCAGTTTCGTTAGTCTGCCGACTCGGGGCACATTCCGACAATCACCGCTCACCTTCCACTTCTTAATCACATAGGCCAGCGGTTCTTAACCTATGGGTCGCGACCCAAAATTCGGTCGCGAAGCATATTTCTTGGGTCGCGCTGAGTCGAACCAAAAAAGTTAGTAATACACCAAATAATAAGTAATACCAACACCTCCTAGAAGAGTTATTCCCTAATACAATGTTTCGGTTTTATCGCTCTTCGCGAATGGCCATCCGGAAGTGACGTCCAATTCCTGTCCTGAGGCTTTCTCTTCTAGGAAATACGCACGCCATTGCTTTGCGTGCGCGCAGACTCAGTAAGCTCTCTGTCAAAAACTCGTTTCTGCGTATTGTGTTGTGAATAACAGTGAAACGTGTAATAACAGCGAAACGTGAATACAAGCATTTTAGAAACAAATTTTGTCTTATTATTAATAGTGGAGTGATCAAGCTGCAGTGCGTATTGTAAAATTGTAATCACCCTAATAATGGCAAAACGTGAATACAAGGAAGCATTTTTAGAATTAGGTTTTACTTGCATTTATGATCGAGGAGTGAACAAGCCGCAATGCGTGTTGTGCAGTGAAATATTAAGTAATGAATCGATGAAACCGAACAAACTTAAAAGACATTTTGATGCAAAACATAAAAATTTTTCCTTTGAGGGAAAAGATCGTACTTTTTTCGAAAGAAAAGAAGCCCATTTAAAAAGACAGCGTTTGGATGCACCAAGTAGTAATGGTTTTATAAATTCTGCCAAACAAGCTACACTTGCTTCTTTTTATGTGGCTTGGCATATTGCAAGACAAAAGAAACCCCATAATATTGCTGAAAAACTTATAAAACCTGCTGCCATTGACATGGCACGTATCATGTGCGGAGATGAAAGTTCAAAGAAATTACAAAAGATACCATTATCAAATGATACAATTCGTTTACGAATTAATGATATGTCATTTGATATTAAGAATCAACTTATTTCTGCTATAAAAATTGCTGGTTTATTTAGTATTCAACTGGATGAAACGACAGATGTAAGTAAAGATGCTCAACTCATGGTTTACGTGCGGTATCCAGGTTTAACAGATATACAGGAGGACATTTTATTTTGCAAACCAATGTCAACAACAACTACAGGTGAAGATATTTTTCTTATGGTCGATTCGTTTTTTAAAGAAGAAGGATTAAATTGGAATCAGTGTTTCAGTATTTGCACCGACGGTGCAGCTGCCATGACAGCATCTCAAAAGGGATTTTCGACAAGAGCAAAACAAATGAATCCACAAATTATATCGATTCATTGTTTGTTACATAGACAAAATCTTGCTTCAAAAAAATTATCACCCGAATTATGTATCGTTTTGGATGAAATTGTTGCGGTAGTCAATTTTATCAAATCAAGAGCTCTTAACTGTAGAATTTTCCGCGAACTGTGTTTCGAATTTGGTGCAGAATACGAACATTTATTATATTATTCTGAAGTTAGATGGCTGTCCCGGGGCAAAGTTGTTCAAAGAGTATTATCATTGCGGACAGAAGTCGAATTTTTTTTGAGAGAAAAGAAACACCCATTAGCATCTAAATTCTCCGAGTTGAAGTGGATTACTCAAGTTGCTTATTTGTCAGATATTTTATTTGAAATAAATAATCTAAATACGTCTATGCAAGGACGTAATCATACTATTATTGAATTAACTGAAAAAATTACATGTTTTAAAAATAAACTCAAATTATGGAGAAATAAGGTTGAAGTAAAGAAACTTGCTTCATTCCCGACTCTTAATTTACTTGTTGAAGACAATAATATTGATATCACAGATTTTGAAATACAGAAAATTATTATTAATCATTTAGAAAAACTAATAGCAGACTTTGATCGATATTTCCCTGCAGACGATGTTTTCAAATATAATTGGGTTCGAATGCCATTTACTTTTGATGTAAGTGATTTGCATGAGGAATTTGTTAATATTAATCAATTTCAAGAACAATTAATAGAAATACAAAGTGACCAAGCACTTCGATACAATTTCTACAAAAACGCTGAATCTTTATGTGCTTTCTGGTTAAAATTAAAAACCGAAAAGCCAATAATTGTTAAAGAAGCCCTAAAAGTATTATTGCCCTTTTCAACAACATATATGTGTGAGGCTGGTTTTTCGGCTCTGTGTGTAATCAAAAACAATTACCGGAACAAGTCAAATCCTGAAATAGATATAAGGTGCTCCTTGACAAGCATTCAACCGAGGTTTGAAGATCTTTCAAAATGTATTCAAGCACAAGGTTCTCATTAAAACTGAATGACTTGCATTTAAAATTTAAAAGACTTAACATATGTATTGATATTTCTATTTTTTTTTTAGGAATAAGTTAAAATGTCAATTATTTTCAAAAAGTTATAAATATATTTTAATTTGGTCAAGAAAAATTATTAAAAACACTTGATTATTATTTAAATTTTCCTTGGATCGAAAAGTATTTTTGTTTATCTTTATTATTAAAAAAATAAATAAAAAATTTGTAAGTTATAAAATCATCATCGTAGGATTGCAGATTTTTTTAAAATACGATCTAAAATAAAGCAATGAAAAAATTTTGACTTTTTTTGGGGTCGCGACATGAACATATTTCTCAAATTTGGGTCGCGGCTTAAAAAGGTTATAAACCACTGACATAGGCCACTGTCGATTTTGGGTACTTCAGATAGATATGTCCCTTAATGATCGGCTACATTTGTGATACCCGAAATCAGAGATTTCTCGAAATCAAAGAGCTCCGAACTGCGAGGCATCTTGCATGCGACTAAAGCCGATGCTGTTTCCTACACGATATATACCGGCGAAGTCCGTGACGTACCTTAGGACCGCAGATATCATCATTTGCATAGGTGTCTATATACTTAATCGTAGTCAGTGTAGAACAGAAAACCGTGCTCTAGTGCTTAAAATACGTCATGTAATTAACGTATAAAGACCACACGGTATGCTTCCAGTTTACTGATCTGATCATGATAGAATACTTAAATATTGATTTATTGGAAGGACGTTCAGATTTGAAACGTTTTACGAATACAATCCGTTGAATAATGTTCATCATTGCACGTTATCCTTAGAGATTTTGAAGACCGCAAAATGTTCCTTAAAGGCAGGATATCTAGTAAGTGTTCATCAGAATCAGATAATGTGATTACAAATTATTTTAGGTTCATGATCGACGAATTATAAATCTTGCGCCACTTATTTAAAATACTTTTTGAACTATGCTCAATATTTCCTAAACTGAACTCCCAGACTTCGTTTACACCTTTAGTTATTTACTATATCATGTATGAAACAATTGAAATACTCACATATTTCTAATAATATGCTGAGGCATAAATAAGAGATTGAAATGATCTTGTGTCTCAAGACCTATCAGTGCCTCAGACGATAAGAACACTGGACCTCTGAATACTGTTAGTTTGATCCAGATTCAAATCTCTGAGAACTTTCTGACTGTATTACATTAGATTATTTAGGTTAAGCACGAGACATTTTTTTTGTCTCAAGTCAACTATGTTATAATGAAACACAATACATTGTATTACAGTTTATTAATTTATTTGTTTATTCTGAATTTAAGAATTTAATAAATAAGCATTTTTATTTGAAATTTTCGACAGCAATACATTTTTGTTTATTTCAGTATTAATGAATACGCTTGCCTTATATACTTTGAAGCATTAGTGAAGACTTTTGACAAGTGTTTTGGAGACTTTCATTTCATGTATCACCATTTTTACTTCAGTAATACACTCTTTTGTCTATAATTTATATACTAGTAACTGAAAAAGAGAGAAAATGAAGAACTTTTAGAAGATATGCTGCCAAAACAGACTATTTCCTATCTAAGAATTTCACATTAAAAAACATATTTTACATCTGATAATTCAAGATTTTTCTGTCTGCAAGTTTCTGCGGTTTCACATTAATATCTTGGAAAACAAACTTAACGTCTTCAGCTAGTACGGTATATTTCCGTTGCTTAGTAATTAGATAAATGACCATCGATCTTAAGATGGTAAAAAAAAACATCGTCAAGATTGTTTTAGGTTTGGAACTTTTTAAATTACATGCATTTGATATACATGTATTGGGTCTCAGTATTATACTAGTGCAGGCTACTAACTTCGACACAGTCTTGCTCATAAATAACTGAACATATCTTTTTTGTATGCACATTTTAGCTACCTGGAAATGTTGAAAATTTAACAATTTATTCATTTGTCAAAATTAAAGAACTGCATATGGATTTTGTTTCATTTTCTTGGAAAATGCATATGCCTATGTACGATTAAAAGATTATTTATCTAAACACTTTAACTCCAATTCTAAACTATAAATTTCTGCATTACTAGTTAGTCTGCAAATAAATATTTGTTACGCTCTTAGGAACACATGAGAAAGGTGTTTGAACAACATAAGATTATTATAGTGCAAATTTAAGCCTAAGAAATTTTAAGTAGTATTTTTACTAGGACAGGAAGTATGATGAGACCTCCGCTGGATATCAGCGTTCTGTCAAATAAGTATTTTAATCTACTATATTCTTTAAATCAATCTTCAAATAATAATTCCGTTTTCAAAGTTTACTTTTGTTTGGAAGACGTTACTATGAATAATCTTTTCATCATGTCGATAAAATCTCAATGTTGATTATTATTATAATATTTAGATATTAAAAAAATAGTGGTTCCGAGTGCATGTTTTTTATGAAGGTCCTCTTGTATCTTGAATTTATACTGCGTGCAGAAAAGAGAAGTCTGTTTAATATTAAGATTTCGCCTTGTTCGGCGGTGAAAGTACTACACTTTTTGAAGTTTTTAATACATATGTCCACTTTTTTACTGTTTCAGACGACGGCTTAAATTAAACGGCAACCCAAAGCTGAATTGAATAATACCTTACGTTACAGTCATTTTTTCTCTCTGCCGCTTTATTTTCTATGCATTATTATTTGTTATTTTCTCTGTGTTATGGTCTCACAGCCTTATATAAGATTATTTTTTATATTATACATTTTACATTATATGGCTCTAGGCTTCGTCTGTATTCTTCTGTTTTCTAGTACAGGATTTTCTAACATTTCTTTCCAATAACGTTTTGTGAAATGTTGCAGTTCCTTTGAAATGGTGTCCCTCGGTTGCAAGTGGAACCTTAGTAAACACATATGATATATTTAGTATCAAGAAATATGTACGAACAATGTCCTGACCAAAAAGCCTTTTCGACGCATTTACACATTTCTCTGTCGCTGTAATAAATAAATATGATAAATAGAAGATAATATTGAAGAATGTTCATTTAGGTAGTTAAGTTCAATGTTTTAAACTGTAATCCCTTTTATAAATATCCGACTGTGTATTTTAAGAACTCAGAATATTTCTTCTAAAGTTTCTAATTTGTTATTTTACAAAATGCACATTCATGTGTTAAGGAATATCAAATTTTTGTGATTTTAGGAGATGTAAGTTTTTATGTGTGATATTAGAAATTTTTGTAACAGACTTTGGATATATTACGTTATTGGAAGCATAAGATCTTTAACTTCATTCTGGCTGATTTTATGTACATACGAAACTAGAATTGGATGAAATTAGAAGTTTCAAACTAAAAATCAAGCGCGAAAGAAACTTAGATTAAGTAAACAACGTAAATTTAGAAAATAAATGACTCCTCACCAGCACATCAGATCAGTTTTTAGAAATTAATTTAGATTATTCTTAAGAACTGAAGACTGTGTAATTGCAAATAAAATATGTCAAAGCACTATAAATAAAAGTGAGTGAGAGTCGGTCTTCGTCTAAAATAAATGAATATGCTAGGCGAAATGCGAAAAAATTGAAAGTAATTCGAGGAAACAATTTTAAAAGGGGTAAAATTTTAAAATTTTCCCCATTGTCAAATCTAGAAGTCCGATTAAGCTCCTTTGAGAGAATACGAAATCAAACTGATATTGAATTTTAATTTGGGCGGGTTTTAAGAATCAAGAAATATTATCCATACGCTTGCCGGAGTTCACAAAATAAAGTATAAATTTTGACCTTAAAATTGAAAAGGGTAGTATATCGGACAACAAGGAATTACTGGAAAAGCGTGTAAATCAACAAATTTAATAAACTAACTTAAAACAACTGAAAATAACAAAATGCTGAACAAAAATCTAGAATTAATAACAAACAGTTCCTAGCTGATAAACAGATGAAGAACGATAACAAACCGCCAAAATAGTATGGTGGTTAGGGGAGCCTAATGCGGTACCGAAGGGCTCAGGTTCGAATCCCGAAGAAGGCATGATGTTTGTAAATGTATAGTGTCTTTGCGGCATGGGGACACTCTAAATATATGGTGAGCCGAAAGTCTTCCCTAAAGTTTGGTGGTGAGGGAAGACGGATGGAGACCCTCGGACCCATGCCAGGGTGCTTTCCATCAATATTGGCAGCGCCAATATCAATGTCGTTGGCAATCAAGGCTCTTGCCAACGACAGACGCAGTCTTGCTCTCCTTGCCACGATCAATTTCGTGGGCTTGTTTTGATGTTGCTGTTAGGCAAGTGAGGTAAGTCACAACAACAACGAAATAGAGCGATAACATAGTTTTAAAAAGGCAAAATACAGGGAAGCCAAAAACTTACGCCTTCCATCATTTTGTCAAAAAATAGATTGTAGCGTCATTAGGTTATTTGGAAGCAGGAGATGTGAAAAATGAGCACTGCCCTCGCCGGGACTCGAACTACGGATCTCTCGAATACGCGCTGAGGGTGCTTGACATTACACTACAAAGGCATGCGAAGAAGGCAGCAGAAATACCTCATGATATGATGCAAAATAAACTCGTAAAGAGTGGTTGTGGTGATAGCGTTATTGTTTGCAATGGAAACCAGTTAAAATAAAATTGCTAATTTGGCAGGAAATTTTAGAGAAACAATTTTGGCCATAAAATGCGACAAGCGGGAAAATTTTATTTTGCAAATGTCAAAATGTTTAAAATGGTTTTAAACGCTTAAAAGTAAAATTCTGACAAAAGAAGAAATTGAAAATGGAAAATAAAAAAACAAAGGGCTAGAATAAAAAAACATTCTGGGCTTCGAAGTGATTCACTGGAAACTGAAATGCACCTTGTTTATAAAAGAATAGATGTCAGAGGAAATATTTACAAAAATCACATAAATACAATTACATAAATTTAAAATTTACTCATTCGCCTCTATCTTCCTTAAGGTTTCGAAATAGGCATCATTTTATAACTCCTAATTTATAGTTAGTAGTTAATGATATTTTGATTGAATGGGATATACTTGATTATTTTATTCAGATACTTAGTTTTTAATTTAACAGTAGGTAGAATATTATACTAATAAATACACAAATATATTTATTTTTAAGATAAACAAAAGCAAATAACAAATTCCTTCTTCCATTAAGATAAAGCTATTTAAAAATGCCACAAAACTAATATTACTAAATTCTAAAGGGATTCTGTGTAGCGATAATTTTTGAAAACATATGGAATCGGCGAATTGAATTATCGCAGTTGAAATACACTCTGTTACAAAAAAAAAAACATGTATATGCACCCAGAAGAAATAGAGCCACAATGAAGAAACTTGGCAAGAATGTAGTCTGCTAAGAGATATGCAAATGATTTAAATTTCGACTCCAATGAGACAAGCGTATGGGCGCTATGCGCACATGAGATGCGCAGCTGAGAGAGATTAAAAGTATGATTGATCGTGCTGTAGGGCTATTGAAACGAATCTGCGACTTGGATGGACGGCATTGTGACTAGAGATGCCTCGGAGACGTAGCCGGCAGCAGTATGAACAGTTTTCGGACTATGAGAAGGTGCAAAGTAGGCCTCAGAGAAGCAGGTTGGTTAAACAGGCTTATCGGCCGTCACCTTGGTCGGAGCGATATGGTAGTTGCTCGGTGTTGGCGACAATGGATTACGGAAGAAATAGTCTACCGTTGCGGAGTGTCATGGCGTCCCAGGAACACAAATGAATGCAAAATCATAATAGCGACCCCTTCAGCAACAACAACTTCGCTAGCATTGACTCGATGCCATTTACCACCTACCAGGCATCCAGTGGTATCAAGGGAAACCATTCGGAGACGACTGGCCGAGGCTGGTATGTGGTGCGGTCGTCCAAAGATGCCTATCACTGACCCCACATCGCAGGCAGTATCGATTGGAACTTTGCCGAATTCGAGCAAGCTGGAGTGTGACCGAATGGAGGGCTGTGATCTTCAGCAGTGCATCCCCATTCAATCTCAGTGGTGATGACCAACTCACACGCGTGTGAAGGAGGCCAGGCCAGCGGTCTGATCCGGCATTTGTTGTCGAGTGGCATACGGCGATTACACAAGGTGTAACAGTGTGGGGGAGCGATTTGTTAGGACATACGATCACCTCTAGTGGTCCTTCAAGGCATTATGGCGGTTTGCAGTTACGTGGACGACATTTTAACGCCGCTTGTACTGTCTGTGTTATCAAGTCCCCAAGGGGCCATTTATCAGCAAAACAACGCTGCGCGACTCTCCCAAAAATGTCTTTAAGGATATGACGTACTCCCGTGCGCTACCAGGTAAACCAGTCTTTTAGCCAATACAGCCCGTTTTGGACATGTTTGGAAAACAAATACAGCCGTCTCGGAATATTAGTGAATTAACTGCCCAGTTGCATGAGTTTTGCATGGGCCATAGGTGATCTACTTGATTCGATGCCCCGCTGTTTTTCGGCTTGTAAAGCTGTCAGAGGTGGCTGTATTACTTAAAGATTTGTAAGCTTTTTCATGCCATAACTTCTTAATAAAACGATCTTTTGTTCTGAATTTGTAATCATTTGTTTATCTTCTCATACACCACATATATGTTAAGTTTCGTGATAGTAGTTCACTTCCTTCTGAGTGTATATATATTGTGATAGAGTGTATTTTAAAGAAAAATAATGTCTGTATTTCTGAAAATATATGTGACTGGTTATTGAGAAATTTAGACATGAATATTGACAAAGAGTAGATTTCTTCGTATTTTCTGAAGATCTGAAAACATTGATTAAAATCACGAAATCTTACTTAGAATATCTTAATTTAGCTATAAATCGCTAGCTAATGTTTCCAGCTTTGATTCTTACAACAGCGGTTCTTAACCTATGGGTCGCGACCCAAAATTGGGTCGCGAAGCATATTTCTTGAGTCGCGCTGAGTCGAACCAAAAAAGTTAGTAATACACCAAATAATAAGTAATACCAACACCTCCTAGAAGAGTTATTCCCATACAATGTT
>KK115297.1:21108-40401 GCA_000611955.2 Stegodyphus mimosarum | reverse complement strand
TGAATCTTTATGTGCTTTCTGGTTAAAATTAAAAACCGAAAAGCCAATAATTGTTAAAGAAGCCCTAAAAGTATTATTGCCCTTTTCAACAACATATATGTGTGAGGCTGGTTTTTCGGCTCTGTGTGTAATCAAAAACAATTACCGGAACAAGTCAAATCCTGAAATAGATATAAGGTGCTCCTTGACAAGCATTCAACCGAGGTTTGAAGATCTTTCAAAATGTATTCAAGCACAAGGTTCTCATTAAAACTGAATGACTTGCATTTAAAATTTAAAAGACTTAACATATGTATTGATATTTCTTTTTTTTTTTTAGGAATAAGTTAAAATGTCAATTATTTTCAAAAAGTTATAAATATATTTTAATTTGGTCAAGAAAAATTATTAAAAACACTTGATTATTATTTAAATTTTCCTTGGATCGAAAAGTACTTTTGTTTATCTTTATTATTAAAAAAATAAATAAAAAATTTGTAAGTTATAAAATCATCATCGTAGGATTGCAGATTTTTTTAAAATACGATCTAAAATAAAGCAATGAAAAAATTTTGATTTTTTTTGGGGTCGCGACATGAACATATTTCTCAAATTTGGGTCGCGGCTTAAAAAGGTTAAGAACCACTGTCTTACAATAGGATACATTAGAACAAGATTAATATTTTGTTACTTTTATGACATCACAACGGAGAACAGCCTTGTCCAAATTAATCTTTATTAAGAAATACAAAGTCATGAAAATATATATTCTATATTGTTCATCATTTTGACAAATCTCTCTTCAATACCTTTTCTTGCTGTTCGTACTAGTATGTTTATTTTACCATCTATGCTAGTGCAACTTTTGATATCATGGAAAACTTCACTAATTCCTCCATCAGCCATTGCCCGCTTCTGGCTTTAATTCACCACCCATGCATTAATGAATAAATTTATGAGTACGAGAGTTACTATAGAAGTTTACTAATGAGAACAGGGATATTCTTAAACGCAGATCTGAGAGAAATTTGCGGCTAAAATCTGTACGCGTGGTGAGCAGAAGGATTCAACTTTCAGCCATATCTCATGCTGATAATTTTTATAGCTGTTATGGGGAAAAGATCAGTTCAGAGAAGCGCAGTTCTGAGAAGCAACCGGTAAGAAAACTCACATGAGGTTCCAAAGATGACCATTTTCTTCTCTATGTTCATTTATTTACATCCATTAGAAAGCGCATGAAATTGCATATATTTGCAATTACTGTGGGAATATAGAGCTTGGTTTTATCAGTGGCTGGCTTTTACACTTAGCCATAAGCATTTTATCATTTGGCGTGTATCTGAAAAAAAAAAGTGTTCCTCCGTTTGCACAGAGGATAAGTGAAACCGCGGATATAGGAGTACGGCTGTAATAGTTAAGTTTGTTTTGTGAGAGTTTGTTTGGAGTCAAGGAATGATTGACTCATTCTGTATTAACCTCAAAATTTTATAGTTTGCTTCGATTTAGTTCTCTCAAGCAGTGATAGGCAATAGTTGTAATTTAATGTTTTAGTTTTTAGAAGCCGTAGGATGACCCTTTACAGTTTTAAGGTTTCCTTTTGAGATATTATTTAACTAAAATATACACAGCTTGTCACAACCCTGATAATTTGTCTGAGTTGAATAAAGTTACAAAGATTTAGTTGCAGAAACATAATAAGCATAACATCAAATTACGAGTTAAATAAAGATGATGTATATATTGCTTTCTAATACATATCTGATTTATTATGCAATTTATGAAAAGGAAACTTGTTCACAGGGAATCACAATTAATATTTCTACCGCGGAAACTGTTCGTGGTTTTAAATTCCAATAATTAAATCATTAAATAATTTTGATTCTGTAAATAGTAGTTCATATTTTATACAAAAAAATCAGAACAAATTTAGAGCTGAATCATAGAAAAAGTCAGAATAAATTTAGAGCTGAATTACCCTGAATAAAGACAGCTTTCAGTTATTGAGTATGGTGAAAAGATTTTTTGATATACTTGGCAACAGAAGGCTATTGTTAAGTTTGTAAGCTCAATTTAATCTCTGAACATAAAAGAAAATTTCCATGCTGGGGTATATATATTTTGCTAAAAATAACTTTTTTGATTTATTACAGCATCAAAAAAATTTCTTGAGACTGTGTGAAAGATTATGAAATATAGGTTCTTCAAAGACCTTTTATCATCGTTGTAAATTTTGAGAAAACACCGGGGATTTTGTAATCGAAGTTGAATTCAGTAAAACCAATGTATAAGCGCATGTAGTACATACTCACACTCAAAGCGCCTTATATCGAAAATGGATACCGTATTTCCAATATTTATAACGATCCAATATCTTTAGTCTATCTATTTTTATCCCTCCATTTAAATGCCTTGCCGTTATTGGTTGGAACGCTTTATCAAGTTGAAACAATTGCGCTTCTTTTCGTTTTTATTCTCATCGAAACAAGCATAGACGACCATGAGCTAGTGTTGTATTGATCGGGCTGTTTGCAGAAAAAAAATCCCGAAGCATTTTATTATGTTTTATTTGTTTGCAGAAGATCTAGTCAGCAATTATTATTTCCTTCTTCTTCAACATTTCTGGAACACGTTGTGGAAAATTATGAGGAAATAGATAAAAAAAAAACTGCATTAGAAGCAAAATATGCTACTAGTGGATTAATCCATTGATTGTTTTGGAAAATGTCCAAAAGTTAATTTTTAATCAATTGAGACGGTTGAGGATGAGTGCACTAAATTTATCCTCCTGTCCTAAAATTTATCTGTACTTAATAAATAACGAAGGTGCAGCAAGGTCGACTTCTTCACTGCTCTCATGTAGAGTACATTGCAATGTATTTGTACAATGTAACACTTTGTCACAAGTACGGGTTATAGGGTAAGACAAAACTATGTACATAAGCTTATGCAAATTTTAAATTGTTTGAAAGTATCATACTCATATTAAATGTTTTAGTGCACATGGTGTCTACTCAAGTTTAATGGTTGATTTCATTATTAAATAATAATGAAATCAACCATTAAACTTGAGTAGAATGAACAGCATAAAATATCTAAGTACTGACTAATAGACCATTAAAGCAAAAACGTGCAACTATAACTCTTTTGTAAATGAAGAAAATGTTGATACAGTGAAACCTTGGTTCACGAACTAAATTATTTCTTGACGATACTGGGTCACCCAAAATTATTGTAAACTGAAATAATTTTTCTTATGCGAGTTAATGTAAAACTACTTTAAACCCATTCTCGGGTCCCAAATTATTGCTTAGAAAAAAGTACTTTGTGTATAAGTTCATAATGCAAAACCAGTGGAATAAATTAAATCTAACGCATACACGATATTAACATATAAACACTATTCAGCACAAAACTAAATATAAAAGATAACAGGAAAACTTGAATTAAATTTTATTGTATTGCTACAAAGGAAAGTTGACGACATAAATACAAAACAGTAAAAAAGCTAAATATGAGAGGTGTTATTGTTTGAAATGGAAATCCTGCTTAATAAAAATACCAGGTAACTTCTGTTTTTGTGTGGAACTTTGCTTTTCTCTTTCTTTTAGCAGCTCTCGCGCCTGCTTGAGAATCGCTGGACCTATGTCTTAATAAAAATTTGCCCACTGTAATTTGTTTCTATCTGCATTCTAAAATGTTCCTGAACCAAGATTTGCCAATGTCAAATTATTTGAAATATTCATGCTGCGGCTTACTACTGCTTTTTCAGAATAATAATTATCGATGAAACTTCGCACTTTCCTCCATTTTGCAAAAAACTTGCCACTCAATGGCTAAGAACATAATCCATTCCGCCTATTTCTGAACTTTCCTCCATTACATTAACTGCATTTTGGAATATCATTTGTGCCCAGCGTACTTGTTTGTATTTCGAGATATCGTGGGTTACCCAAGACATTTTTCTTTCGTTCATGATTTGTAGTTCCACTGTATTAGAATATAAAAGTAATGATGAGTGGAATGAAAATGTGTTGAAATGTGATGTAGGGTTTTACTCTTTAATCCTAAAGTTCTAACTTAGAACCCCACGAACACTAACAAGCAAATAATCGCTTAAGTGTGTGAACAAAACACGTAAGAATTAAGGAGGGTTTATAACCCTTTATTCTTCAGTATAATTACAATCAGTTCCTACTTGGAACTTTACACAAAGCCGCCACTTGGGCTTGAACATAAAGTAATGATAATTTAAACGAAAACTAGCTTAACTAAGCTGTTTGAAAGGTATAGCCGAAGCTATCAGAATCTAACTAGTTGACCCCTAAGTATTAATTAAATCGGCGAAGCCAAGCAAGGGCTTAAGGTATGGCCGAGCGTAGTAACAGCTAAGAGAGAAGTAGCCAAAAGGCAAACGCGTGCTAGTCAGGGAATCAGACTCTCTCTCCCGAAGTCGATGAAGTCACGACTTAAATAGTGCTCTTTCTCATTTGCACTAATTGCGTTTCTGAATTTACATTGTGGCAGGAAATTGTAAGCTGAAATTAGAATAAGATAGGAACGATATAAAACTTAAAATAACTGTTAATAAACTTAGGCTAAACCTTACAGTGAAATAAATTTAAATATCATTCTCCCTCCAAAAAAAGAAAAGAAAAGAAACAATTTTTAATGCACATTCTGATGTAAATTATTCAGTGACATTTTTGAAAGGAAATGTTCAGAAGCATGATTAAGACATTCAGGCAGTTCTTTTCTTATTCGACATCTTATGTTTAATGATGCTTACCTTAACCTTTACTAAGGAAAAGGAAAATTATTCTTATTTAATTGTTAATTTTAATTAATATTTTAAAATTATAAAAACAAAAACTCACTTTGCTATGCAGCATAAAAGCAATCTTCGGATTTGAAAACTATTTCATTATAAAAACATTCAAATTAATCTCAGATCAGACTATTTCTCTAAATTATCTTTACAGCTTTCTGTATCATTTACATACTTTATTATAAATTTTTACTTGGCATTTTTGAAACAAAGGTATCTCAGTTATGAAACGCTCAAGGGCAATTTGAAATCAGATTTAGCTTTCATAATAGAACATACGAAAATGCTTCATGTGTTTGCAGTTCTCATAAGACTGAATGTTTACAAATGACACAATAATCTGAAACAAATTAGCGGTAGAAAAATTTCACCAACACAGTGTCATTGAAAACGTGACGTGTTTTCCTTAATTTAATTCAATTTTCGTTTTTAAATTATAGCATTCGGTAAAAATTATGCTCGTCTTAGTCGAATGAATGTTCAACTAAAGAACACACAAAGGTAAATAAATACTTTGAATTGGTTTCATAAGAAAGTACGTATTTTATGTCTCCGTTATTCCAAGTATCTGCTCCCTCTCTGAACGTACTTTGTGCATAGCTTAACAAAAAGGTATGGACTTCAGTATAATAAAATACAACTTCGTCTATAACAAATTCTTCTTAGAGAAATGTGACTAAAACACAGCGAAGTATATGTATGCCTCAGAGTATCCTTGGTACCGTTTTTTCGCATTAGTTGATTAAACGCAACGGGTTCTTAACTCTAAGTCTGTTACATGGACATTAAGGGGTGATTTATCTTTATTTTGGAAGCAAGGATCCAAAAGAACAAGGAACTTCGTTACAAAGGAAAGCCTTTTTATATTCTACTAAGAAATCATTGGAAGCTGCCTCTGCTGGAGGAAATGGAATACTGTAGACAATTTACTGCAGCCTGAGGCTGTAAATTTATATGATTGAGAAGAATTTGCGAGTAATTTATCAATCAGAAATTTAATAGAAATTATGTTATTAACATTTATAACTATAGATGAATGAAAGCTGCATACATTTTCGATAAAATATGTGTTGCTAGTGAGATCCTATAATTGAAGAATAAACTGCAAACTCTTACCTGGGATGAGGCCAAATGCTGGGCACGAATCTCGGTAATGAAAGGTTCGAATTGCTACATTCCATAGACATGAATTCAGTGAAGTTATAAATATGTTTTCTGGAAATGCTCCACTGTAGTTTCACTAGCAAGATGATTAACTGTGTCAGTGTTACTCAGTTTGTGGCTTTCTTTTTATCAGCGTTTAAAACTAAGGCTGTATTTTGCATTTACTTTATATGCTTCTGATAAAAGAGGATCCGTATGAAAAATGTACATGATAAGCAATATAATAAATATATGATAAAAGGGGATCCATGTATGAAATGAAAAACCATTAGAAATGCTGCAAATGTAGAAAAAGTTTTTAATTGTTTTAAAAAAACTTTTTCTAAAACACTTAAAATAATTAATGAAGTAACAGTAGCAAAATAATTTATCATACAATTTAATAGGAGCAAGAAATTAAATAATTCTAGTTAAAAATTAGTAAGCAATTTTTATTACAAACAATAAAGTTTTAGACCTTCTTAATGAAGATATAAAGTTAATAACTTATATATTTGGCAATGCAAATCGAATATTAGAATACGTTATTTAGGGCACGCACGCTTTTATGACTCGTGATATAAAATTGCACATGAATTTTCTAACGAGAATTTTTTAATTTCCTGCTCCCATTAAACTATGCGATAAATTATTTTTCTACTTTTACTTTTTTAATTATTTTATGACTTCCAAATGAAAGCTTATTTTTATGGTGCAAACAGTAAAATTCGGAGATTTTTAATTTGTTCTTTAAATGTACTTCGTATAAAATCATTTCAACATTAAATTTAAAACATTACAACTCAAATTCTGAAAACATCGGTTCACCATATTCTACTATCATCCATAAAAAGTTGTTTATACTACATTTTTGTCTAATTCAAAATCAGTTTTGAAAGTATTTCTGTTCTCTATCTGATTACTTAGATCAACAGGTTTAGCTCCATCCAGAAGAGTTTCTTTCATAACCTTTGAAAATTTCTAATCTTCATGACAGATAAATTTTTGGATGTTAGAATTTTAAAGTCCCATAAAAGAATACAAAATTGTTATTCTAAGGAAATTAAGAAATTACCTCTTAAAATAAAAAGCTGAGAAAATTGTACATAAACTTATGAAAGGGAAAGAATTAAAAATGACGTGGCTGATTTCAGTATGATTCAGTAATGAAATCATGCTTCCCTTCATTGCCTGTATCACAATGCTGGAGACTAAAAGGAATGCAGAAAATCAACCATTTGATTTGCTTTTTATAATCAATCTTATTTTAGAAGAGGGTGATGAATTTGTTTTATAATCTACGAAAATTTCAAAAATTTTGTAATTAATGCATTTTTAGATGCTGAAATTTTAAAAATCATAAGCGTCAAATAGTAGGAAAAATTCAATCGATTTTCGAAACTTCGCGGAAAAAGTCAGAAATGATATTAAAAACTTGAAGCAAGTTTTATTTAAAAGACTTTTTTCGCTTTATTTGATGGTGCAAAAAGTGCATTTCAAAGATTTTTAGTTTGTTCATTCAAAGAAGATATGCGTGAAAATTGGTTAAACATTAAATTAGAAACAAAGTATACTGATTTTTTGGAAAATATCGCTTCAACATTGTGAACATTGTCATCAACAAACAGTGTGTCTACAAAATCTGAACTTGACAGCTTACCAGAAAGTAGCTTAAACACCGATAACAGATTTTCGGCCATAGCGACAGACATCATGAGTAACTAATAAAAGCTAATAGTAATAATAATAATAAGTCACTATGAAGGAAGTAAATTTTATTTCTTGGTGTATTAAGATTCCCATATGGCTGGAGTTCCCGCATATAACTTCATATAAAACTGGCAGAAATAACGTCTGATATTTCAAACCTACACTGTAAAAAATTTTAGTGCAATGTTACACCATTTAATGGTTCAAAATCAAAGGTTGCACCAAACTATGGTTCACTTGAATTTACAGTTTCACTGATATTTGGTGAAACGATCCAATTAGTTCAATGTTTCACCATTTTTAAGGAATACTTTGCAGCCAATCAAAGCAAAGCATTCAGCGCATGCCTGGTCTTCCCGTGATTCGATCTTTTGAAAGTTTAATGGCGGCAGTTTTTAGTCGGCTGTGTATTCTATAATTGCAAGGTATGTATATTTTTGTTTTGTTTCCGTTTTGATTTATGTATGTGCATTAAAATTTGTGTATTATTGAAATGTAAGATACAAAATGGTGTCATTCGCAGTAACTTTTTAATGATTTTGTTGGGGTGAATCGCGATAGTTCTAAAGCCTATTTTCACCATGCGGTTATTACTACTGTGTTTAACGTAGTTGAATATAATTCTAAAAAGAGATTCCCGAACATTCCAAGTAAAAGCATTTTTATAACATAATGTGTACTTCTGCATATGTTACATGTGTATTTCTGTAAAATACATTATATTCATTCTGTAGAAAACAGAACATTCTATGTTTGTATTGTTCTATGTTAGTCTATGTTTCGTATGTATAAATAACTAGCTGGGGATGTAAACAGTGATGGAGTAGTATACTCACTCTTATGACCCTGAGTAAGTAATGTCTTGATACATTTATTAAATAATTTTTGAAATATTAGAAGATTGCATGTGTGTATATATATGTGTATTTTATGTACAGAATCATCGATTTTAGACTTAATAATGGAAAAAGTAGGAAAATTTACAACTATCAGAAAATTTTATTCCAAATAATAGTTTGTATAATGTATATTATAAAGTAATAATAAAACTTTATATTTTTGTCAATTTAACTTTTAAAAAGTGTTCTATAAGAATGCAAGTGATAAACAGAAACCCAGCATCAATATTGGAATGTAATTGCTGTTCCGTTTTTTGTGAACTTGAGAAATAAGAAACAAATAATTCGTCTAAAAAACGTTTAAAAAACATTTTTGACATGGAAATTTAAGTAGTGTTGGGTAAAACTAAATTTATGGTTTAATTTTTTTTCTAGATGAAAATCTTGGTACTGTGTCAGTCATCATTGAAAATGCTAGAAATTTCAGATTATGATCAGCTTACTGTTATTAAATATGCTTAATATCCAAGTTTTTATATCTCTGCATAAATGATTTCAAAGAATTTGTTATGAAAACTTTCTCCGAGGATCCCAGCAAAATTAAAAGTAATCGATCAACTTTATAAAAAGGCATTTGGAATATTTTTTTGAAGTAGCAAGTTTTTTTATTGCTTTGTGAAAACTTTTGTTTATTAAATCTTATTGTTTGATTAAAGCCATTTTGAAATATTTAAACTTTCCTTTTTTCAATAAGAATTTTTTTGATAAAGGTGTGTTGAATTTTTGTTATTTAACCATGTTGTTAAATATTCTGTTTGAATGCATGCTTATTTGGCCAAAATTAATATTTAAAAATTTTGTTTTTCTTTATTTCATATAATAATATATATTGAACTTGAACAGTTGTGTTTATTATGCACACTGTTATGATTGCTGCACCAAGGTACTACAAAAATTTACAGATTTTGTTCTAGGTACTGATTCAGCTTAGCATCAAACTGCCACAAAAGTTGGAATTTAAGAAATTATGTGCATTTTTTCTGCCAAACTGGGAGTAAATTTCTTCCGTACCGTATTCATAATTATCCTTATTAGTGCATTTGTAGATACAATGTTAATTTGTTTAATTTCTCAAGATGAAGAAAGATTTTGCAGACTGGTAGCATTTTTAATAGCCAAAATGACAAAACTAATTATCTCTTAACTCCTATGATAATCTTGCAAAATTGTATTTCTTTGTAGTTTTAGTTGGAACATAAATGAATTATAATATGGTTTCTGATTTTAGCAAATAACGTTTATGTTCGTACAAACTTTGCATGTAAATTTAAGAATTTAATTACTAGCATGTATTTAAAGTAATAATTAATAATTAAGATACTTTTTTTTCTGAAGTGGTTAAGATGTCTGCAAAATGAAGTTCGACTGTTTAAAAATATAAGTAATTATTTCTAACCAGTTAAAATATGATCTAAGTGTAATTTCTTCAGATGCCATTTTGTTAGTGGTAAATGTGGCAGAATATTAAATGATAGAGTGACTAACATTGTTTATTTTTTATTTGGTATCATCAATAATTCATAAATGTATTTACTTCTTTCATAATTGGAACACAAAGATTTAATTTAAGTACTATTTTTTTTAATTGTACAGTATAATTTATTGTTGTCAAGGGCAACAAAAATTTCTAAATAAGGTTAAAGTCTTTTAAAAAGCATTATAATAGTGCCTGAGAGAAAAGGGCTTACTATATAGGAAACAAATCAAGGTAATTGTGCAAAACTGATGCTCTGGAATTTCCTTGAATATTTTTACAAGTTGATTTTTGCTTTATATAATCTAAACCTTATTTTTCATTTGAATAACTTTTCATTTACTTTTACTTGTGAAGTCATCCAAAATAACATTTTGTTTCTGAGATATCCATTTTTAAATTCAAATAATATGCAGAGGGCTGTTTATACTTTACCTTTTTCGTAATTATTTAAGTAACCTTTAAGTGCTTATACATCAATACAAAGTTTAATAAATTTAGATTAAATGTATATGTTTATAGTTATTTCAATGTAAATATTAATATTCTTTCAAGATGACAGAAATAAAGGTAAATTTCAGTTTAAATTCTCAGAATATAAGTTTCTGATTTGTATTAGTTAATTGTGTATGTAACTGCTCCAGTTTTCTTTTTATTATTTGAAACTGCTGAAATATTCAAAATATTCAATTTTTAAGCTGTTGCATTTTAAAAATATATTACTATAAAGAGTTACATTTCTGAAAATTTCCTATTCCACCTTCTTAGTTAACAGTGCCTTTTTGCAATCATATCATTATAACAAGTGTTGCCACTGGGATCAGTAATGGCCCCCTGGTGGGCATGGAAATTTATAGGGACTTAATGAAGATCTGGGCATTGACAGCCGAATTTGGAGTGGCAATTAATCAGCATAGTCAAGATTCCATTGATTCTAGAAATGCACATGTATGCTAAATTTCAGATTTTAAAAGTCATATAAGAGAAAAATCCCAAAATAAAAGTTGTTACCGAACCAACATTGCTTTTTCCCTCTTACCTAGTATAGGTGGGCTTGAGTCAAGTCGGTAATTTACTATGGGAAAGAAGAAACAGGTTGAATGTTTCTGATGGAGGTGATTTAAGAATTGAGCAGTTTTATGCCAAATGTAAAAAAAAAATTGCATCAATCCACACATCACATTAATTTATCTTTGTGCAATTAAAATTGAACTTCAAGTTAAAGTCTGTGATTTTGTTTCTGGAAACTTGTTTATATTTGTAAAATTAAAAATAAAAGTAATGCAAAAAATAATGAAACATGAGTCCAATAAACCTTTTTTTATTTTAGTTTATGTTGTTTACATACAATTATTTGTACTTTATTATGCTGCATGCTAAATATGATAGAGGAAAATGTAAGGGGTTTAATGAAAAAAAAACTTCTTCCAAAGTTTTTTTAAAAGGGTTTAATGAAAGGAAAAGCTTGAGAACCCATGCTTTACATGATAAGCAAGACCTAGCATCCGTTTTTTTACCTTCACTAAGTTGTATTATACTTATTTTTAAATGTAATGTCATATGACATATAATTTTTTAAAAAAATGTTATTTTCTGATTATTCACCATCAAAAAGTCACTAATTGATTGCTGACTTTGGAGAAAGATTGTTTATTTGGATATTCCTTACGTCAAGTTCAAAAATACATCCCTGCTGCCTATTTTTTTCATATAAGATATGCACTCTTCTTGGTTTGTTGCATTGTTCTTTTCACATCTACAGCTATCTGCTATCAGTTTTTAAACAAGCCTCACTGTGTTGTATGCGTGGGGAAAGTTAAGTCTGAGATTTCGCCAAAGATGATGAAAACTGCATTATGCTGTTCACCGTTATGCTAAAATGCTAAAATTCCCAGAGGAGGAATCGTAATCTGCCATTGTACTGGTGAAATGTCTGGAAAGTCATTTGGGTTGCCATGGGCACACCTAAATTGCAACATAAATATATTTTGGCAACATTGTAAGTTTATATTAATAGAACAAACACTTTGGGGCCGGTAGAGCTTGTGATCTAGCTAATTTTCTTAATATTTTATATTTTTTAATGTTTTGTAATTCTTATAATTGTGTATTTTTTAATAAATGTACCTTTAGATGTGTATTAATATTAATATAACAAGGTGTATAAATTATGTATTTGATTTTTGTAAAATACTTGTAGACGGCACACTATACTAAAAACAGACCAGTAGACTGTACGCTCTATCAACACCAGCATATTTTCATAATAAGTACATGAGCACTTTGCGATATTAATATTTTTTGGCGGCATGGTGCGTTGCCTCATCAGTACAATTTTGTTTTTTGGTGGGTTTCGGGATAGTCAAACCCCCTTAAAAAAAACTGAATATATCAAAATATTGATGTTCGGCCAGCAAAATGTTTGGTATTCAGACCCAGTATTTGACAAAAAAATTTTTTAATGCATCTTCCTTTTTTATTATGTTTTTGTGTCTTCTCTAGTTATTTATTAGAAATTAAATGAACATATTACTATCAGTAATGGTGTGGTTGAGGCTGTTTAACTCTAGTAGTTCAACCTTGGTTTGAATCCATGCAAAAGGACTGCCTGCATGTTTGGTATTCCCCATATGTAACATGAATGCAACCCAGTTTCTCTATGAAAGTGCACATACCCTTAGTCAGTTAGCAATCAAGTTGCTTTCTATATCCAAATAACTGATCAAAATGAATATATGTTTCTCCTTTTCTTTAGGTTTCCACTGATGCTGAAATAGAACTACAAACAGAATCTAAAAGATGATAGTTTAGTTGAACATTCTGAAGAGTATCAATCATTGGTTGTGACCACATGAACTCGATATCCAGCCAAGATCAATGAATTATCACAAATGCTCACTTCTATGGGCGAAATAAATTACTTCACAAGGATTTCAAAATGCAGCCGATCGGCAGTGTGAACAAACATATGAACTTATTTAATATGATCCATTGTGATATTCTAAACGAGGATCATTTTCTAAGACCGTATACTGCTTCCCACCTAATTAGTCTGCAATCAAATCTGCAATCATGTACAACAGTACGATGCTGCCAAGTTAAGCAGCATTCGACAGCACTTGGGATGCGAACCCACATGACTTACTATTCTTGACTTTGTTTATTTTTCCAGCTGAAATTATTATGTTCAAAACATGTATATATGTATATAGACATTCTAGACTGCTACCTACATCATTTATCATGTTACTTCTCTTTCTTATTGTATACATTTTGAGCAAATTATGACCTTCCAGTGATTTCAAACTGGATAGTTCTACATAAATGTGACACCTCCTAGCTGGCTACGTGCCTAAGGTCATCCCATTTGCACTCACCATCAATTATTATTATGCGTAAAATAGATGTATTTGTTTGCAATTTCGTGTAGAACTTGCTTTATGGATTATTCAAAACAGGCTAAGAAAAAATTGTTCTCTTTCCTTACATTGGTAATTTGTTGTAGAATTATTTACATCAGTTTGAATAAATAAATTCGATAAAAAAATTCTAAATTTGGATTTCATGATGCTGTTTAATACTCTATACATTTCAGAAAACTTTTGATAAATATATTAAAATAACTGCTGCATACACGTGTGCCTTCTGAGATTTATTGGTTAAAGTATTCAAAAATGTGAACCTGCGAAATGCTTTCTATTAATATTATAAATAATTGAAACTAATGCACATACTTTACGAGTAAGTTTTTCTTATTTATTTCATACAATTAAATTTTCAAGTTAGAAAAATGTTATTAATGAATATACTGTTCCTATATAAGCATAATATGTATGCTAATTATTCAGAAATACTTGTTATTAAATTCTGAAAAATACTAATTAAAATATACATTATCATTTGACAGTACTATATGAATAGTTTCGTGTTATTAAATTAAATTTGTTAAGTAGAATATAAGTGACATGATTTATTAACGTATGCTTACATGTATGTTTGTGCAACATTCAGAATAAAGTGTTTCTGAAGTAATTAATTTTCTTATATAGCAGTTGCACAAAATTTGTCTACGTTGATTTAAATATGTTCTTGATTAAGGCTTTGCGATCTTAATTTTAAGCTTATGGTTTTTTCCTCTAACTTATTTTATACGAAATGTTTACGTTTCTGCATGACATGTTGATATGTTTAATCTGCAGAAAAGTGGAATTTGCTTTTGAATTTATTCAACAATTTGAGAATAGCTTTGAAAAATTTTCTTTATTGTATAGGTGCATAAATATTATAATTTATCATGCTTCAAAATACATTTTAACATATCGTAAATAAAAAATTACCATAAATGAAAAGTTAAAAAAACTTTATGGATTAGATACTTGTGATGAAAACATTTTAAGTGAAACTTGTTTTTTTGTGGGAAAGGGGCAAGGGAAACTTTACAGATCTTGACAAATACTTCTACAGAGTCTCCAAATTTTAAAGGTAAGTGTCATGGAATGAAAATAAGAATTATGCATGGAATAATTTATCTATATATACTATAATAGTTATCAGCTGAATATCTGTTAATTACACATAAGGGGACACAATGTATAATTTCAATTTTATTATGAGAAAGCAATTTCTGTTGTGAGTTTAAATACTGGAGAGCTTGAATCTTAAAGCTATATATGTCTGTACAATAGCAAATCAATATTATCTGTGATTTAGTTGTAAGATAAAGTTGTAGTGTACTGGTTAAGGATTGTTGTCAAGACAAATTGTAATAAAGCATTAGAATTCTATTAAGTAATGTGATAATATTAAAGCTCTTGCAATGAGCAGTTATATTTTAGCTTATTTTTATTGGTGTGTAAGGTGTTTAATTTTGTAAAAATATATTTTTCTATACATGCTAATATATTGCAAGTATGTATTTTAAAGATACATATTTTATACTGTAATTCTCTCAAAACTGAATCAATCTTATGCAAATAAATCAGATTGCTATGCTAGCCAAATTGCCCATAATTATTGTTATAGGTATGATGATTTGCATAAGCAATTTCCAAATATCTTAGCCGCAGCAGTAATGAATAAAATAAAAGTTACGAGGAGAAGGGAGCCATAGCAGTAATTGAATAAAATACCAGAACATGGATAATTTAAAATTATATGCCTGAGCTCTCAAATAACTTCCTATAATATACAGTTCATGGTAAACATAATTATTATTAATGGTTTAAAATATTCTCAATCCATATCGCAATAAAGCCATTTAACATATTTCTAATTTATGTTTCAACATTCCCCATTCTTGCTTCAACGTATTACCAATTCTTGGTTCAACCTATTACCAAATAATGGTTCAACTTATTACCGAATAATGGTTCAACCTATTACCAAATAATGGTTTAGACAAAGCACCAAATTATGGTTCAACTTATTACCGAATAATGGTTCAACCTATTACCAAATAATGGTTCAACTTATTACCAAATAATGGTTCAGGTAAAGCACCAAATAATGGTTCAGTGTTTTACCATCTTTTGGTTGCAACTTTTTCAGTACCATAATTTGGTGAAACCTTGAACCAAATTTTTAACAGTGTATGTTTAAATGCACCGCACTGAAATATTCTATTAGAAACCTATTAGATGAAGTAGCAGAAAATACTTCTGTAACTATATTTTGAACTAAAAGTTTTATTTCTTTATTTTTAGGGAGGTGAAAAATAATTCTAACAGGTCAAGACCTACAAAACATTAAAAATGCATGGAAAGAAATCCGATATTTGCTGTCCCCATTAACTTCATCTGATTTGACTTTGCGGTCAAGTATATCGTTCAATAACGTAGTACGTTTTATAGTATTTGCTTTTTAGGAGCAGGCATACTGTCTTAATCTTTATATTTTTCAATATTTCAGAATAATATCATTCACACTTCTTATATGAAAATAGATCAGGTTATATTGGAATGTAATACATATAAATGAGAAAATCGTTCATCATCAATACATTACTATGAATATAAAGTGTTTCCTTATGAAACATTAAAAGTAATGCTACCGTATATAGAGAAATCCCAACACTAAGAAAACGTTATTGTAACGTACTGAAATTTTGCCAATACATTTGTCTAGGTAACATATTTAATTGATTAAATGTTCAAGATCACAGGTGAAAGCAAGCACGAGAAGAGACATTTCAAACGTGAAATGCTGGTACATTAATGACCGGTGTAACCGGCAGAATTTTGAATGCAAGCATGTAGACGTGCATGCATTGTGTCGTACAGGTGCCGGATGTCCGTTTGTGGGATGGAGTTCCATGCTTGCAGCACTTAGTCAGTCAATGCAGGGAAGATTAACGCTGGTTGCAGATAACGCTTAAGTTGATGTCCAGTGATGTCTTCTACGTGCTGTATTGGAGAAAGATCTGGTGATCTAGCAGGCCAAGGCAACATGTCAACACACTGTAGAGCATGCTGGGTTACAACAGCGGGTTGAGGAAGAGAGTTATCTCGTTGGAAAACACCCCCCTTGAATGGTGTTCATGCATGGTAGCAGAACAGATTGAATCACCAGACTGACGTACAAATTTCCAGCCAGGGTGCATGGGATAACCACGAGAGTGCTCCTACTATCACCCGAAATGGCTGCTCAGACCATAACTCCAGGTGTAGATTCGGTGTGTCTAAGACGCAGACAGGTTGGTTGCAGCCGTTCACCTGGCCTCCTTCCAATAAACAAACGGTCATTACTGGCATCAAGGCAGAACCTGCCTTCATCAGAAAACACAATATAACAACATATCTGCACTCCGTCCTCCGATGAGCTCTAGCTTGACACCACTGGCTTCAGAAACGGCCTGGTTTGGAGTCAGTGGAGTTTATGCTAAAGGGCGTCTGACTCGAAGCTGTCCTTCAGCTAACAGATATTAATATTTCGTTGTGTCACACTGGCGACAACTGCAGCTCGAATTTCTGCTGCACACGCAATACAATAAGCCAACCATACGCCGAAGTCGGCGGTCTTCCCTCTCAGTAAGGTCACGTGACAACCCGGAACCCGGTCTTCTTGAGCCAGTACCTTTCCTGAAACATTGCTGACAACACTCATGCACAGGGGCTATATTCCTGTAAAGGTTTTCTGCAATATCGCAGAAAAATTCTCGACCTTCTCGTATACCTATTAGTCGACCTGTTACTCGACTTATTACACATCACTGCAAACATTTTTTATTCTAATTAGTTGAGTGTAAATAGTATTAAGTATCACATTTTCGGAGATGTTGGGATGCCAATTAATTAGTTTGAGGGCACTAAAATTAAATTCTATTCCTTAATTATATATTTTTAGCCTTTTATAGTTTAGAATTTATATCTAAATAATTGATATTTTCTTGTTGAAGGTTAGTTTTGTTACGTTTCAGGGAAGGAGGATAGGGATTAATTGTTTCGAGTTTCTCAAAATCATTAATTGCAAAGTTGGCATCAACATATCTGAAAATATTTGAAAAATAAATTATTATTCACTTAGCGCTTTATACAAATGATATTGTTTAGTAAAGACGTATAAGTTATATAGCCCGGATATTAATTAGAGCCCATAGGGATACCGTTAACCTATTTATAAATAGTATTATTAAATTTAATGTGGTTGTGAAATCGCACACATGTAACGTAAATGGACAAATTTTCTTTTGACACTACTACAGTAAGAATTTCTGGAAGTAACCTAGGTAGTGTTATGAGACTATTAAAAAATGCTTAGTAGTAGTGTACTATACTGATTTTTGACAACGTGGCAATTCATATTTTTAATTTCAAGCTCTTTAATGGCTGTCAAACTCGGTACGTGGTAATTGATAATCCAGTGTAACTGTGTTCCTGATTAGCAGAATTAGTGATGATGCTGATAATGCGTTTAAAATTTTCAGCAAATTTGAAGACTATTTTTTTATGTGGATATTAGTTTCAACGGCGATGAATCTGATTTTGTTGGGGTTTTGTGAACTTAAGAAGTGCATAAAAGTTAGAACACCTCTTGTCTGCTGAAAATTAAATTTTAAGTTTGCGGTGTAAAGCTTTGATTTTGTTTTTGAGGACAGTTAAACTTCTATTTTTTTTAAATAATAGTATTCTGGAATTCTTTTTTAACAATTTTTTATAATAAAAGGCTTTTCAAATAACAACGGGTTGTCAATTTGGTGTCTTGCATTTTCTATTTTGGTGACTATGAATTTTTGACGTAGAACGCTAATATCATTATCAAATTTCTTCATGCTTGTTTAGTAAAGTTTAGTGAAGTTTGTTGGTAAGATATATGTTAATCTGGAAGATGTTAAAAATCTGTTTCCATTCTAAAAGTACCGTAGTTGAGAAATTAGTTTTATAGCTTGTAGAAATTGTGAATGCGTTTCAGTTATTTTCGAAGTTGTTAAAGCAGAACTTTTTGCTAATTCTGAAAAATGGTCAAAATTTGGTGCATTGGTGCATAATTGCACTAATTGAGTTGGATCTTCTACATTAAGTAAATATCCATTAATAATATGCTAATGGGGCTGATCAATAAAAGGAATTACTGGCCATTCGCTCCTGTAATTACTAATCAAAGGAGCCTATTTCAATTTTTCAGACGCATTATAGCTCAATTGCGTGAAGAATTTCGACATTTTTAACCCCTTCATTATTTTCCCTGAAACGTTTTAGCCGGGTTATTAAAATTTTTAATGTTTGGAGGCATCGCCATTATGGATGATTCTCTCAAGTGCAAAGTAGCAGAAAGCGACGCCATTATTTTTCGGCCAGTTACCTTCTAAGTTCAAGGCAGATTTTTATTATAGGTATTTTTATTATAATTTTTAAAGCCTTTTTAAATTAGAACTTCGTTAGTTCTTGGCAGCTTTTTGTTATGAGTATTTTTGTGTATTTTTAAAGCTTTTTAATTAAAACTTCGTCAGTTCTCGGCAGCTTTTTATAAGTATTTTTTTGCTATTATTTAGGATTCCGAAGAAAAGCTAATTTAAGATTGAGTATTTAACTCTGAATCGCCGTTGTTTAGGCTTTAAATACTAGACCAAATAAGTTTTTTCATTTTCGAAAAAATTTGTTTCTTTCATTGCTAAGTGTTCCCCCTTGATGTATATGATTGTAATTACTTCGTTTGGCCTTTTCAGATTTTTTACAATTTGTTGTTTACGTTTTTTGCCAAAATATTTTGCATTTTATGTTTTTAAATTTTTAATTTTTAACTTTTGTATATTGTTTCAGTTGTCATGT
>KK115297.1:0-21087 GCA_000611955.2 Stegodyphus mimosarum | reverse complement strand
AAGATCTGAGTATTTGAGAGAAACTAAAATTCTGCTTAAAAATGAAGATTTATTTTAACAAAGTTGTTTTGTGTCTTAAATGATTCAGAAGAACGAAACATGTATTTGGAACTCATTAATAAACTTGGTTTAAGGCTTCAAAACACTTTTCCCTTCACAAGTTGTGTTTGAAGCGTTAAACAGAGGAGGTTAATACATGTTTTTTTTAGTTTTTTTGTTTTATGCAGTGTTATTTTCAGTTTAGTTCGCATATTTGAAGTTTCTTTTAATAATTTTAAATGCACTCCTTTTGGTTACGCCATTCCTGAAAAAAAAATTGGTTAGGCCTTCATAAAGAAGAAATTATAATTTTTCATTTTAATTCTGACTTTTCCTTTTTAATTTTATTATTTTCGGTCTACCTGCAAACGCGCAGATTCGTCTGTTTGCTTTTTAAAACTTAATTTTAAGAATTCTTTTTGGACCTCCTTAAGAGTTATATATATATAAACGTCCCATTTAACTATACTTTGAACTCACAGCTGAAACTCTAAGCTGTAGCCGCTTCTGGCTGCTAGCTAGACGTAAGGCGGAAAAACGAAAAACTACTAATTGTAGGAAATCGAAAGTATCACCAAGTGCAAACAGAATATAAATTGTACTTATCTTGCTTGTTAGACTTTGTTTGAAGACATATGAATACAGCAACGCAAACTTCCTTAAAATCGAAAACATATTCTAGCAGATTTTGTTGATGCTAACAAATTAGGTAAAAGTAAAAAATACATCGCTGTATAAATTGCAATAGTTAAACTCTTGCATCAAGGTTAAAAACGTTTTATCATTCCTAAAGACATGAATTGGAAACAATAATCCGAAATAAATGTCGCAACATAATTTATGTTTGTTGAAATAACAACAAAAGCTGTAAAATGCAGTCATTGAGTTTTGGTCACGTGATTTCCATACGCTGTTTTATTCATTGTTACCAATTATACTGTCAGGAAATTTACTGAATCTCCTCCTTATGGTCACTTTTCCTGACGCAGGAGTCAGCAATTTAGTCCTGCATAACCGGCACTATCTGTGTAGAAGGACAGGTTCAGGTGTCGCAGAAGTCGGACGAAATTTGTTAGGAAATAAATTGGCTCCTGTAAGACGAGTCTCTAAAGGTACTTTAGATCTGCAATCTTCTTGGCCGCATTAATATACCGCATTAACTAGCGTATCCCTCTTTTCCTTCTCATATTGCAGCTTGAAAACCACGTGGCGTTAACTATTTCTCAAAAGTCGGCTGAAATGACAAAGTTAGCACAATAAATGCATACGTAAAGATGCACTAATATTAGTATACTATGTATTTGAAAGGACTTTCAATTATACTTTTTTACTTACACAATATACTTTTCTATTTGTGCGTATATTTTACATCGTTACTCTACACCAGAAGTTTATAAATCACACGCTGATAAAAACTCGTCGCGAAATTATGCGAAGGGTGAGAAATAGGGGAGCAAATACCGGACCTTTCCCAATTCTTTCTAGAAAATTTAAACTTGCGCGCTCGATTTGGTAGTCTTTGAATTCCGAACCTGAGTTTTCGGTCGAGCTTCTTGAGCTTCAGGTGAGATCTTTGCACACATTTGAGTTAGAAATCCCAGATTTCTATAATATTGTTTGTTCTATGGTTGTGCTATTAAAATTTTACATTTCGATAGGAAAAGTTTCCTTATACAACCATTGACTATAAAGTATCAACATATTCTTTTAATTTAGGTTCCTCTGGCAAATTTTCTTCTGCTGTTAATGAGTCTTCATTGAAAAATTGCTGAGAAAGATTCACTAATACTACGCACAATCTATCATTTAGATAGACTTTTTGTTTTTTCCGATACAGATGTACTTTACCAATGTCTTAGTCGTGTCACTGAAGTTTTTCTTTAAAATAATAGCTGCATCCCACGATAATTGTATCGGCAAAACAATTTAAATGTCCCAAATTGCTCTTTTTTTAAAATGGATTACAATGTATTTCGAATTTTAGCCAACTTCTTTATTTAAAGCTTCAAAGATTTTGTTATAAAATTCCTTTTTCTTACTCGACATTAAAATATGTGCTGCAGTCATCACTTTATGTTTGTATGCTAAGCTACTGAAACTTGAATACGAAAAATGCCACCACAAAAATGTTTTCCAACTATATTTAAATGTACATCACAAATTATGAAATGATTTGTGATGTATTTCAAAATTTGTCTTTCGTTTCGTTTCTGTACAAAAGGTGAAAACTCTGTGTATGTCTTTATTATCGTAAAATCTCTCCACATACTATAAATTAATGGCTTCAGATTTTGAGAGGATGGTATATTGAGTACAAAATCATAACCCCTAAAGCAGTCTATTGATATAAACATTAAAATTTTTAGTATCGAGCCATCTTTTCCTCTAACTCTTTTATGGCCATTTGGCAACTGAACTTCTGTTTCGGCTACACGTTAGACTTATAAATGTGTTCTATAACTTTCAAAACTGCTTCATTTAGTGTCCTCATCTCCCACTGGCATTTCGCTTTTATTGTATTTGAAAGCAGTCACTAGAATTTGCTTTAAAACGCAATTGTTGAAATCGATAGAGATGGGTTATTGCATGTGGTTTTTCCGTAGATATTACAGTAAGGGTTAAATTCATTGTATATAGATTTATTAAAAATAAATCTGTAAAACTAAAGCCACACGAGAGCAGTTGTCGAAGTAGGAATATAGTACAATATTAAAACAATTATGTAAGTTATCATAGACTGGCAGATTGTTTCTTATCGGCTGTGCGTAAATATCACTTGTTGTCTCTCATTAGTTAGTACTGTTAGAAACTTTCATGTACTTTCACTTGTGATATACGAAAATAGCATGGTCAAAAGTGTGACATCAGCAGTCCATCGGTTTTTCAGTTGTATCACTAGCCAGAACGGCGCCCAGGATGCAGAACCTGGAATAAATCGATGTCGCATCTGCCAGAACGTGTGAATAAAATACATACAAATGTCGAGGCTTTAGAAAAAAAATCAAATCCTTACTCTAGAGTTCTGACTAATAGTTGTCAACTTCCTGTAATTCGTACATTTAGAGCCAAATGAGAACGATTCTCAAAAACTGGAAAAATTAACATCTCACCGCTAAATGAAATCATATATAGTGAATACGTCTCGAAAACCGTCCAACAGTTTAGCATCAGTTTAACATTACAATTACGAAGACTATTACATTTCTCTGATCTATATGCTCTTAAAAATTTACATTCTAATTTAACGCTTGTAGCCGTAGTATCTTTCCTGAGGAAATTGCTTGGTGAATGTTACCTTATAACGAAAAAGATAATAATTTTCTTAATACTAAAACGTCTTACGTATTAAACTGTTTTATGAATATATGTAAATTTAGGAATATAATTTTTGAAGCAAATTGTTTACAGATGACAAACACCACAGCAGATCAATGCTTTAAAAGCCTATTAAAAGCTTCTTCACGAGTGCATTGCAACTTCATTAATTATCATCAGTCAAATAACAGAAAAATTTGAGACAAACGATTTGTTCAAAATATTTACAGAAACATTCTAGATGACCGGAAAAATTAGCAAATTCTCGCAAGATATGAAAAAATAATGGAAATGTATTGCCATTGAAGAAAATTTCTGATCTAATTGGGCTGTGCGATAAGAATTCTAAAGTCAAGTGTCATCAGATTTTGGAACTCTATCATTGTAAAATGTACTCTCTAAAAAATCCATACTCCCTGTGAAGATAATCTGGCTCAAAACGTATCAGCGTATATTAGTATGTAAGCGTATCAGTGTATATATATTGTTGCGTTATACGGGTTCGTGGATTTGAGAGTATCCGATGAAAACACGATGCAGAACAATAAAAAGCACAATTTATTTACACGAATCACTATTTACAGCACAGTTCCAAAATTACATTTAAAAGCGTCGAAATTCTACAATAAATACTATCACCAATCCACTGTCAAGCTATACTGTAAAGATAGCTTCACGGCAAAGCACTATCTCGATTGCTTTCCGTTCACAGAACTCTCGCGTAGCTTAGCACTCACAGTAAGCAGCTATTCTCACAACTCCCACTTAATCACACTCTTCACAACCACAACGGCTCTCAGAAACGAAGGGATTTATATAGCTTTTCTTTAGGTTCCACACGTTTCGAGAAATATCTCGACAGGAAGTTATTCTAGAAGCTTCCCGATTGGACCATGGCATATAGCCAATTTGGTCGCCAAATGGGCGATAAAGTCGCCCATCTGGCAACCCTCCCATACACTATTTTATGGCAACCCTAGTGCTATGCGGGAAAGCTTACATACAGGCGCAACCGCCGAATTTTTTGCCACAATATGTAATGCCACATATAATCATGTACCATTACATACTAATATTACATAACTAATATAAATAAAACTTATGTTAATAAACTTTGACTCTATAATCCTTCAAAGCATGTATACATTTTTGGTACACGTTCTGTTTATTATATTGCTTCTTCAAAAGCAGGAAAACTAGCATTTTGGGGGTTATTACAGTTAAAGAATTTGTTAAATTTCGTCAATATATTTGGTGAATGTGTTTCTTAATAAATCTTTGAGCATGTAGAAATATGCAGATATTCTGTGATACTGTAAAAATGCCGGGCTCAAGAAATTGAAAAGATGTTCGAGGTTAGTAGCAAAAATAAACAAATAAATAAATGAAAATGAAAAAAAATATTGAACGAAACACAGTCAAAAGCACTTTATGTGTTCTTCAGACTATAGAATTTTATTGCTGTGAGGAAAATAAATTGCTTTAAAATGTGCTTCCAGGAGGAAATGACACTAGGCAGGAAACGGAAAAGACATTTTAAAGAGTAGAAATGCTTTTTTATGTATCAGTTACAACATCATTTGGTATGTTACTCTTGTAGATTTTTTAAGAACAAGAATCTATAAAACGCATTTTCCACAGAAGAATGTAGCAAATTTTTACATGTTTTTTCTCTAAAGTATATTCTCTAAAGTTCTTCAAAATTGTTAAATTTTCCACAAGTCCTTGGAAAATCCACGCCTCTTAAATAGAGAATACCCGCAAGGATTCAGACAAGAAAACGAGCGGCCATCACATAGACAATGTTGTACTAAATATTCTGTTGTCGTAACACTTAGAGCATTGTCAACCTAATGTGAGGTGATGCTCTGCCCTGCATAAACGCAGTCATGTTGAGACATCCACTTTAAAGGAATTGGGGAATATGAAACTCAGCAACATTTCTTAGTGTGGCACTGCAGTGACGGGATAAGACTCTTGCCCAGTTTGTTTAGATTCTTCTAAAATGTCAGGTTCAGTTATGAAGGAAGCAGTCTAGTCAAACTATACTATAACTTTCAAAGATTGTAAGAGATTCTGCTCATACGTTGGAGTATTCCGAATAGCCCAATTCCGACAGTTGTGTGTATTGACAGAGCGATACAGATAAATGTGCTTCGTTAATCTATGCGATGTTCCAAGGCCATGCATCATCCATTTCTTTCCGAGCTAGGAATAACAGAGAAATGATTAGATTTAGTTATTTTAATACGGCAAGACACACAAAGGTATGGGCCTAAGAGAAGGTATGCCGTCATGAAGGATTGTTTAAGGGAAAAAATAGCTCATGTTTATATTACACATAAGGAAAACCACGACCGCCAACCTTGCATCCAACCCGTTCGCTTCAGCTCGAACCCAGTCGAACAACCAATGATCAGCTGTCTTAACCACTGATTGGGCCCATCAGCTGCATAAAGAGAATGCGGGTTTCACATGGTTTGGAAGCAATTTTTGGATTCGGCTAATTTTGTCAGAGATAAATTTCAGCATCTTCCACAGCTTCACGTATCCAGTTTTATAGATATTGCTCGAGTACTGAGAGATCTATCTGCAGTTCCAGCTGCTATTTCTTCAGTTGCAACAGGTTCAAACTCTTTACATAATATAAGTTAGAGTACACGGCTTGGCTGCATTTTAAAGATCTGGTATTTTCGAAGCGTGAGATCCTTTTCCACAGATTGTTAGTATAGGTCCGTGGTTCGAGTTCCGGCGAACTCATTGCTCATTTTTCACATCTCCTGCTTTCCAAAAAAATGCCTAATGTCTCTACATTAGCGCCCAAACTAAAAAAGGTGGTGGATGATGATTCTCCACCACCAGGATTTGGCGATTGGGTCCCCCAAACCCCAGTCTCCCTTTAAAAGGGGGAGTATATAAGGTATTTCTCCCGCCTTCTTCGCATGCCTTCGTGGTGTAGTAGTCAGCACGATCGGAGCATATTCGAGAGGTCCGTGGTTCGGGTTCTGGGGAAGGCATTGCTCATTTTTCATCTCTCTTGCTTCCAAATACCTAATGTCTGTACAAGCTTAACCATAAACAACCATTGCTTAGATTAGTGTCAAGTAAATCATAATGTTGATAGTATTCCTATTACTTGAGGATATATAAGGTAACGGAAACCCTAATAGTAATTTTGCTATCGTTATAAAATTTCATTGGTTTACCTTGCATTGAAATAAAAGTAAAAGCAAATCTATGATTCTTGTAATGCATTATAAATTCAATTAAAATGTGATCTGTAATTGTATTTTAAATAAATGTTAGTAATTTTGTTTTAACGTTAAATGAATTGAAGAAATAAGTCAGACAGTACATGATATTAACAAGTAAATTTGATGCAAACATACGAGTAAGTTAAAATTCAGAGTTTGCTATCAGTTCACAAAAATCATGGAACATCTGTTTTATTCAATAATAATACACATATTTTGGTATGAAATAGGGGCCGACAAAAATTAAATGCTATCGCTCTTGTTTTCAACGCATTTCCTTGTCAGAATGCAAACTGTTTAGCGCGCATGTACTCAAATGAGGTAAAAAGAAGTTAGTTTAAAGGCAGGTTTCGGAAGGTGAAATCGGAGCGTGCTCTGTCTGCCTAAAGGCCATTTTGCTTTCTTTGATTTTGTAGCGATTAGATTTCTATGGCTTTGAGCTATTCTTGCCATTAGGATTGTTCACACCGACGTTTCGAATGACAATCTGCTTGCGCTATAATTAACCTGCGAAGCCGTTAGATTAGAATTAACCTCATTTACGTTATTCCGTACCTTTTGAGTCAAAAATGCTGGCTTTTGTATGCACAAGTTGGTGCCGACTGTGAACTTTATTTGAGTTAATAAAGAGTTCTTTACACTCTTCTCCTGTCTTTGTAGTTCTTTAGGGCTTAGTGGTTATTTACTAAACAGTCTTCTAACGTCGAGCTCTGTTTATGATAGCAAGCGTACAAGACGTTATAAGCTAATTATTATCAGCAGGTTTGTAAATGTTCAACTTCAGTATTAGCGTCTAAACCTTAGTTGGTGATGCAGTATTTGTTTGACAAATTTAAGAGTCAAATTTTTTAAATTATATAAAACCTCCATCACTTTCATATGAAGATTCTGTTGTAGAAGTGTATTACATTCAGAGCGCTTTATTGTAAATAGAACAAAATTACTGCCTATTCATACTCGAATTCAGAGAATCTTAGGCACAAAGATTTCACGCACCATTACATAAAAATATTTATTTTATTTCTCACGAAATTTTAATTTGTAAGAAGAATAGATTATTGTTATGAGTTTGGAAAAATATATTTTTTCCCTTTTCTAATTATTGAAATAAATATTATACTATTATATCACGAGTGTATGGTCTGGATGCAAACTTTGCTTGCAGAATGTGAAGATTTAGTGTAATTAAGGGCTTAACAGAGGCCGAATGGTTGACGATGCAGAACGCTAGCGGATAGATAGATTTATTTCAAAATGACTATACATAGCTGATGGTCCTAGGATTTTGCGGTAAACCACATAAGTAAGATCTTTTGTCTTAAAACGACTTTCGAGAAACTATCCCTCCTTAGGCAGGTTATCAGGACTGGTGGGTCTTCTAGTTGGTTTCGCAAACATAACTGAAACCCTGAGTAGGAACAGGGAGCTTACTAAAAGCTATGTTCGTGCGCGTGTAGAAGGTACAACAAAGATAAGAAGGGTTAAAATTCCATTTTATTTGCTTATCGATTTTACAGACGTTCCCGCTCTTCGGAATACAAAAGCCAACCACTTGTGGCCAGAACGTAACAGAATATAAGACTACTAACTAACTAAAATTTAAATAAGAGCTAACTTTTAATATTTTACACAGATGACTAGCACTAAGACTGGCCTTTTAAATTACTACGTCTGTAGTACGCAAACTGCGGAAAACTACAATACGTCTTAAATTTTCAAGAGGGTTAAACATCTGGCCTTAAAAGCGGACAGTAACTGATGGCAAGCTGGCGTGAAGACTCGTAGCAAGAGGGCTCTCTTTCCTTCCTTCTACTCTCTTGGCAAAAAAGCTACAACTTAAATACTTAAGCGTTAGCAAGTACAATTTGCATAAACATATTCGTTCTAACGCGTTAATTCTGGCCGGAAGGGGAAAATAAGAGATGATAGTAAAGTATTAAAATAAAATAAAAGTTAGTTAAACTTAAGATTCTTACAAGGTAACCTGCTAATGATTTGCAGTAATTACTTGAATAAATTGCTTTAAGTGTTAATGAATACTGATGCCATAAAGATAGAAGATTCTATTTTAAACCTCTAAATGTTTGCCAAATCTTTTCAAATCAAAACGCCATTATAAATTCGCGATTAAAATTACAAACAACTCGAATATATTTCAGAATACGGGACCTGATTAAAAAATGACGTATGTATTGTAAAATATTTTATGTTGATCTTAAAATCACTCCTCAGAGTTTTCATTTAAAGCTAAACTATATTAAAATTTTTGCGAGAAATTAAAGAACTGGCCGTATATTTAAATTTTTTATTTGCACAAAACTGCGTTTAATACGTAGATTTCGAAAACAGAGCTATACATCTATGAATATAAATTGGAATTTTTGCCGGAATAAAGAACGGATTTGCATAAAAATAACTTAAGATATTAAATGAAATGAAATATTCTGAAGTGTAAGAAATTCATACGGATATAACACTTCACATTCTCAAATGCACGAATTTCTTTTATATAAAGAAAGTATTGTAATCAACTCTACGAAAAAAGTCAAAAATATTATCTGAATAATATAAAACCTTATTTCCAGTATAATTCTTAGAATAATTTTTTACTTAAGAATAATTCTGGAAAAATAAGTAAGGTAACAATTCTTTATATTTGCCTAAGATATCTACTTGATGTAATGTGAGTAGGAGTTATGTACTGTGCATTATAGTGAAATTTCAATTTATAGCTTTCTACTTTCAGATAAACGGAAACATTTAGATTTTACACAATGTGTTTTACTTCATCTAGCGTAATCGTTAATTTAGGCAATGGAATTAATTATTTCATATGCTTTCTCTTGAGCTCCCGATAACGGCCAACATAGCATTGTTAAAATAACCTTTCTGCGTTATTCAGAGCCTAGATAATTATTATTAAAAATAACTTATTCATAAGCTTAATAATAAAGCATTTTGTGTCAGGCACATTACATAACAGGGTTAGGAAAATCTCCTTTTAATTCACATTAATGCTGCAAATATTTAAAACGATTGTCATTTAGATATGCTATTTACATCGATTATGCTCGCTGTTAGAAAAAGTAGATTTAAATTGTTGAGAAACGAGTTTATGTGCTCATATTATTTTTAAACTGCTAATTTTGTTAAGTAATTAATTCTCCATTATATTTAGAAGGCAAATTTAAAGTCATACTCAGCAATTTGAAAGCTGACTATGCACAAAGTCGCGTGGAAAGTAATTTAATGATTTTATGTTCCGCAAAATTTCAGCATTTACCAAAAAGCATGTGTAATAAAGGCAGGTTGACAATATGTAACATCAAGGTGCAAAAATCTTGCAGAGATTAAGCTAACGTTATGACTAATATCAAAATTAAATTCAGCATAACCCCTCATGACTATCACCCTTTGAAAGACTTTCACCCTAATCAAGGCTATCACCCCTTGAAAGTAATTTTTAATTTATTAAATATAAGCATTATGCATCACCAAGGCAAGCGACAAAAATCGTCTGAAATTCTTGATTGTCAATTTATGGAGGTTTCACTGTATATGGTATTTCAAGTTCAATGTTATACTGCAATAAATAACAAATGCATGAATATAGTGCATCTAATTACAAATCGTATTATTCTTTTTTTTCCTTAGCAATCTTTGTAGCACTTTTGCCTTTTGTATCAATTTTTTAAAATATTACTTATTATTTCTTCTTCTTCTTGCTTCTTCCAGATTTGGATCCTATTTATTATTCTTTCGGTTTTGGATTAACCAATGTAATTTACTTCAAATTAGAATTTTTTTTTTTTTTTTTTTTTTTTTTTTTTTTTTTTTTTTTTTTTTTTTGTATTTTCTACTCCAATTCCATCTAAATAAAAGATTTAAATAATACAAAAGGATAGTAAGACATTCTGTTCTGCAAGAACACCTTCGTCAAGCTCACAAATAGTATTTTACTCATGAAAGCATTTATACAGAAAAATCAATAGTTTATCTCTATAATTATATTTAGTAATTAGAGAGTAATTTTATTTTGAAATGAATTATTTATGACTTCTGCAACTTTCGCGATTTTTCTGCAACTTTAAAAAAATCAAGAATGAACAAAAACGTCTTTTCGCGATAAGTAATAAAGTTACATTACTTTATTCATTGAAATTGATTATTTTAAAAATCAGTTCTACTCAAACAGTAGCTGAAATAAATCAGTTGTTACATAAAACCTGAGAAATAAATTATTTAAATCAATTTTGTAATGCTCTGAATTGGAAAAATTAGACAGTTAATAAATGGAAACCTGATAGTAGAGCATTACTTATTTTTCAAATTGCGATAAGGCATAAAACTATTCAAAAGTGCAGCTAAAATTTATTAGTCGAAAAATGATATTAAAAACTTGCAGAATAATGATTTTCTTTTCTTTTTTTCAGTAGAGCAACTACTCGTTTTCAAGAAAATGTGCAACAGTTTACTTTTATGTATTAATTGTACTGATTAACACACAAACGCACAAAACCAGTCCAATTCTACAACTGTAATCACAGAACACCCTTTCACTGAAGTAAAAGAAAATTATCACCATAAAAATATTTTTATATTACAGTCTCTTTATTTGATATTTTTTATATTTGAAAGTAAGTAATATGCAAATTATAATTGTAATAACATTTGTTCTGCAGAAGCAAAGAAGTGAAACTAAGAGTGCTTCGAAAGCTGAGCTGAGAAAAGCCGTCAAAATAGAAGAAAAAAAAAGGAGAAAAGGTGACTGCGAATACACTTTCCTTCTTGTAGAGGCGTGAGAAACTTGTATTACAGACAAATGATTCCAACCTAAGCAGAACTCCTTCAAACATTTTAATTTTTGCGGTACTTTCTAAATTGAAACTATAAATTATGCCAGATATTGTCAGCATTCTTTTTATATATGATGTAAATTGCAACATAGCAGTTAAGTGTGGCACGTATGATTATCGAACTGACGGTCAGTGTAATGGCCCATATGTTGACTGAAATGGCAAAAAAGTGCATAGTTTATTCCATCATTATTTTTGAAATCTTCCATTTCACTGGCGATCACTCGCAGTGCTCCCAGGAGCGAATGAATCATTTGAGAAGTTTCTCGTTAAAAAACATCAAAGCAGCTTCATAAAACATCTTCGTTAAAAGAATTAAAATAATTTTCAAACAACTCAGCAAGTCCTGTTGACAGTCGTTTTTATGAAATACTCTGCATAGCTGAGGTTTGTTACAAAGAGGTTATCCTTATTTTTTTTTGGCATTAAAGTTAGATGATTACCAGCTTGAAGGTGACCTTTTTCACCACTATTTTCGGAATTTTATAATTTAGTCAGGCCGAAAATACTGCTGCTCCTTTGACGCGAGAAATATTTGGCAGAAAAAAATCACGAAAGCAACGTAATTACATTCTCACCGTTTTGGGTTTGGGATCTTTGCAGATGCGATGTGGGAACGAGATATAAATACTTATATCTGCGAACGTCTTTTTGACATCTGTGAACGTCAGCACCTTGGCAGATGATGTGTGTTAAGTCGCCACGAAGGAGGGTAAAAATGCAGAGAGTTTTATTTATTTATTTTTTTTTTTTTTTGCTGTTACTTTAGTTTATTCAGAAGATTTTTTTTTCTGGATCTCTTACGAAGCAGATGGCACGACTCAGTTTCCTGTGACAGCAATCTAATGTATTGAGAATACTTCGAAGTAGAATTCATAAATACTGAACTAACTGACATACCTAGGGAAGACACACAAGCAGATATGTGTATGATCCACATCTTTCATTAACATGGCTTCAAATACGTTTTCAATATTCACACGTAAAGCCAACATTTCAAGCACCCAAAATTTTCGTAAAGCTTTGATCAAAGGATAGTGAAAAAGGATATATAAAATTAATTCTAATAATTAAATGTATTTTATCCTCAGTTCTCTATCTGAAAAGATGAATAACTAACAAATGTTTCAAATTATTTCAATTAGATTAGCTTTTATAAAATTCTAAGTTTCAATTTTGTGAATACAAAACATATCAGAATGAAGCAAACATATAATAATAAAGGAGTATTATTTTTATTTTGTAGCATTAAAATTGTTAATTGGTAGTTAAGTAGTAAAATAAATAAAAATTTATTAAATGAAATATTTCATATTTGCTATCTTTGTTTTTGATTGATTCCGTTTCTTCGCTTTGAAGTTTCAGATGAAATCTGGTAGAGATGTAATGGGGAACGAGAAAACGCAATGAAAAAATAACTAGCTGGTCTTTTGTTGATGATATTATTTGAAGAAAACATAATAAAGGAGACTTTGAAAGAAGCGTTAAATGAAGGTAAAATGGATCATTTTAAAAAGTACTTTTATTCTACATAAGAGTAACATCAGGGCAAAAGTATTTCTAATTCCTTCTAGATGGCTTATCAGACTGTCTGGGTATTCCCAAATGTGTTTCATTTAAAGTAGAAATCATAGCAAAATATTGAATTTTGTTAAATATAATTATACGTTTTGTAGTTTATTAATAATTATTATTCATTTAAAACTTCGGCTATTCATTTAAAATGATTTTTAAAAATGCGAAATTTATAAATGAACACTGGAAATATTTTCCTATCCGAATTCGTAACTTTGAAACGTAAAAGGAATTTTTGTTCTTGTACGAAGTAAAATACTCCGAAAAATATTGTATAAACAGAACTAGTTTAAATTTGAGCAAAACATACCTTAGGTTGTCTTTTGAGAATATTACTTAGAAGTTATGGAGTTGTAGAGACATTAGGTATTTTTGGAAACCGGAGAGATGAAAAACGAGCAACGCCTTCGCCGGGAATCGAACCACGGACCTCTCGGTTACGCGTCGAGCATGCAGACCACTACACCACGAAGGCATGCGAAGAAGACGGGAGAACTACCTTATATACTCCCCCTTTTAAAGGGCGACTGGGGTTTGGGGGACCCAATTGCCACATCGCGGGGGTGGAGAATCATCATCCACCACCTTTTTAGTTCGGGCGCCAGTGTAGAGACATTAGGATTATTTAGAAGCCCGAGATGTGAAAAATGTGCAACGCCTTCTCCGGGAATCGAATCACGGACCTCTCGGGTACGCGTCGAGTATGCAGACCACTACACCACGAAGGCATGCAAAGAAGGCGGGAGAAATACGTTACAAATTTTCTTATAATATTTTTACTTATTATTAACAAGTTTTCGAAAACATTAAAAACAACACTGAATATCACTGTTAATCACGTTCTCTAATTAGCAACACAGAAGATCAAAACAGTCAAAAACTGAGTGTTTTCCTTTAAACCAAGATATTGAATAAAAGTAAACTAGAAGTATAATTCTTAGAATTCTTTAAGATTCAATATAGTTTCTAGTCATAATTCTTCAATGTAATGCAAAAATTAGTAAATATTTTGCTTTTAATTGAAGTGGTATGTATCACAAGAAACTGAGCATCCTGCTTCGTTTAACGACTTCTTTATGTACCTGAAAGAGACTCATACGCATCTTGTTGTCTTTATATTTTCAGGGAAAATATAAAGCATACTGTTAGCATTGCTGTCCATCGTGAGATACAAACCTCAACAGTTATCCAGAACTGAATTTGAGCTATGTAAGTTTTTCTGGAACTTGCTAATTTGTGTTCGAAATTCGCTGCCATTGAGCAGAAGTCCTGGTCTAGAACTGAGGATGCAATTAAACATCATAAAAGACATTTCAAATGAAATTCTCAAACCTCCTTTCACAGTCTTTCACTTTACGTATTTAAAAAAATATCCACATCGTAAACACCAAGTCAGTAATTAATGTTTCTAATGTTACATTATCAGAAGACTAAGACAGAATTATGAAATATAATTTTAACTTCTCACAGTTCTCCAACTTTCGAAAAACAAAATACTAAGTCTTTTAAAAAATATCGCACAGACCATGCATATTGATTAGTTTATAGCAACGCATCTAAAAGTACGGATCGCGAAGCCTAATAAGAAATATTGCGGTCGAGAAATTTTAATTCAGATATATTAATCTAAATAAATATCGGATATTGTTCGGAGAACAGCCTTGGTTGCGCCAACTTGGCTTCTTTAAGGGTATGGGCCAATTTCATCATGCCAACGAAAGTAAATACTACAGATAATCACATACTACAGAATAAATACTACAATAATAAATACTACAATAATAAATACTACAGTAATAAATAATAATTACTATACTACAATAATAAATACTAATAATAAATACTACATATAATAAGTAATACTGCAGATAATTCCCTTAGCAAGGGAAAAATATTACGGCTGTCTACATAGAGGAAGTACGTCATCGAATGACAACCATTGCCTGCCATACTACAGTAAGCTGTTTCTCCTTTTAATTACTATACTACAATAATAAATACTAATAATAAATACTACAGATAATAAGTAATACTACAGATAATCCCTTAGCAAGGGAAACGTATTACGGCTGTCTCCCTAGAGAAAGTACGTCATCGAATGACAACCATTGCCTGCCATACCACAATAAGCTGTTTCTCCCTTTTTGGTGTCAAGGCTGTTCTCCGGACAATATCCGAAACATCAGTCACAATTACTTCATTACCTTTAATCTAATACATTACATTTTCTGTGCAGCGCAAGTATGAGCTCCTAATAGTTGCCAAGGTGAGTTGTAAATTATATTTATTAATAAATGTTACTAAATTAGTCATAATAGCCATGCCATATTCCATTTATAGGATACTAAAGCGCAGTACATAATATCTTGAGCCACACAGGCCTGCCTAGAATAAGGTCAGTGCAACTCCGACTGTAGCTGTTTCTTTAAAACAGGCACTTCATGGCAGTTACAACACGTCCCATTTGCGGTCGCAACGAATGTCATCATCATCGCACATTATTTATGTTCACCTTGTATGAGATTATAGTTAAACCGAACCTTCATTTACCGGTTTTCCTTAAAGGGAAACACTCTAAACGGAAACTGGAGTGAGGAAAAATTTAGGAACTCGAGCAATCTGGTGCAGTTGTCGTTCCCGTTGTTAGGAGGCAAGTCTGATGGTGGAAAATAACCTGAAGTTCCTATTTCAGACTAACAGACTATAAAGTAGTAGTAATGCCAGTACAGTCAGTTTTTTCTGATTCATCGCAAAAATTGTGTACATTGCAAAAAAATAAAATATTATAGTTTGCTATTTTACTCGAGTTGTAGAGATGTTACGCTATTTCGAAGCATCAGACATGAAAAATGAGCAACGCCGGAAATCGAACCACGGACCTCTCGGTTACGCGTCGAGCATGCAGACCACTACACCACGAAGGCATGCGAAGAAGGCGGGAGAAATACCTTATATACTCCCCCTTTTAAAGGGTGACTGGGGTTTTGGGGACCCAATCGCAAAATCGCGGTGGTGAAGAAACATCATCCACCACCTTTTTTTAGTTCGGGCGCCAGCGTAGAGACATTAGGTTATTTCGAAGCATCAGACATGAAAAATGAGCAACGCCTTTCCCGGGAATCGAACCACGGACCTCTAGGTAACGCGTCGAGCATGCAGACCACTACACCACGAAGGCTATGCGAAGAAGGCTGGAGATTATCCTTATAGAGTTATTATTAGTTATTATTATTTTAAGCCGCCCAACCGGTATAGTGGTTAGCGTCGCTGACTGCCGTGCCTAAGGGCTCGGGCTCGAATCTCGGAGAAGGCATGGATGTTTGTAAATGTACAGTGTCGGTGCGGCATGGTGGCACTCTAAATATGCGGCGAGCCGAAAATCCCCTCATATGATTTGGTGGAAGGGGAGAGGAGTGGGAGACCCTCGGACCCGTCCCCCCCCCGGGGTGCTCTCCATCAAAATTGGGAACAGAACTGAGCCAAATCGCACTGTCACCTGTTAGGTGCTCAAGGCTGTTGCCAACGACAGGCGTAATCTGGCGCTCCTTGACACGAGAATTCTCGTGGGCTTGGGCTGACTCTGTCAGACAAGTGAGTATGAGTAACAACAACATTATTTTAAAATTAACCAGTTATTATGATTTAGACATTCTCCTTTTCCGTTTCCTCACTAGAAATGTAAATGAGTGTATTTAAACTGTTATTAAGTAACTGATTTAACAAAATCTCTATGAAAAAAAAGTATAAAAATACCATTCATAAAGTGCTGAACATTTGCTGTATTTACACCGACAAATAAAACTCTTTAGTGCCGTTTTTAGCAATATAAATAAATTTTCTGCACTACCTTATGTTAAAATTACTCTGATAACAATTAAGAGAATATAGCACATATAGTCTTATTTATTTACAACCGGTTTTATCTACTTCAAAAATGCCTACTCAAACATATAAATTTAATGTAAACAATTGTAACAGCTATTCATGTAGTATAATTAATATATAACTAATGTAAGAGAATAATATTTAAATATTACTTGTACTACATTTAAAAGTAATGCTACAATAGTGCCGTTAACATGTTTAAATGTTACTTGAACTAGTATATATGAAAGTAATGCTAAAATAGTGCCATTACAAAACTCATGATTTGAAAGGATGTAAATCCTTCCAATTACTTTTGCAAAATTCATACCCATTAAAAATTACTACATCCAACTCAACTAATTATACAGTGAAACTTTCCCAAGACAATTAACCACAATTCCAGATAATCTCAGTTTCTTGTAGCCTTACAGAACTCTGATTGATTTTAAGTATTGTTATTAAATTTTGTTCCGGACAAATGTGTCATTGTCACAGGTGGTAATCTAAGGCAATGGTGTCCGCTGAAAACATCGAGGACGAAAACGTCGCGGAGAAAACAACGCAAGGCGAAAAAATCGTGGTACAAAACGTCGTGGGAGAAAAGAAAACAAAGAGAAAACATCGCAGTTCTAAAACATCGTGGTACAAAATATCGTGATCGAAAATAAAGCGGTTCAAAAACTTGGCAGTTTAAAAACATCGTAGTCGAAAGTATCGTGGTAAAAATAAAGTACCTACAAATCATCGCGTGACGATAACATCGCACGCATTCGTTTTTCAGGTTTTAAAAGTTGTAAATGCTTGTTCGCATAATGATTTGGGAGCGCAAGAAGGAAAGACGGATTCTTTAATTCTATATTTTTTATTTTTGAATTTTTGCTGAAAAAATAAGAAGGAAACTAGAGCATTTAAAAATTGAAAATGAGTAGAAAATTAATGCAACTTATAGAACTTAATTTTAAATTTACTTAGTTAATTGACAAGGGTCATTAATAAATTTGTTTTAGAAAGTTTTACTGATAATTTTTTTATGAAGAATACAGTCTAAAAATGCTGAGAAAAAGGAAGATAAATAATTGCATGAGGTTATCTCTATAAAATATGCTTAGTTAATTATCAAACTGTTTTCCTTTACATTTGTTAATATGATAGTGTTCTAATCAAAAATATATTTTGTTTTGTTTCCTTTTATTCTTAAAATATCCTTAACATTTTCATGTATAGCAGTCAATCAGTTTTTTGGATGTCGATTTTTAGTTATGACGAATGTCAGTTACATAATATATCAGTATGGGATTTGAAAAACTCACGTGTACGATGTTATCGTCATGCAATGATTTGTAGGTGCTTTATTTTTTACCCCAATATTTTCGACGACGACGTTTTTAAACTGCGAAGTTTTTGATCTGCTTTATTTTTGACCACGATATTTTAGAACTGCGATATTTTCTCTTTGCTTTCTCTTCTCCTATGATGTTTCGTACCGCGACGTTTTCGTTCGCGATGTTTTTGCCGCGATGTTTTCGGCTGTAACCAAGGAAATAACCACTGCATAAGGCTTCAATTCACTTATTTTTTTTTAAATAAATAATTCACATTTCTATCTTATACTCCAAACACTAGCACATTAAATGTTACATGAACTCTATTAATTAGTCTCAAATCTATTTCAAAAGAAATTTAAGAAAATAAACCATTCGAATTTTTTTCATCAAACTAATAAGGATGAAATCAAAATGGGCATTACATTGTGTGTTTATGTAATATAAAATATGCATTACATTTTGTTAAAACATATATGTTTTAACAAAATAACACAAAGTATTTAATACAACAGCGTGGTTTTAGTTATAGAAAAATAAGCAAAAAAGGAAAAGCTAGCGTATGTTCATGTAAATGTTTACACAATACTTCACTAATCCCTGGCTTATGTGTCTTTACTAACTCATTTTAGAAACTAATAAACATATTAAACATTTCAATGTTTACTTCATTTAAAAACAAACTTACCTTTTTGTTCGGCGAAATATAAATAGAACATTTTTTAAATTATAAAAATATCCTTTCCGTCCAACCACATCACATTAGTACTAGTCAAAAAATTCAAAACTGAATCTTGCGAAAACATTTTTAATTTTAAGTATAGTATGCTCAAATTTATTAGTACATAATATTCAAAAAATAAAACATCTACATCAACAAAAGCTTTAAAAAGTATTTCTAAATTATATTTAATGGAAAACAAGTTTTTAGAAATACAGTTTGAATAGAATAGAAAAAAAAATTTGTTTGTGCATCTGTTGTAAAATCATAGGTTCAAATTATCAAGTCTGAAATTAAAAGTCGCTTTTGAGTCTTTAAGCAAATTCCTTATTATGATAAAAGTAAAGATGGAAAATTAAGTTCACTCATTAGTTTCTTACCAGTGGAGAAACTCTATTTCAGATCTGTTCAACAGTAGGCAAATTTCACTCAAGCATTAGACTCGATTACATATGCATGGCTGTATTGGCATTTCCTTGCACATTAATTATTTCTATTCACAAGCAGTGTTGGTATTTGACTTTTCATTATAAACACCTAAGGTGTAATATATATTAAAAATATTATTTATTGTATTACTGCAGCATACCATTCATCAAGACTATAACGCGAATTTCACATAACAACGTTAACAACAACAGCGCCACGTTGGTTGCCACTTCCTTTCTTGAGAGAACAGGGAGGCGAATTATTTTCCTCTCTTCAATGTTAACACTGAGAAAAATGGTTTTGGACTCAAAAAATATTCCAGTTTCGTGATAAAACCGAAACTCTTATTCTTAAAAGACTGAACATGCAATTTCCGAATCCAAAAGTAATGAAGGAAAGGGATCACTATCTAAACGCCAGAAACTGTCCCAGAAAGTATTTTCACATGACATATACTTAAATCCGTTTGTTTATCTATTTTTATGAATTATGCTTCCATCTTCAGCTGGCGATCATATCTGAAAATGGCTACTATTTCGTAGAACGTAAGAAACATAAACGCAACACATTATTGTATGATGATTACCTCTTCCACAACTGACCAAAAGCCTCTGTAATCATAAGTGGCAGTCTTAGGGAGTATTAACGATGGTATGCATCGTTAATATTCTTCGATACGCATCGTTGATGTTACTTGTGTGAGCACCAATTGATACCAGTAAGGAAAAACCACAGAGAAGAGTAGAAACCAGTAGAATTCCATTGGTACCAAAAAGAAGTTTTACAGGTCTCTATGGGGTATTTTAATACCAGTAAATAAAACCAATAGAGACCAAAAGAAGCCAGTAAAAAAGTCTGTAGAAACCGAAAGAATTCTATGGGTACCCATAAGAAGTTTTATTGGTTTCTATGGAGCATTTTTAGCCCGGAACAAATATGTACAGAAAATCTACTTCGTATGAAAAGTAGTTAATAAAATCAAGTCACTACGTGACACATGATAGTGTAATACTGAGCAATTATCTTCCTTCACTAACTGTCGTTGCAATGCTAAGAAGACCACAGTTATATGTATAGGTTGTTTAGGTTGTTTGCTACCTAGCAATCTCTTAATTCTATACATGAACACACCAATAGAAACACATTTATATGTAACTGAGAAAGTGTTAGATAATTAAATTCTAAGGGAAAAAATATTACAATAACAACTTTCTTACAAGTGCTTATGGCTGCCGAAAATTATATACAGCGAATTATAGTTCTTAAATTATTATTTAGTTCCTTTACATTGGTGAAGATTTACTTATACCCTTAGAAATTTTCACTTGACATAATTCCTTATTCCATACAAATTATTAGAGACGCAGCCTCCGAGGCGTTTTTGATTACTCCCTTGATAATGGCGTTATAAACCAATGTTTCTTAAACTTTTTTATTCATGATCCCTATTTATTTTCAAGTTTTTTCGCAGCCCCACATATTAAATATAAAACAGAAATATAAAAATAAATAATCTGCCATAAGTATTTTATCTATGAGTAAAGGTACATAAGTATCCCAGTTATCTAACGGTAAAAGTACTTTTATTCGAAATTATAAATTAAATAAAATTTGTTATAGTAATTATTCAAATTACCGACCTTACTCTATAAGGTATTTCTCCTGCCTTCTTCGCATGCCTTCGTGGTGTAGTGGTCTGCATGCTCGAC
>KK115296.1:0-69547 GCA_000611955.2 Stegodyphus mimosarum | reverse complement strand
GGCATTTCAGATTTGTTTTAGGGGAGGTCCGAGGTCTTGAAAGTCGAAGAATTAACCCCAATAGAATTGAAGTCAGGTGGTAGTTGTGAACACTTGACAAAGTGAAACTGCGTGTTTTTCACAAACACCACATTTGGCCAGAGAACAAGGGGGAAGTTTTAAAATGAATGAGTGTAAAATGAATGCTTTTGGCGAAAAGCGTTAATAGAAATTAAAAAACGCCAATACCTAAAGCGCGAATAAAAGTCGTTACGGAAAGCATCAGAGGAAGGGAATGTTGTACTTTTCAGGTGAAATGTACTTATAACATGAAATTAAGATTTATTTCCATCCAGATTGGAAGGAACCAGACTAATGTCAGTCAAGCCAAATTCCTGATGGATCTTCTTGATGTGAAGAAGAAAAAGGATATTCTATGTTAAAATATCTAAGACACAAACAGAGATTTAAACTAAATTTAAAACTTACAATTGTAAAGGACGGTAAATTGGAAGGAAAATTTAGATTTAGAATTTAGCATCTTCACTAAAAGCCGATTTTAGGCTAGTTAGTTTCAGACTACTAAATTCTGGGAGCAACTACGTAGCATTCATTATTTTAATTAACCAAATTATTTTTAGTTTGAGCTTTCCTATCGATATCTCAAAGTTTCAGTTGCTGCCCGAATTTAGCGCGAGCGAGATATTTATGCAAATCGCATATATCTGATAGCAGTTTATAAGGCAGGAGTTAACGAGGGGGAAAATCAGAGTCTTGGATTTATCGCCGTAAGGCTGTGCGCGCAAAGATTTCCTCTGTCTATTGAAAGTTTGCCTGTATAGGCAATTGCAATTACTAGTGCTTGCTAGTGAAATTTGCATTTATTGCATTTCACTAAGAGTTAGGCTTCCCTCGCCGTCCTACTTAAAGTTAAGTTAGGTATCTGAATTGTTAACACACTTTATTTCATATTATTTTAGTTCAGCCCAAGCAGTGGCTTACTCTCAAGCTGGAGAGTTATAATTATTGGAATTAAAGGGTCACTTTAAACCCTCCTTCTGACTTTGTAGTTCTTCAACACTAAAGGACATAGCCTAGGTTTGCTCACTGTCCTCCACATAGGGTTTCACTGTTTATGCTCACGAAGAAAGTTAAGAGATTGAAGGAGAAACCTTATAAGTTAATCCTCTTGTCTGTGTTTCAAGAATCCAATTCTTCAGTGTAAGTGTGATGGCTCTGTGCCATGTTGGATCTGTACTTTTATCTACATCTGCAGCACATTACAAGCTGTGAAAATGGCTCACTACTGGTGTTACAAATAGCAAGGTCACCATAGCAGTGCTGCTGTATTCTCCGGACTGATTTACACTGTAATTATTATTTAGGATAACCAAAAAACTTTTTCAATAAACTCTCAATATAACTGGTAAACTGAAAAAAAAGTATGTGGATTAAAAAATAACAACAAACAAAATATAAAATACATATCATGAATATTTAAATATTCAGTGAAGAGAATATTCAGATAATATCTTCAGGTGTTTCTGAACGGGCGAAAAATCATGAATTTCCATATTTCTTTTATAACAGCAGGAAAATAAATTTTTACTTTTTTATTTAATTTCAATGAATTGATTGTTATATATTTATATGAGAGCAGCGAAATAAATTTTTACTTTTTTATTCAATTTGAATGGAATTGATAAATATATATTTCAAAATATCACAATTACTTTATAGACAAATCTTTTTTAAATACATATTAAACAGTTTAAAATAATCATCATCTCAGAATCTCATATTTGTGCTTAACTGACAGTTTAACTGCTTTCTGCAGAATATTTTTTTTTTAAATTGTAACATGACTATAAGCTTCCTATCTTTTCAGAATTATGTCTTCATTTTTGAATTAAAATTATTTTAACTGAAAAAAAGAATTGAGATGTGTTGGAATTATTAAACTCTCTCAATAATAAAATTGGAAAACTTGTGTCAAGGCAGTACTAATAATATTTTATTCTACTAGCTATTCAGTTCTTTGTCCATAAGGTTACCTTTCATGTGTTAATTTTAATGTACTTTTGATTATTTAAAAACATCAATATTTCATATACAAAATAACATAGGTGTTGAACCATACTCAATTTCAGCCACTGTATTAATTTTAAAATGTTTAATTATACTTTGTCTATTTTTTATTCTTAATTACTATTAATTTTCTAGAATATTTGAAATTTTTAGAAATTTCGTAAAATTTTAAGCAAATTTCCGTTCAGGATAGTTTTGTGCAAGAGACTAATGGCAGATATGCCACGTTTTATGAATCTTTAAAAACTCGCAGGAAAATCTTATTAATTTATAATTACTAAAATCTCAAATGGCGCATTAGCACAAAGAAAACTCTCAAAGTACATTCAATTGCATGAGGTAATTTGGAACATTTTAGGACTGACAGCAAGAAGCATGTTGAGGTAATTTTGGAATATCAGTATCTTTGAGGTAATATTACCATTATCCAGAAGTCGGTACGGTACGTCTTGCCGACTCTAAATATATACTGTGAAATACATAAAATGTGCTTACCTTACCTTACATAATCTTATTCAGCTGAAGACATTTGTTATCGTCAAGAGAAAGAGAACGTCTGTCAGCATACAAGGTCCTGGACATCATCTAGGAGACAGGGTGAGCGACTCCTACTGTATCTGACTTTCATTAATGCAGCATATTTCACAAGGGCAGGTGTTTGCTGTGTACTCACATGTGCAACCAACACTGTTGAAGAAAGTGTAAGTTCTACCCATTTGGGCAAAAATACAAAAAGATGCTTTCCGATGGTATAAAAGTACACTTATTACATCTTTGTATATTTATCAATTAAATTAGTCTTCATGCTATGATCTTTGAAGAAAGTAATTCCTTCTAAACATATCCTCAAACCTTGCAGAGAGCCTTCTTGGTGATTTCATATGCCTGACATGGTCAAAAATATTTTGTAGCCTTCTTATTGCTGTTATTAAAAACATTGTCCTTCCTTTCCCTCCATAACGTCACAATAAATTTTGGTTATTTTTCTCTCTAAGTTGGGGGCTACATTCTCTATCAGACACTAGATGGCCACCATCATTCCAAGTCAGATATTTGCGCTTAGCTTTTCCCCACTTCTCCAAACATATTTGTACAAATTATGATCCTTCAGTCACTTTATTCACTTAAATTGTTTACAGCATCTGCTTTGGGTATACAGTCGGGAACAGACTATTTCTTAAAACTCTACTTTTCTATTTGCTACGCTTTCGCATCTTCAGGGTTAAGACATCACGTTGATAAAAAGAATGAGATTATTCGGCAGTTATTACCATTGTTTTGCAGTGATAAATCATTTTCGAAGTTCCAAAGTTAGTTCCAAAATTTTATACAACTCTTCTAGAGGCTTGTCGGTCAGGTCATTTGAATTCTCTAGATGATTCATTTAACTTGTCCAAATGCAGTTGAAATGTGTAGAATGTCACATGAATTTCCCGAAGATGTTTCTGTCTTTTCTCCATAATCATTCAAATTTCTGATAACGATCATCGTCTTTACATACATCTTTGTCGAACTCTCTCTGATTTTGCCTCTGGGGATTTTTATAGCCACATTATGAAAGATATCTTGAATGATTTTAATGACGGAGATACAGCTCGAATGTATATGTCCTTACAAGTTCTATCGTCAACAAACAAGGCATCATATTGACTACATTTCTTGATCTCAATACCAGAGTTGCTTACTTGGTGGATAGCAATTTTTTCTGTTTTCCGTTATCTTTTCTTGCTGACAACATCAGCCAATGGATTTTTAAGTGGCTGATTTTAATTAAGACAATATAAATTAAGAATTATTTAAGCATTGCCTTGAACCCGAAGGTTCAACAAGGCCCCAAATGATACAGCAGGAGTCAGTACGTGGGCAAACATTTCAAGACTATTAGATGACTTTTTTTTTACTTCAATGAACTTGATTTCTGAACATGATTTAGAACATTAGGGCCAAGTCCATCCTCAGTCTTCCGCTTTGAGTTATAACTATACTGTGCACCTATATTGAAGATTTAACTGCAGGCAAAGCAGCCTAGCCTTTTTCATAATTTTAGCAAGTCGTCCTAATTTATAGTTAAATTTCAGTTCTAAATCACCAGGAATCAACTGGATGTCTGTAAGTATATATTTTAATAGTCGGACAGAAGTTAAAATGGTTCATTTGCCACCATGTTAAGATTACCCTGTTAGCCATCAGGTTCAATACTCTTATTAATCAGTGTGAAAATTTTCGAATTAAAATACAAATGAAAGAAGAAAAAAGCTGTGAACAAAACCCTCTAATACAGCAATGGTACTAGAAGCTTAGAACATTGCATAATATAAATCTAAGTAGACATACAGTACCTTGATTTCCAAATCTGTGAATTTAAAAAATTTCTATGATCTCAGAAAAGTAAAATTTGATGCTGGAATATTAGGCAGGTTTTTAGAAATTAACTAAACATGTCAACTTTCCTCTTTGGTATAAGAAGAACGCTTTTGTTGATCTGAAATCATGAATGATCATGCATCATGATGATCTTCAGCCATGGTATATAGGACCAGTGTAAGATCATTATTTCAAGAAATAAAGGAAAGTTTCGCTTGAATGATGCTCAATGTAATGATGTGATGAAGCTAATCCTGATAATATGTGGCATCAATAAGATTTTCATCCGAAGTTTCTCATACAATTCAGGTTCAAAGGTGTTAATCTTTCTAATGCAAACTTAATAAGCATCAAAGACTTTCCATATCTTTACGATGTTCTGTCTTCTGTCGTCATCAATTATAATGAACAATGACTCAGTTTTAAACATCTCCAAAATGTACCAAATAGCTGATTTACCATGAATTGAAAGATGAAAAAATTCATTAAACTGAAGATGAATAACTGATAATACTTAAAAACGAAGAATGAAATTCAATTCGAACATTAGAATAACATAACATATTCTCTGGAACCATTTGCAATTCCTCGGCTGAAAAGTGATAGGAAAGAGAAAAAGGCAGTGAAAAATTCCGTTTTTTTAATAACATTTCTTACAGTCACAAACTGCAAAACTTTCATTCAACCAATGAATTCTGAAAACACTACAAAAATACCACAACTTAGAATAGCGATGCTGTTACAAGCACAGTGTATCAGCAGTTGTTAATTACACACATCTTCTGCGGATAAGTTATTTATGTGAGAAAGGTTGCATCTCTGAAAAATCGGTATTTCTAAGAGTTTTCTCATTTAACCACTGCATGCCCTCTTGGTTAAGTGGTAGCACCAGTGTTGTAGCTAGGGTTTGCAGCGCCCTAGGACAACTGAAGAATCTGCGTCCGTTTCTGTGTGCCAAAAATGGAAAATATTATATTAAAAAATTTCGTAGCATCAATTTGGCACACCCTGGATGTTGCACCCAGGGACAGATGTCCCCTTTGCCCCACCCTAGCTATGCCACTGGTAGCAATCGGAAGATCCAGAGTCTTTAAAAAGTACACTATTCTTCAAAGTAGATGTGCGATTCGGAGACCCATTGTCAAAAATCAAGCTTAGGTTTGATTAACCTCTAGGGTTGGAGGTTCCAGGAGTTACATATTAATAGTACTTTCTAACAAAGCCTTCAGTATAATGTCAACAAATTATAATGAAAGTTTTTCAAATGTTTTCAAGTAAAAAAGCAATCATAGGTTTATTACACAGAAAAACAAATTAGAGCTTTGAATTACCAATAAATTAAAGAAATCTGATCAGTTACATACAAATAATTTCAAAAGACAAAAATTTTTGCAAATGATAAAGACAATTCTTTAAAATATAATTCACTCCTAGAACCAAATTAAACGAAACTTAAACAAATGCATGACGTGACAGAGCCTCGCATACAACCTCCTTCAGAACAAAGAACTAAATCAAAACTGTATGAGGCCTCTATGGATCATTTTTAAGGACTGTCAAAGCTGATGAAAATCAATGTTTTCTTGTCACTTTACCATGGCTTGACGTTCATTTGCCTTTGCCAGACAATTTTAAACTGGTTGCATGGTTACAAGTTACCAAGTGTAAGTTTAAAATTGAGAGTTTATGTGAGGAGTACGGAGAAGCGTCCAAAGAATAAAGGCTAGAAGACATCATCGAAAAAGTTCCTAAAGATCATCTTGTCATTATTTGCGCCTTTCACCTGTGCTGAAGGCAAACAGTACGGCGAAGATTAGATGTATGTTTAATGAATGCTTCTTCTTAAGAAAAGGGAACTCCCAGTCTCAATGATTGTGTACAAAACATACTGAATTTAATAGAATTATTTCCTTCCATATTAAAGAGGTTTCGCTTTTATAAATTGCAAATAAGTTTCTATAAAACAGACAGCAATTTCTGCCAATTTCTATGGTACGACGAAGATGGGAAGCTCAAAGATTAGTGTCATCGTAGCGATGTTATTGTTATTTCTTGTAGCCCCTTCTTCCTTGGATCAACTATCCGATATCATTTAGAAAGGGAACTATATGAAGACAAGCAATGAAATGAAAAATATGCTGAAGATATTATCCGACAACTGATGCTCAGCTTTCATGAGGATAATTGCTTTACTAGCCTCAAAATTGACCAAATCAGACCTGAAGCAATTTATTGAAGTTGCAACTGAAATTACGGCTGAAAGGAAATTTGATTTACGAGGGTGGGAGCACACTAACCCATCTGAATCTATAGGAAGTCCAACCAACGTTCTAAGAATAATGTGGGACAGACATTATGATACTCTTTTCATAAAAATTTCTGATGTGAAAGAAATAACATATGTAGTAATTACTAAAAGAAATATTTTAGCTGTTTTGCACAAACTCTTTCATCCTCTCAGCATAACTTTTCCGGTGATACTGCGTCCACAAATCTGACTACAAAACTTGCAGAAAATTAAAAAAATTAGTTGGGATGAAGAAGTTGATATAAAAAAAGTCAAGATTTTTAAAATGTCTAAATGAGCTTAAAAATTTGCAACATGTTAAGGAACCAAAATGGTTCCACTGTGATGAAGGACTCGAGCACATTTTATTACATTTTTTCAGTGATGTGAGCAAACCTGCTTATTCGACTGTAGTCTTTCTGCGAGTTGGCAGGGGAAGCATTCCTCATGTACAATTCGTGCAAAGTGAAATTAGAATCGCTCCTTGTGGTAAAAAAGAAGCAACAACTGCTAGGTTGGACCTTCTTGGTGCTACTATTTCTGCTCATCTTTCCTCGAAGGTCATGAAAGTGTCCCAAAGAGATGATGTTTATTTCTGCACAGACTCTACAACAGAGCTGTAGACTGCTTGGCTACACTGCTTGTCTACACTGCTTGGCTAAAAAGAGAAGACTCTTGGGGTGTATTTGTTCAGAACCATGTTACAGAAAATATGACACCTCTTCAAGCATGGAGGCACGTTATTGGATTTTTAAGCCCTTCGAATTTTCCGAATAAGCGGTTGTTCAGTGCAGCAGTTATGCAATTCGAAATGGTGGAAAAGTCCCAACTGGTAGTATCTTACCGAAACAGAACTAGATGTCAATCAAGAAGAAATACTTAAAGAGAAAAGGAGAGAAATAGCGTCTTCTATGGTAAATATTCAAAAACAGAATTTGGAGCGATTACTTTCCCAACTACAGTAGAAATAGAGCACGGATTCTGCGTTTTCTCTACACCATTTCACGTGAAAAAAGTTAATTTGAGTTTTGAACAATTCAAAAAACCAGAAGTTCTATTCTTTAAGTTCAGACAGATAAGCATGCTTCAAGACGAGGAGTTTCTTGAGAATAAGAACGAAACTTGTGAACAGTCCTGAAAAAGAGGATGTCAGATACCCAGTTCTTTAACCTGCCGGTGATGCCGTTTCTCAAGTCAATTCATGAACAGCATGAAAAACAATGCATGTATGTTCTTCAATCTTACTTGCCAGGCTTGGGAAGAGGTTATGAAATCTTAAAGCTAAAAAAAGTTAGTAAAACAAGTTCTTTCTAAATCTGTATCGTCCAAGCGTTACAGATCTAAACCCTTGGAAGTTTTTTTCGCACCGCTACAAAAACATTAAGAATTACTCAGAAAAGAGTCTTTGAGGTATCTGGTGTGTATTATTATTGGTTCTCTTTACACAAACTCGGAAGATAAAGCTTGGATCACATTATTCAGTTGCGCCTTATACCGAGCGGTCCATTTCGGATAGTGCAGTTACGCACTAGACATGCTTACATTCATGCCTTCAGATGATTTATTGCAAGAAGACGCACGATTTCAGTACTTTACTCAGGTAAGAGCTCAAACTTTCTAGGAACAAATGGAGCGTTAGAAGCATAAGCTGAATACGGTTCTGTGTGACTGTGAATCAGTAATAAATGCTGGACCGCTGACTTACATACAGAATGACCCATGTGAATTGGTACCCCTGACAAAAGAAATGTTTATTCATGGAGGCAGCAACAGTAACACTACAGATCTTCACAGCATAGACCAATTTTCCTTGATCAGCAGTACTTGCAGAAGTTATGTGAAAATCTTAGATTGAGATAGAGATTTAAAAATGAGGATCTTGCTACTTAATTCCCAAGGGAATAAGAAGAAATGACGTTTTAAACTTTGAGGATATTCTATTGGGAATGATCATATCTGACACATCGACTGGCCTTTTGAAATAATTTTAGAAATTTATCCAGGAAAATATGGTATTCCGGGTGTTGCGAGACTAAGAACGTACAAGAGTGAGAGGTTATGTTCCTTTTCAGACTCTATCGATTAAATGTATCAGCAAAAACTAATGTTGGCTTCTAGAAAAACCGACGTATATGTCAGATTTCTTCCACATCCTTCCGTTGAGATAACACTGATACGGCTGAAGTGTGACACTCTCCCAAAAGAACCACAAGAATTCCTTATCGAATGGATTTATGAACTTTGTTTTTAATTTTTTGAATTTTTGCAATAGTATAGGACACAAGTTTTACCTTCCCAAATTTGAATAAAGAAGGAAATAACAATTATTTCATGAATGCATGTATAATTAGTGCTCAGTCTTAGTGCACGATATATTATCACTATTTCTATTACTTCACACGTTCCAATGAAGTCGTGACTCCAAAGGAACAAAAAGAAGCTTTCATTTTTAAATGGTTACAAACTGGCGGACATAATGAGCAAAAGCACCTGATAACAAAAGCAAGTTTTCTCTTTTTACAGACTTGAGGAACACTTTTGCGAAACCACTTCAAAATCTTGAACTTCAAAATAAAACAAAAGTAAATTTTAAACAAATACTTCAAAAACAAGATAAAATAAATTAAAATTTTTCTCAAGAAATTTTTCTTTCGCAAGAAACTCATATTAACCAAGAATTTGAATCACCCCTATTAATCGAAAAGTGAGCAAAATACAGGTAGATGCCATTTAGATTCATCTTTTGGATATTATTATCGAATTTCCGAAGTTCCTCCAGTTTGTATACGAAACATGGAAATCACATGGCTTACGGTGATCAACAGTTCAGTTCATATGACCAAATTTTATTAATACGATTTTTTTAAACGAAGGGCTCCTTTCAATTATAATGATATCTATCAGTAGACTTTATTGATATACATTCCTCAAGTGGAATAGTGACACATTTTGTAGGATATTAGATGAATGTGTGTAATATGTAACATAACATTTTTTATATATTTGAAAAGAAAAATGAATGTATGTAATGTAGAAATTAATGTAGACTGTAATGTAGAATAATTCTAGAAAAATACTGTATGTTTTTAATCAGACATAGCATTCATAAAATGTATATTTTTTAATCAACCTGATTCATAAATGAAAGTAAAAAAAGGTTCTGATGAGCTTTAAACAAAAGATTCGAATTTGCTGCTAGCAAACGATGCAAATCATCCAATGAAATTTTACTCCTATTTTTAACTAAATTTTCTAATTAAGCTGCAACATGCGCATGCCCGTTCGGCACATACTTTGCGACTTATTGCGAAAGTTTAACACCTTATTCTAGGTTAGACCTGTGGTTGACTAGACTCACTTGAAATTTCTTTCCAACTTTTATATTATACTTTTTATATTATTCCATATATTATAGTTTATCTTTAACATCACATAAGCTTAACAGTATTTAACTGAACTGTATATATTATATAACTTATAATACTTTTCATATATAACTTGTGATACTGTTTTCATAAATTTTAATTACATATTCTATTTTAACTTAACTTTATAACTTTTCTATCCATTGCATATAATTTTAATATCTCTGTGTATAACTATTCATTCTAACTTTCTTATTAACAATAATACTTGTATATCATATTTTTGTGATTTTTTAATACTTTTAAATTTTGAAAAAAATGGAACGCGAGAGTTTCAGCTCAAGGTAAGGCATTTTTTTATATATTTGCATTATTTATTTTTGATTACTTATCCGGTTTGCCAGTACCCCCGATCTCCAGGGTTTTAACCTTTAACCTTTGTTGATAAAAATTAAATGAATCCCATTAAATTTTCATAACTGTAGTTGAAATAAATTGTGGAAATGTATTAATGTAGTATTACGTAAATCAATTCTATTGTAGCAAGAGTTACATAACAAAGTTTATCATTAGTATGTACATTGATTATTAATTTTATTTTAATTGCATTTAAAAGTATAGTCGGCGCCACTTGATTTGGATAATGTTTGTCCAGTGCCAGGAACACTTCTGCAAAACCTCTTTAAAATTTTGAGCTTCAAATAAAAATAAAAATAAATAAAATAATACCACTTCAAAACAAGAAAAAATAATTAAAATTTTTGCTTAATAAATATTTACCAAAAATACATAAATAATAATAATAATACTAGTACTAACAATAATATTGCAAAAGAAGAAATTCACATTTATTTTCTACCTCTAACACAGCAGTAAGACAATTAAAAAATGCAACAAACAGAGTTGCACTTAGTAATTCAGATATATTCATAGCTAAATATTATATTCTTAGATTCACATTTCTGTCAAATAATTTTACTGTTAAAGAATTTACTTTAATTTACAACAAAGATAGGAAAATTATAAACTTTTTTTTAATTTTTACAGAAAATTTACCAGGAAGAACAAAACTGAGAATAAATTAAAATATCTCAGTCTATTTCTTGTTCTTTATTGAAAATTCATATGATGCATGTTGAAAATTCATATGATGCATTCATATTTGCATGCATAATGCAAATAATTAAAAATAAACCTCTTTATTTCTTACTACAGCTTGGCACTCGATGGTGTTTCGATACTAATAAAACCTTTGGCAGAAATTAACGGCAATTCTTCTTCATCACCGACTGAAGACCCACTGGAGATTCAGGCTCGTCACTTATTAATTTTCAACTGTGAAAAAAATCTGTTTACATATAAATATAATCCCAAAGCCATAAACCTCAGTGTAAAAATTCATAACGAAGCGTATTTATTTTCTGGCAAGTACAAATAAAACTTAATAGAAACTGCATCTTCAAATCTTTGATAAGACCTATATCACAATGTAAATTAATTAGCTCCATTAGCATTGTAAATGAAGTCATTTTTTTACATTATTTGTGTTTGACTTTAATGGAAATGAAAATAATGTAAACGTGGACTTTAATGGAAATGAAAATAATGTAAATTTTGGAACCTGTGCAACAACTACTTAATCGAAATGTCTTTGCGGGCTGCGTAAAACTGCTTCAAGGTCTGCAAGGTTGAAACTACTAACTTAAGCAATGGATCAGGAATAAATCGATGCATGGATAGAGGAAAATTCCAATAAGTTTTGCTGTCAGTTGCAACATATTATTAATTGACTAATAACCTTCACAATAGACAGCCCTGCAGTAAACACAGATACACAATAAATGTTTTCTCCAATTAAAAAAAATGGAAGTAATGATTCATTTTTTAAATAAGAAAAAGCTCAAAGCAATATCATATATAATAAACGCACATTAAATGACCATAAAAAATATGTACAAGCCACATTGGCCAAGATTATTTATTACTTCTCATTCTTACTGGAAAATTGGGTTACTTTCTGGAAGATGCACTCAATTTTAGGGATCGGATAGCTTTCTTACCTGACTGACTGCTAAGAACTGGAGACAAGAATTGCTCCTATCAGTGAACTTCTAGTGTCTACTTTAGCATAAAAGGTAAAATTTAATACTTCGTGGCACCTAACTGGTCCAGGTATCATGTGAAGCAGACACTGACCTTCTTAGGTTGTAGATAACCAGTAAACTACTCATGGAGAGGCACAATTTCTCACTCAATATTTCTCTGTAAAGACTAGTTGCTTTAGAACTGTTTTGTTTTCATGGACCATAAGGTTACAGACCAGCATTAATGGGATATGTTAGCTGTATCATGCCAAATAGATTACGCTATTCAAAATTTGATGTCTCTAGATACCATTGCTTTTTCACAATGCGAGAAACATACATTCATTCATGCAGCTTCTTCACTATTTAATTTCTTCAAATATAATAAAGGGCTCTAATATTTGGTGGCAACAATTTCAAAAGTAACCGAAATTTATAGTGAACGAACGCAAAATGCCAATATGCAAAAAATAGCACTACTGGACAAATTGTCCCCTTTGGGCATGTAGAGACATTAAGTTATTTTGAAACAGGAGTACATGAAAATTCTGCGTTGCCCTTGCCGAGACTGTAACCTCTCAAATACGCGCCGAGTATACTGACACCACGAAGGCGAGAGAAATGCCTTATGTACTCCCCCCTTTTAAACGGCCACTGAGGTTTAAGAGACGCAATCACCAAATCCTGGTGGTAGAGAATCATTATCCACCACCTCTTTTATGTTCGGCCCACTATGCAGAATTATTAGAATATTTTTGTAGTAGGAAATGGGAAGAATAAGCAGTCTCCTCGCCTGGAATCAAACCTTTCGAATACGCACCGAATATATTCACCACTATGAAGGCATGTAAGTAGGTTGGAGAAATACCTTGTAGGCTAATTAGGCTAAAAATGAAAACACAGTGCAATAAAACATTCCATTATTATTAGGATTATGGCAAAGAATGCCACCAGGAACAAGAAATGTCTTCATAGAGGATTTCTCGAACAAACCTGGCTCGTACTCATGTGGCTCATAAGGAAAATCACTCAAACTATCATTCTGTCAGTCCATTTGCAAGAAATTCTTATTAACCAAAAACCTGAATCCCCCCTATTAGTCGAAAACTGAGTAAAATACAGGTAGATGCTGTTTAGCGTCATCATTTGGATATTATTACGGAATTGCTGAAAATCCTCCAGTTTACATATGAATACATGGAAATCACATCGCTTACTGTAATCAACTGTTCGGTTAATATGATCAGAATATTATTAATATGATTTTTTTAACAAAGGGCTCCTTTAAATTACAATAATATTTATCAGTAAAGCTTACTGATATACATTCAAGATTCAAGTGGAATACCGACACATTTTGTTGGTTATTAAATGAATACATGTAATATATAACATAAGATTTTTTATATATTTGAAAAGAAAAAAGAATGTACTGTCATTCTATAAAAATACTGTAAGTTTTTAATTGGACATATTATTCATTAAATGCCTATTTTTTAATCAATCTGATTCATAAATAAAAGCAAACTAATGTTCTTATGGCTATAAACAAGTGATTCGAATTTGCTGCCAAGAACAATGCAAATCATGCAATGGTATTTTACCCCAATTTTAACAAAATTTTCTAATTAAGGTACAATGTGTGCATGCCCGTTCGGCACATGCTTCATGACTAATTGGAAAAGTTTAACACCTTATTCTAGGTTAGACCTGTGGTTGACTAGAGTCACTTGGGATTTCTTTCCGATTTTTATATTATTCTATATTATTATATTTTACTTTAACCTCACATAATCTGAATAGCATTTAACTGAACTGTATTATATTCTATTTTAACTTAACTTTATAACTTTTCTATCCATTGTATACAGTTTTAATATATCTGTATACAACTATTCATTCTAACTTTCTCATTTAACAACTACATTTGTGTATCATACTTTTTTGATTTTCTTAATACTTTTAAATTTTAAATTTTGAATAAAATGGAACGTCAGAGTTTCAACTCAAGGTTAAGGTATTTTTTTATATATTTGCATTATTTGTTTTTTATTACTTCACCGGGTTTGCCAGTAACACCTATCTCCAAGGCTTTAATCTTTAACCTTTGTTGATAAAAATTAAATTATTCCCATTAAGTTTTCATAATAAACTGTAGTTGAAATGAATTGTGGTATTGTATTAATGTAGTATTGAGTAAATAAATTCTATTGGTTATTTACTAAATTTTTAATTCAGTGTTAATATTTGAGTTTAATTTTTTACATCAACAAGCATTACATAAGTTTACCATTAGTATGTACATGGATTATTCATTTTATTTTAATTGCATTTAAAAGTATAATTGGCGCCGCTTGATTTGGATAATGTTTGTCGAGTGCTAGGAACACTTTTGCGGAACCATTTCAAAATTTTAAGCTTCAAATTAAAATTAAAATAAATAAGAAAAAAAATACTTTGAAATAATACAACTTCGAAACAAGATAAAATAAATTAAAATTTTTGCTTAATAAATCTTTATCAAAAATACATAAGGAATAATAATAATAGTAATAAAAATAATATTGCAAAAGAAAAAATTCACATTTATTTTCTTCCTAATTCGGAACCTCTAACACAGCTATAATACAATTACAAAATGCAACCAACAAAGCTGCACTTTGCAATTCAAATATATTCATAGCTAAATATTAAATTCTTAGATTGACATTTCTTTCAAATAATTCTAACATGCTACTTAACCATTAAACAATTTACTTTAATTTAGAATAAAGATAAGAAAACTATAAACTTTTTTAAATTTTTACAGAAAATTTACCAGGTAGAACGAAACAGAATAAATAAAAATAATTTAGTCTCTTTCTTGTTCTTTATTAAAAATTCCTATGATGCATGCATAAAAATACATAGGTTTCTATGCAAATAATTATGTTTATGACAGCTTGACACTCGACGACGTTTCGATTCTGAGCCTTTGCCAAAAATTAACAGAAATTCTCCTTCATCACGGGACTGAAGAGTCACTGAAGAGTCAGGTTCTTTACTTATTGATTTTCAACTGTCAAAAAAATCTGTTCACATATAAATATAATCCCAAAGCCATAAACCTCAGTGCAAAAATTCATAATGGAGCATATTTATTTTTTGACAAGTGCAAATAAAACTTAATAGACACAGCATCTTCAAATCCTTGATAAGACTTATATCACAATGCAAGTTAATTAGTTCCACTATCATTGTAAATGAACTCATTCTTTTTGCATTATTCATAATTGATTTTAATGGAAACAAAAATAATGTTAACTTGGACATCAGTTAACTAAAATTTTGGAATCCTTGCAACAACTATATAATTGAAATGTTTTTGCAGGCCATGTAAAACTGCTTCAAGGTCTGCCGGCTTGAAACTACTAACTTAAGCACCGGATCAGGAATAAATCAATGCTTGGGGGAAAAAGAGAAAAATTCCATAAAGTTTTGCTGTCAGTTGCAACATATTTTTAATTGTTCCTCTTACACAATTTAAAACTGATAAACTTCACAAGAGACTGGTCTGCAACAAACACAGATACACAATAAATGTTTTTTCCAATTAAAAAAAATTGAAGTTATGAATGATTCTTTAAATGAGAAAACGTCCAAAACAATATATTATAAGCACATTACATATGTTATTATGTAAATAAAAATCAAAATCTTTTCATTTCGTATTACATCTTGGCACTTGATGTTTCGATTCTGATAAAGGCTGTAGTCTTGGGCAAAATTTACTAAAAATTCCTCTTCATCATGGATTGAAGATGTTCACTCGAAAATTTTGTTATTTTCTTATTCAATTTTAAATTTGGAAAAGAAGTCTATTCATATATAAATATAATCCAAAACAAAGTAATAATTGTTAGTGCAGAAATTCCTAACTCAGCATGTTTATTTACGAGAAACATGAATAAAATTTAACAAAATCTTCATCTTCAAATCCTTGAATAAAATTTGTATCACACTGTAAATTAATTAGCTCCATTAGTCTTGCAAATTAATTAGCTTTTTAGTGCTTCATTCATGCTAAGTTTTAACACAAAGTAATATGAACTTGGACTTCAGGTAACTAAAATGTTGAAATCTTTGCAACAAATACATGACAAGATGTTTTTGTTGGCCATATAAAATTGCTTGGACGTTTGCCAGTTCAAACCACTGACTTAAATGGAGGTTAAAAAATAAATCAACGCATGGAAAGGGAGAAAATTCCATGAAGTTTTGTTGTCAGTTGCACTTCATTTTTATTTTCCATCCTATGCAATTTAAAACTGATAAAATTTCCAATAGATTGCATATAGAATTATATAGATAAAAAGCACGTACATAATAAATGTTTCTTCCAATAATGCAGATAAAAAAATGGAAGTTATGATTGATTCTTTAAATGAGAGGAAGCCTAAAATAATATGATGTGTTTTAAGCACACCAAATGCCAAAATATGTGCATGTCATATATGGACAAGAGAATTAATTTTCCTCATTCTTACTGAGAAATGGTTCCCTTTCTAACGCAGCAATATTAATATTTCACATGCCATCCATACCAGTTGTCTCAATAATGACTATGTAGAGCTCCAACTCATGACACAGCATATGATAAGGAATGAAAAGATTGCATTCAGTGGATCTTTTTATCAGAATCTAGCATTAAGATGTTCTTTTATCTGTATATATGTTTTTCTAAATGAAATTTGAGACACTGAAAGCTGGCAAATTAAAATTTTCGGAAATAATTAGTTTTCACTCTCTTAAATATATTCAGCATATGGTTCCATTAAAATGACACCAGAAGTTTTGACTGTGTTAAGTCATCGACATAGATGCAATTCTTGAAGATTCAAAAGAATTTTTTTATTGCCTTAGGCATTACATTTTGCTTCCTTGTTTTGCTTTAAGTTATTGAGATGGGGAAATTTAGTGAAATAATGATACTTACCATCTCTATGTACTTACACACTGAGTAGAGGTGGAATAGAACAATTAGCATGCAGCTGCATAGTGATCATTATCTTGACAGTTAAAGGTAATATTTTTAATCTCCACCATGATCCGAAAATCAAATGGTGCACATACAGGTAAAAGTTTACTTTTAATCTTGACTACTTTCTGGAGGAAGGAATGTATGCTGGGAAGCATGACAGGTGCAATGAAATGAAACTACTCTTGCGCCACATGCTTGTGCTTACTATAGAGGAGACACAACATCAAAGGGGAAGAAGACTTATCAAATCCATGGAGTCTTATACCCATTTCTTAGCCAGTGCTTTCTGTTGGCAAGTTTTAGCTTCACCAGAGATTATGAGGTTTTGTCCTTCCAGAGAGATTATGGGGTTTGTCATTCAAACAATCTGAAGGCTCTGCAGCTTTTAAGCTATGCACATTAATAATATTTTTATACTCATACAATTTTTATAGCACAGCATTTATTGGATAACATGAGTTATTCAAAATATACTACAAAGGTTTAGTTACATTAACTTGTTTATTATAATAACTTATTCTTAATTTTCAAATGTAATAAAATGCAATGTTGGGTGGGTTACATGTACTCGATTTATTTTCAGTGTTTCAATTTCTCTAACTTTCTGCCTGGTTCTTGCCAATGGCAGGTGTAATATTCTCCTCCTTGCCACGATGAATTTCGTGGCTTTTCCTGATTTCAGAGAGATCAACAGCAACATATCTGCTTGTGAGAATACATTTACATTGATAAAAGAATCTAGAATTACACCGACCATAAGCTTACAGACCAGTGTTAATAGCATATGTTACGTATGAAATGCAACAAAACTTTTAAAGAGAATGATTCACTCTTCATGTAGGAGACCTGCATATTACATGCAAAGTGATTTAAGATTTTAAATATATGTGCATATATATATTTATATATAAATAAGGTATAAATATACACTGCCCTCTAAAAATTGAGGAACAGTAGATTTTCGAAAGCATCATTGCAAAAATGTCAGTAACATTTAAATTCGCAGTTTATATGCATGACTGTAATGAAATTTAAGAAAATATTTGGAAAACCACTAGCTACCACTTTTATTTTATAGAAGTGAATACTTATATAGGATTTGGAGGAAAAGTGATGATAAAGTGATAATAAGTGATGATGATCATCACTTTAGATCGGAATGCACTGAGGAGGATTTTCATACTTGCTAGCAGTAATCTAATATATTGAAGCTATGGAATTGGTGACTAAAGAAAGTAAAAGTTTTAAGTGTTTTAAACTAGATAAGTGACACCTTCTTTAACCCAATATTTGTTGAATGAGGAAACTGGTTCTCCCGACAAGCAAATTATGCCTAAGAAATTTTCTAAGGCAATGGGGTTATATTGTGATTCACTATTATTATATTCTAGGATCAAGGCAGCTTGGCAGTTGAAGAAAAGATAACCAAGTGTAAAATGCTATCACCATCATCGAAGAATTTTGACCTTGCAAGATTTCTATCAATGGAGGAGAAAGCAATTTTTTATACTAAGCCCTATCATTCCTCCCCCAAAAATGTGAATAAAAACAATATGCACATGGAAATATTTAAACGATTTGTTGAAATACTAAACTAATGAATTATTCCTGTAAAATATTTTATCATATATGTCAGTAAAATACTTACAAAATCAGAATATGTATGAACATTTAATTTTCTAAAATGATCCTTCCAGTTCCAAATAAAAATTAAACAGAATATCTCAAGTATGGAAATAACATGCAAATAAATCATTTAAAAAGGATAAGATACAGTCTTTTTTTAATTTATTTGCCTTTACATCTAAATTTCTTTCACTTGACCTTTCTTTAACTGATACATGATACTGTCTGATGAAATATTACTAAAAATGAGAAGTTTATATGATGAGCAGATCACACAAGCATTATCTGCATAATAGAAAGGCTGCCTTCATGGTGGAACTTTCTAATGTGAAATGGATCAAATTCACATCACACATCTGTGAAGGTTTAAAAAAAGTGATTTTCTTTCTTTCCTACAATATTCTTTGCAATAAAATATTCTAATTTTTCAACCAGTTTTTCATAAAAATTTATTACACCTCAGATTTGCATACCTTAAGGCAAACTAAACCATTTAAAAAACGGAGACAAAATTATAACAATTTAAAGAAAATGAGATAACATTATTTCTAAGCCTTATTTTTCCCGCTCCCATACGGAAAATTATATTTCATCGACTTTATCGTATGAGTCGTGCCGATTTTTAAAGAAACACATGGAAATGTTGTCTGCAATGAATAAAATTATTTGATGCCTCTCTCTCACCAGCTGATTAGTATCCTCTGAAGAGAGTTTGCTGCACATGCATACCCCTCCAAGATTATCTTTGCCTCCTTACAAAATACTCATTTTCTTTTTTATAATTAAAAGTATATGCAGAATGCTTCAAATCATAATTTCTTTACAGCTATAAGTTAATGCACATAAGAATAAAAAAATTAGGTTTTTCCTTAACACTTGTAAGGTTTTAGTTAAACTAACCAAGTTTTATTTTAATTTAAATCTTTCTATCTCTTCTCTGTTTCAACTTCCCGTCAGAAGAAGCGCGCGTTTTCAGCTTATGCTAATTTTGAAGTACAGCGAAGTACTATTTAAACCAGAGGTAGAAACCTCTTAGTGTGAGAGAGCTTTAGTCTCAGTCATTCTGCTCGACGTTCGCCTGACCAGCTAGCAGCTAAAATTATAAGCCATAGTGCTTACTACGTGATTGCATATTGAAATAAATTGAAGTGCGCTAGTATTAGTATTTCTTGCTATGCACCATTTAGTTAGAGGCCAACTCCGCGATTTGCTCTGTGAGCAAAGTTTAATTAAATTTCTATTTTGTTTTAGCATCAAATTTATCTGATTGTTAAGTTAGGCCCAAGTGTGATCTTTTACTTATCTGTATCCCTCCCGAGTTGGGAAGTGTGTAAATAATAGTGAATTAATAAAAGAGGATTTTTAAATCTCTTTCACGTGCAGTTATTCTCCAGCACAGTATCTACACCAGAACAAAGCCAATATTTTTCAGTTCACTGTTCCAGAGCAGGACTGTAGTTCAGAAGGAGTTACTTCACCCTGTTCCCTAAAGCTATGCATAGAACACTCAGTCCTGACACACTTAGTTGTGAAGTCTACAGATTTCACAGCTAAAAGAAATATTAAAGAACGAAAGACAACAGATTAATTTCATATGGTCTTACATTTAAAGAAAAAATTAAAATTAACAAAAAAGTGCCACTTACAAAATTAAATAAACAAAAAAATTTTTGGTGGTTTTTTTTTTTTTTTAATTGTGCTTCTGCCCTGATTTATTCTGCATAAAATCTCATGAAATTTAAACAGAGAACAATTAAACAATGAATTATAGTAAGTTGAAAGTTTAATATTAAAATCCTCTTCATCATTTTTTGCCTAAGATGCTTTTTTTTTCCTTTAAGGTATGTAGGGCCTAAATACTGAAAATTAGCCTTAAGTGCTTAAATACTAAAAATTAGCCTTGATATAAAATGCAAGACTGTCATTTCCCATTTGAAATTTTCACAGAATTATGTAGCATTTAATGGTATATAAATAAAGCAGTATTACAACTATTTAATTAAAACAAATACAAAATTGCATATGTATTTCTTATGAAACGTGAAATAGATACCAAAGTTTTTGCTGTTATATGGCTTACATAATAACAGACAATCTTGAAAGCCTTAATTCCTCCCCCTACAGCTTATAAAATTAATTTCTTCAGCAATATTTTCAGATACATAAAATAAAATTTCGAGATAATAAGTTGAAGTCATATTAACAGTTATTTAATATTAGTTATTATCAGAAAAATATCAAGAAGAAATTAATTTTATAAAATTATTGAGAAGAATGTTTCATCCTTTCCTCCATTCTTTTTAACACAATTTTTGCAAATATGAAAAAAAAAAATTATATTCTTAAATAATGTTTATGGATTTAGAACAATATCAATAAATTCTGAAGCATTTAATTTTGGGATTTCGAACATTTCTATGTAATTATAAATCATTCCCCCCCAAAGGAATGCACACTATTATGTGAAAATTTCAGAAACCTGGCAGTTTAAACTTAGTAATTCTATAAAATTATTGAGAAGAATGTTCCCCCTTTTCCTCCATTCTTTTTTTAAAAAAATTTTTGAAAATATGAAAAAACATTTTTATATTGGTGCATAAAGCCCTGTATAAAATATATATATCAACATAGAGCAATCTATAAAATTTAGAATAAATATAATAATAGCCCTCATCTTTAATAACTGAGTCTAATTGTCAGAAAGAAACAATTAAAAGAAAACCTTCTATAATATATAACATATTAATTAATTAGCAAAAAAAACTATGCACACTCATCTCTCTAAATTAATGATGCAAAGTAAACTCACAAAAATACACAGAAAAAAAAGTCTAGTTGTCATCTAGATTCACAAAAACTCATTTCTTCATTTAAAAAAAAATATACTTGCCAGCTTTCAATTCTATTTTCATACTTAACAACAAAAAAACAAAATAATACTTCATTACATATTTCACTTCAATACATCTGCTCATAAATATTACTTTTTCTCATGAGTAAAATTTAATCATAAAATACAATGAATGAGATTTTTTGAAGCCAATTTTAGAATCTTAAAAATATCTTTTATCTCTTATGCAATACTTTTTCTAATCATTTTTTAAACACAAAATAAAAACCTCAGATATTACATTTGAAAGCTTTCATTTTAACAATTATTTAATTTTAATTATTTACTCAAAAATTTCAAGAACTTTTTTTTTTTTGAAACTTTTTTTTTGTTAAAAAATGTTTTTAGATTTAAACAAAAAATTTTATTGTCACATACAAATTCTGAAATATTTTTAACATTAGGAATTATTAAATATTTCTCAGTAACAGAGAATACCGCAATTAAAAATCATTTTCCCTATAAGATTATATTTATTATTTTTTCAATTTATAAATTAATACTGACATGAATAAATCTAGAAATTTCAGAGACCTAACTTATTCCAATCACACACAAATATACATTATTTAGCGCTTACACAGAATAATATCATCAGATATAATAACGAATATCGATAACAAAGACAACAAATAGCTTGGAGAATGCATATTTTGCAAATAATAATTCACAGTTCAAAATCTAACAAGTAAAGCCTGACATCATGTATGCATGTCAGCATTTGGGAAAATTATATAGCAACATTTATTTAATCAAGTAAGACTTAAAAAGCAATTGTGTCAAGCATGACAGTTTCTGACAAATTACATCTTTACCTCCCCCTGTTTGTTAAGTTTCCGATATAAAAAAATATATAAATAAAACTCCTGATAATTATATTGATTATTATATATAAATTATAAAAAAGGGCAAAAAATGTTTTTTAAATCTTAATCTTAAAAAAAAACAAGAATGCACTAACAAGTTAAAATTTAATGTAAATAATTTTTAAAATACTGGATAATTTTTAAAATTAATATTAAGAACATTAAATGTCTATCAACAGGAGAAAATTTTAGTAGAAATTAATTTCAATATTAAAATTAATAATTAATCAAAAAGATGTTAATTAATAATTTATTAAAATACATAAAATTATTTAAATTATAAAACATATTCATATATTTACACAAAACAGATTTTTTTTTTTAAACTTTACATACATTTTCCAGTCTTTAGAAAGCTTACATGGTTAAAAATTACAGAACACTGGGGAGCGATGAATTTGTCGAATTATTTAATATGACTGAATTATCAGCATTATAAAATGTATTTCAAACATTTCTAGACACATAATAATGCTTTTCTTTTTTAATTCTTTACAGGAAGTTTCCAAGATTTAAGAAACTTACACAGTTACATACTGTAGAACATTGAGGAATGATGAATTTATCAAGCATTAGTTATATAACAGAATGCAAAAAGATAATGAATGCAAAAACTCACTGGAATCTATATGTGTCAATGAGTATTGAATAAAAACTGGAAGCTCAAAATACACACTTTCTCCTGCTTAAGTAATGTTAGAACTACGTTGTAGGTATTTCTGTAAGCAAGAGCAACGAAAATAACAAAAATTTCAAAAACACGAACAGCACTAAAATATCACCATATAAATAGCTCAATTCTAATACACTCAATGACAAATAAGTGTCCTTGCCTGTCAAGTAGCTTCCCAGAATGTAACTGCTACAAAAAAAATGAAGTCCTCATCAGTTTTTATGCATAATTTCATGACTGCTTCGCATCACGTTGAATCACACAAGGTACACATGCAGAGACTGAGCTCACAAACTTATGGAAGTCAGTACTGTGACACTATGGTATTAATTATGGTATTATTCTGGCTTTCTATTGCAGGGGTAATACTTCCCACACACTCACAGTTTTTCTTACGGATCCTGAGAGTAAAAGGGTTTCCTGATTTGCTACCTCTCGGGGAAGGGAGATGAAGAATAATAGAGATAGGCACTTCTTGCCTGTTTACTCGAGAACTAACTTGAGTTGCATGCGAAACATTCCAAGTAATGCCATCTGTAGAGTGATGTGGAAAGTTCAAAAGTGCATATCATCATCATGAAGTTAAAATCCAAGTCTCAGTTTTAAGTAAGGCACCGACAGCGGTTTCTCTCCTGTGCCAGTCGTGGAGCTGGAAGCGACTTCCATCACTTCTCAGGGTTCCAATGTAGTCTTTGATGTTATTTTTCCTGAAAATAGATTTAATTTCTTTCCACGTGATTTCACGTCGTAGGCACATTATGAGCCGCAGATATCACTTTTTCCATGGAATTTGAGGCGAGACTCGATTTCGTTGCTCGTATTTGATAAATCTATCTCTCCTCCAGGAAATTGAAGTTCTCCACAGAAATGTTCAAAGTTAAACAGCTGATGTCAAAGTTAAATAGCTGATAGCAAGAATCTTCATCTACAGATGAGACAGAATCATCATTGCTTATAAGGTCTGTCTTCACTGTAGCCTGATCCAGTAAATTTGGAATATTCTTTGTCTGAATGAATAGTGAACACAGGGGAATGAGTCTTCACTGTGGTTAAGAAGCTCATCCTGAAGATTTTTTTTATCTGTTCGGGAAAGAGAATCTTTAGAAACTGGTAAATGTACCTTCATACTCGGAAGACAAAAAGTCTGTGGAAATCTGTCAGGTGCCTATATTCAGTCCCCTCCCCCCACCACACACACACACACACACCGTTAGGAGAATTCGTAAGTTGATGAGTCAAATAAATACACAGAAATATAACCTAACATACATGAAACTTGTATGCCAGAAATATATATGTATATATAACATAATGGTTCAACATAACATAGCCAAGAATTGCTAAAATTTCTTCAAAAATACAAATGCTGAGTAAAAATTAGGGAAACATATAAAATAATATAAAACAAAATATTTTGCATTCAAATGTAGTGTTTGCTCAGCACTACATAAGCAGAAAGACAATTAAAAAATTACTCAGTTCTAATAAAATGGGACTTTTACGGAAAGTTAGCATTGATGATAAAATATGTTTAGTTGTGCGAGAGCCACAAAATATAAAGATGGACATAATTCTTCTTTATATAAATATAATAATACAAATGCATGTTAAAATTTAATTCAAAAATTATATTTATGCGTCTTCATAATACAATAATTTTGCTAATTATTTTAAACAATAAAATCTGGCATATCTTAGCCTTTATAAAACAACAATATTTCCTTAAAAACAGTCATGCTTTAACCATATTAACATCAATTATCAACTAAATTAAGTTGGCTTTCCCCCCCCTTAAGCCCAAGTCACAAAATATTTTGTGATATGAGGCCATTCATCTCACTTAGGTTATTTCTTTCAAATAGCAGCTCATAATTTTCAAATAATTTCAAATAGCAGCTGTGGCTGCTTTCCCAAACTTATTTTAATAATATTTTGTTGCGAAGTGCAGATACATTTATATAGTTTATAAAGTAAGTACATACTGCACATAAAAATAGCAAAGTGTACAGATTAAAACATATAATTTCATACTCCTTATTATATAATTCTTGAAAAAAAGAAAAGAAAAACCTTTGAAATTATTAATTAAAATTTCCTGAGAAAAGATATAAGCATTTTCTAAGCTACAAAATTCTCAGTAATCACAGTATAATAACTTGCTATAAAATTTGCTTTCTCTAACAAAGATATGTTTAGACTCAGTTACCAGTAGGGTAACAATATTTAAATAAACATTCCCCCCCCTTTTCAAAGTTAGCTCTAAAAATCATTCTATAAATTTTTAATAACTTTAATACATTTCCTTTAAAAAACATTTTATGATATTATAATATTAGTTAAATTAACATTAAACTATGGGACTATGTTAAACATAATTTGATCAAATTTGATACTATGTTATTTAAACATAGCATCAAATATTAAAACAGTGTGCTTTGATAATTGTTTGAATGCACACAGAAATTTGAAATGCCTAAATGTATAAATTACATAAGTACAGATTAAGATTTACATAACAAGCATATTGATATTTAAAATTTATATTATCTAAGGCTAAAAAGGGATTACTTTTATCAGTATGCTTAAAGATTGCCTTAAAGTCATTTAATTAAATTTTATATCATGCCTTCACATTATAGTATTTGTTTAATACTCTGAAGTCAGCAAGCCTATAGAGAAGGTGATTTAATAACCTCAGGAATAATAAGAAATTTTTGTTCTACTTCATGTTTAAAAAAAGTGAAATAACCAGTTTGAAAAAAAAAATATCAGGCTTTATACACCATAAGATACGCTATTAATTCTCAGACTAATATTTTGTCAGACTAAAATAAGGGACTCAAGACAGTCTTGCATTAACCACATTAGCATCCATCACTATTTGGACAAGTTTTAGAAATTACTATTTTTTAAAAATTTTGGCAGTGTATTAAAAGAAAGATTTTACAAGGAGGAAAAGATTTCATAGACTATTCCCGCTAGCATTCATTATACAAAATGCAATTTGGTCGCATATTTAAACACTGAACAAAAAAATCACGTTGCCCAACTTCTGATGCAAATTTGGAGGACACCAACTTTGCAACAGAGGGAGACATCATTCATCTTTCAAATTTTTCTGAAACATGTCAGTTATTCAGATGCATTTTATGTATTAATAACCAGGAGTCTTGTGTTTATATTCAGCCAAATTTTCATACGTTTCAGTAGCAGAATCTCAAAATATATACTGATGTATGAAAGACATGGATTTGTACAAACATAAAACTATTCTGACTTACTAGGTATGTAAAGTATACATAACCTAAAATCCTAAATTTAAAAAAATAAATTGAGTAAATAAAATAAATTACAATTTTTATTGGTAGAAAATACTGAAATAATATATTTAGAACCAGAATTAATGTTTTAAAGAAAAACCTGTTGTGTTAATGTAACCTTCAGAGCACAATGGCTTTATTTATTCACAAGCAGGATCAGCATCAGAGCCAACGGAGCAGATGCGATCACACTGGATAGCAAAATTTTTGAATGGCAAAATTCTATAGGCAGTATGCACTGGAGTTACAAGCAGCAAGGTACAAAGTTCAGAGATTATGTAAATTGTGAAGTACATGTACTGCACAAATTGGCCTAAAATGCTTCGGTACTCATAGTGCTGGGGAGGATTTTCTTTAAAGATCTTTTACTTTGGTTTCATTTTTCACAGACTGAGAGAAAACACAATTGTCAAAACTTTCTTTTTTGTAAATGTCATTATAAAATAAATTTCTGTTTGTCATTATAAAATTCTGTTTGTCATTATAAAATAAAAGTACAATATTAATTAAATCTAATTTTTAAATACTAATTAAACCTCATTTTTAAAATTTATATTTCCATGTGCATATTTAATTAAACCTTATTTTTAAAATTTATATTTCCATGTGCATATAACAAAATACATTTTTTATGTATATATATAATGGCATAGCTACATTAGGACCCACATACATTACTTCTGTTTTTCCCAAATTTCTTCTTTTTGCATCTTGGTTTTGTACACCATTCCACAGTAAAACTGCCAACAGAAATATTTTTTGTGGTTTGTATGTCTGGTTTTGTGGTATGTATGTGTATGTTGTCTGAATGTCCATACAATAAAAAATCACAGGCGTTAATTTTTTTTTTTGTTCTTACTACAAAATGCCATTCCTGTTACAATACTGAGGAAAATAATGAAATTTTATACATCTTTTTTATTATTATATGCTTGCCTACATTTTGAATTTAATGTTGTTATTTCTTTCATTCTACAAAACCCTACTTCAGAATGCTCCTTTCATTCTTAAACTCCACTCTTCTTTATTTTCAAATTGTTTATTTGAGAGATAGATAATTTAACCCGATTTTACTACAAAACTGAGAAAAATGTAATCGGAAAATCTCAGTAATATTGGCAAGACTTAATATAGCAAGATTTTTTATATTTGGTTGGCTGTGATATTTTATTGTAGTATATGTCTCCAGTCCTCAGCTCAATGAAAAGGACTGCAAGGACAGTTACCCATATCAGGTCTTAATTATCATAATATGAAACCTGATAGATCTAGCATTCCAATAATTCCACAGAAAATGTAATGGAAATAAATAAAATAGAAAACAAAGCCTATAATGGTAGCAGACATTTTGCAAAATCATACGAGAAATGAAAAAATGCATATCTGTAAAATTAAACATGAACAAAGGGTAAGAAATTATCACTGTTGGCAGTAAATTCGTAAAACTCAGCCCAGTTTTACTGTTGTTACAGTAAGCAGCATAGGTGGTCAGGCGTGCATTGCGTCAAAGTTGGAAATACTTGGATCACAAGGGGCCAGCGCAAAAGGTTTTTGCCCTCTCTAACAGGAATACACTGGAATCTGCATCATATATAAGATTATTATGCAGAAAAATTAGTGGGAGTTTCTATAAAAATCTAGATTGAGAGGAAAATTAATACAAACAATAATTCTGGCTTTTAAAATTGAATTTTTTCATTTTTACCCTACAAAAGACATGAGGACTTTCTATACTTCCGTCTGTTCCATATGCTGGTAATGTTCATTCAAGTCTCCTAAATTTGAAAGATCTACGGGTTTGCCCTGTACATGGTTATGGGCTCCGGGTTCAAAGATCTCTTTAAATAACTGAGGCAGATGACTTTCTTTTACATGTTCCCCTCCAAAAAAATAAGAGGTCACAAATCATGAACTTAATGGTAAGTATTAATAAAAAAAAGGCTTCTAATGAGAATGCTGCAATTCATAAAATTGCATTCACACGGAATTCATGCAGTAGGCTTACGTTTGTTTTTAAATATTTTGATGTACAAAATTTGTTTGCAAAGCAGCCTTACAAAATGTTAAAAGAATTAACTTTATCTTTATACACATAGAATGCTGCTTTCTTTCTTTCAAATCCTCCTTGTTTTAACAGGGTTGCCAGTCAAACAGGAGAATGAAATTCCCTGACTTTTCTAGGTTTTCTAGGTACGTTTTAAGAAAATTCCAGTCTATCCGCGTAATGCACTTTGGCTGTGCTAAGAGGTAAATTAATTATGATACCACCTGAAAACACAAAAATTTGCCAATTACATATGACTTATATATAATCCTCAAAGCATTACTATTCTAACTATAACAGTTGTTTTCTCCACTGAGGATTGATATCAGAATCTGCCCAATGTGGATTAAAAAGGTCTTTTTCTTTTTGCTGACATTTTGCAGCTAAACGAAAGAAAGAAATCTATTTAATGATATTTTTAAATAAATTCAGGTATTTAACAATTATTTAGCAGCATACATAAGTAAAAAATATGTGCATTGAATTTTGTGATGTTATGTTATCAAAATATGTGCATTGAATTTCGTGATGTTATGTTATCAAAATATGTGCACTGAATTTCGTGATGTTATGTTATCATATTTCTGGAATAGTTTCACTGAAATTTGAAAGTATTATTTACTAATAATAAATAAATTTAGGGGGAAGAAGCAACATTGAATGATATGAATACCATTAAAATAATTAAAACCTGAATTACAATAATCAACGATATTTTGACGAATATAGTTACATTAAATGGTTAGGCTAGATGACTGATTACTATTTTTTTATTTTACTGCAAAATGACAAATAAGGCATTCACTAAAAAGAAAAAAAAATGTTCAAAAGATTTTGCGATAAAATCCTAGTTTACACTACAGCCTTGGCACGATTTTGAAAATTGCCATAACACTAAAATGGCATGCTTACTGCTCATCGTTAATGTCACCAAATCCCGTTGTGTACCATATATGGAGGCTATTCTAACTTCTATGGTACCGTTATACAAGGATTAAAACGATTTTGTTCCAGATTTAGACTAAAATATTTAAATTCCCTGACTTTTCCCTTAATTTCTTGGCCAGTTTTCGAATTCCCTGACTTTTTCTGGTTTTCCAGGTAGAGTGGCAACCCTGTTTTAAGTAAGAAACAATTTCTTAAAAAATGCAATGGAAATGAAGCAATTTAACTTTTTGGACACAGGACGATGCCATTTATATTTAAGAGAAATGTACAAATAATAGACTACTTAATTAAATGTCTTTTAGTTCAAACAACCAGTTTACGCCAACAATACCAACAAATTCTGCCAACAAATTCTGAGGAGAGAAAACATGCCAGAACTTCTTCCAGTGACTCTAAACATAAATTCTATTCACTATTTTATCATGATTAAATTTCCACTTTCCAATTTTAATTCCACTGATTTGAACAGTCACATCATATTATTCTCAAATACATACATTTCTACATATATTTCTCTGCGAAAACTCTTCCTGCCCATGACAAATTTCTATGAGACTTGCATCTCAAAAGAAACTAAACTGCAAATTGCTCAATAGTTCTATACAGAAATCTTTCAGTGGAGCTTCCCAAATTCTCAACTCAGTAATGAGAGTCCTAGAAATAGGGTCCTTAAATGTCATATTATGATTGACTGAAAGATAATTACATGCTTTTCACGAATGTCAGACAATATGTTCTTCTTCATGACTTCATAACATTATAGCGTTTCACCTGTAATCTCTTAATCTTCTTGCTAAACATACGCTGTGAAACCCTATGTGGAGGACAGTGAGCAAATCTTGGCTATGTCCTTTAGTGTTGAAGAACTACAAAGTCAGACGGAGGGTTTAAAGGACCCCTTAATTCAAATAATTACAACTCTCCAACTTGAGAGTAAAGCCAGGCTTGGGCTGAACTAATATAATATGAAATAAAGTGTTTTGGACACAGGACGATGCCATTTATATTTAAGAGAAATGTACAAATAACAGACTACTTAATTAAATGTCTTTTAGTTCAAACAACCAGTTTACGCCAACAAATTCTAAGGAGAGAAAACATGCCAGAGCTTCTTCCAGTGACTCTAAACATAAATTCTATTCACTATTTTATCATGATTAAATTTCCACTTTCCAATTTTAATTCCACTGATTTGAACAGTCACACTAATAACTCTAATCACATTATTCTCAAATACATACATTTCTACATATATTTCTCTGCGAAAACTCTTCCTGCCCATGACATATTTCTATGAGACTTGCATCTCAAAAGAAAGACAGAAAACAAAAGTCACATGCTCTCTCATTGCCTTCAAACACCAAGGCTCCATTCACTGTTTTTTCACTCTGATATTTCTGCTTTTCATCCATTTGAAAAATCACACCATCTAATATCATATTTTCACTAACAGGCATTTCTACTTATATTTCTCTGCTGAAATTTTTCTCTGGTAAAATTTCTCAAATCTGTGACATATTTCTAGGATATTTTAGTTTCAAAAGAAATGAAATCACATGAAGTCTAGACATGCATAGATCTTTTAATGGAACTCCCTAGATTCTCAATTCAAGTTTGTATCAGATGTAGAAATAGGGTCCTTAAATGACATACTATGACTGACTGAAAGACAATTACATGCCTTCCAGCAATGTCACACAATTACATACCATGCTTTATAATCTTCTTCATAACATAAGAGAGAAAACAAGTCACATGCTCTTTCATTGCCTCCAAAACACCCAGGCTCCTCTCACTCTTTTATCACGCTGAAATTTCTGCTTTTTGAGCTTGTTTTCATCAATTTCAATAATCCCACCATCATCTAATATATTTTCACTCACATGCATCTCTGCTTATGTATCTCTGCTAAAATTTCTCAAATCTATAACATATTTCGGAGACATTTTGGTCTCATGAGTAAACAAATCACACGAGGCCAGTTCCATGCAGAGATCTTTTAATAGAGCTCTACAAATGCTCAATCGAATTGGTATGAGTCCTAGTAATAGAGTCCTTAACTATCACTCTGTGATTGAATGTGAAGACAATTGCATGCCCTCCATCAACATCAGACAATTATAGGAAACTACCTTATGTTTCTCTTCAAAACTTAGAGAAGAAGAAGAAGAAAAGTCATTTTTTTCAATTCCTTCAGATATCCAAGCTCCATTCACACTTTCATCGCTAGGAAATTCCTGCTTTTCAAGCTAGCTTTCAGGAATTTCATCAACAGAACCTCAATGACATTATTTTCCATCATATTCATTTCTCTGCTAAACCATGTTACATATCACCAAAATTTCAATCTCACGAATTAAATCACAAATATCTAGTTCCTTGCAGAAACCGAAGATCCACAAACCTTCAGTCGATTTTGTGAGAGCCCTAAGAATAAGGCCTTTTAATAATCTGAGACATCTACAGGACTTTGCCTCGTGTTTTTCTAAATAACTTCAAAAAGAGTTTTCTTCATTCATCAACACATCCTCAAAAAAAATGTCAGACTCCATTTAATTGCCTACAGATACTCATGTTCTACACACGCTTTTCGTAACAGTTAAATTTACCCACAGAGACTGAACCAGGTTGCAAAATATCTAATGCCTGACCTGGATAACCCTTGAGTATACATGGAAATTTATTTGTTCGGGACTACCAAAAACCCTGTGCAGAAAACAGATATAAGTATAATAACTAACTAAATATAATTCCAGCTTAACTTCTTCAGGGTGCACTAGAAGCAAGACAAAATTTAACAGAACAATATGTCTTTAATTACCAATCTCGTGATGCATTACCAATAGTGTATAGTGGATGCTTTATGATAACAGTCATGAATTTGAAAGTATTCAGATATCACAAACAAAAAACAAAATTTTCCAGTTAGGAAGAAATAATAAATGAACTTAACAGAAGTTTTTCATTGAAATGACAGTATCCAAATCGTCAATCAACTAATGGATGACAAAATCTGTAATACAGCTCTAAATCCAAAAAATATCGCTACCATTAGTGAAGAAATTGCCAGAGAATTCATTGACAATGAAAACATTTCAACTGACAATTTTGTGGGAATTCTTGAAACAGCAATTACAGGACCTTGAACGATGTAACAGAATAAGAAATTATGTCTATCTAAAGAATGAAAAAGAAAGTATTAGCACAAAAAAAGAAGCCACTTAAACAACCTACATTGAAAGGAATGTTTGTTTATTTATTTTTGTGTGTATGGGTGTGCAAATTTTGATTCCCTTTAGGTCATGAAGCTTCATTATCATAAATGACTATTTTATTACTTTAATTTTGTAATTTCTACATGCCATCTTACTATATACAAACTGATGATACTATATACAAACTGGATAGTAATCCGGGAAAATCCCAAATCAAGAATGGCTGAAGTCCAGAGGCAAAAATCGAGAATGGTTGAGTCAGACTTTGTACTGAACCAGAATCTGTATTAGGCAGTAGCAAAACAAATTCAAACAAATATTAACAATATTTGCAATTATGAAACATTTCCAAATTTCTCAATATTTCATAAATTTAGGTCCAACATATGCAGCAAAAGCTCAACAAATAATTGCATCAGAAAACTCTGTTGCCTCTTGTTACTGAAAAGTGGACACAAAATAGTACTCTTTGTATCTGTTGCTGCCTTTAAATTCGAAAAATTTCGTAAGACGCACTATGGATTAATCAATATGAAAAGTTTCTGAACAAAGACCTGAAAACATCTGCACAAAAACTGGAATAGAAATTCCTCCAGGATAAAAATCCAAAACAATCATTTCTATGTATTCATTTATAATAGATCCATACTAAGTAACCAAAGTACCTCCATATTCTACATACTTAAACCTTATCCAACATGCAAAATGAGCTGTAAAACAGAACAAGGAAACAATATAATTCTTAAAAAGTAATTTTGAATGGGAATGGGTATGAAAATTGAAAGTCATGCCTAAGAAAAGTGTAAGTTTAGATAAAATATATGTCATTAATTAGTCTTTTATCTGTACATTTTTCTCAAATGAAAATGCATCCTCCAGTGTCCAGAAAATGATTGCAATTACATTATACCTCCCATAAGGTATATATCTCTATTTAACACTTTCGCTGTTGATCTCCTGCCAGCATGGGATGTAACATCAATGGTAAAAAGCAAATCATGCAGCAACATGGGGTGTTGAGTGATGGCTCAATAACCAGTCATGCATTTGCTCAGTCATGCATTTGTCAGCTGCACCTAAACATTTAGTGGATTAACGGTTAGAAGGTAAAAACGTTTGGTTTCAAATTTATAGGTTTAGTAGTTAGGAACAGAAAAGAATCTATAATCTGAGTTCAGTTCTGATGAAATAGCAAATTTGTTGGCTGAACTTTTGTATGAGTACCAGAGTGATGTTAGTTATGACAGTGATGAAGATTACATTTCTCTCCAAGATAACCATGATATTTTGGATTCTGAAGAGGAGGATGAAGAGTTGCAACAGGCGACGTGTCATCAGCTTGAGTCTTCAGCTTGTTGTAGGAAATACGATCTGGGAAAGTCCTTCCCCCAACAATGGAACAATATCTTTTCACAAAATCAGAGTGTTTGCTGCAAACTGTTTAGGGTGGAAACAGAAATGATTGTTTTGCCATTTACTTAACAAAAATATTTTGGATGAAGCAATTGTTCAAACAAATGTCTATGCTAGTAAAGCATGTTGCTGTAACACAAAGAAACATTCTAGAATTAATGCTTGGAAGAAATCCACAAAAGATAAAATGTTGATATTTGTGGAATTAATTTTACATACAGGAACCATAAGAATAAACCATATTCAAAATTACTGGAAAACAGATACACCTTTTGGCTTGAGTGTATTCTCATAAAAGATGAGCAGGAATCATTTTCTTTAATTGCTCAGGGCATTGCAGTTTATAACAATTCCAGAGCAAAATGCAGAAGCCCCAAACGGTTGATTATACAAGATCAGAAGTATGGTGACTTTGCTCAAAACACAGTTGGCTGAAATAGACTACCTAAGACAAGAGAATACTTTAGATAAATTGATGATATTATGGCATGGATGGCTCATTTTTAAACAGTATATTCCAAACGAACACCAAAAATATGGTATCAAGTTATATATGACCTTGAAACCTAATTTATAGTTTTATACCAGCATGATGGAGAGTTCTGAAGCAAAAGGACATGCAGAAAAAGTAGTGTTTAATTCACTGGAAGGAATGCTAGATGTTGAGTATAGTATAAAGCAATTATTATACTAGTTATTAACTAGCAAAAAGTAATCTTGATACGAAAACTCATTGTACACCAGCCCAATCAGAAGGAAGAGGTACACATTTTCAGAAGAGGTTGCCGAGAAAAAACTGAAGAAAGGGGTAATGGTAGCAAAGTATGCTAACAGTGTTATGATCAGAAAATGAAAAAAGAGATGTAATTTATAGTTCTAATGAATACAAAAATGATACTATAGAAATAACAAACAAGAGGTGAAAAGAAATGAAAACCATTTCCTGTCATTCAATATAATAAAATTATGGCAGGGATTGATAAGCAAGATCAGATACTTTACTATTAGCCATGTGGGGAGGAGTTAAACCCACTAGATGGCCTACCAAAATATTTGTGCATATTTTCCAATTAATGATTTCCAATTCTCTGTAACAAATATTAGCCTGAAAACATAACTTTCTGACTTTTGTTTATCGGTGATAAGCATTACTGAAACCACAACTTGTCCTTCGTGTTTCTGTGCATTCAGCTGAATTAGAACATGTGCTCCACAGGAAGAAAAGAAAGGTGGAAGTCTAGAGCAAAAGCAATGCAAAAGTTGTTATTCCCAGGAAAACATACGGATACCATTTATATATGCAATGTTTGCGATGGATCTCAAAGTTATTGCTTAGATTGCGCGAAGATGACCCATTGTTTACAGTAATAATATCATTGTAACAAACTTATAATAATTCATTTTATTAAATATTTGTCACTGATTAAAGTATCATATAAAAAATAATTTTTGCATTTTATCCCTTATTTTCATTATTTTGTTTCATTTTTACACATCACGTGCTAGTGCCTAATGTAGCATTTACGAGATTATTTTACACCTAGTGCCTATCGTACACTAGCACGTGGTCAAAATTCTATCAAGATAGGCCTAAATAAAGTATAATCAGTACGATACACACTCAGTAATCAGTATGATATACATAATCATGCTTTATATTAACTATCACGATATTGCCACATGACTGGCAGTCAGTGTCTCAAGGGACTGTTGGTCACAGTCCCTTTGAAAAGAGACCTTTATGTATATACCTCTTATTGAGAGAAACTGAAAAATTTTCAGAATTAGAGGCAAACAAATAAGTAACATAGAAGTACTCTTTGTTAAAAATCTTTTGAGGTTTCAAAGGCAGATTTTGCTAAGTGAAAGAGTTTTGTGACAAAGAAACATTAAAATAAAAAAATTTATCCCTCTCTTTTAAAAACTACTTTTCAGTAGGGAAAAAGCAAGTTGTGGTTCAGCCAGAAGGAAAAAGCAAGTTGTGGTTCAGCCAGAAGGTAGTGACATGACTCGCTTATACTAGACTACATCCCAACGTAGAGATCTTACAATGCAGATAGCGTGAAAATTTTCATCATTCTTAGTTCTTGCTTAAACTGGGAAGCAAAAGAAATGTAGTTCTGCAGTTGAAAATTATTTTTATGCAAGTCATCTATCTAGCCTGGCTTCAGAGGAAGACTAAACAAAAAGTTGACGTTATTCCCGTAGCAGAAATTGAAAAGACATAACATTAGTTTTAAGACTATTTGTGGTGAAGAAAAATGAGCAGATATGCAACATGTAACAAACTAGATAAAAAAATCTAAATAAAATTTGAAGGATGTAAGACTAAAAACATCTATAATACATATGAAATTGGATTATTTTATCGAATTTTACCTAATAAAACTCTATAATTCAAAGAAAGAAAGTGCTCTGGTGGTAAAAGCTCCACGAAGCATTTCACTGTGTTATTAAAGAGAGTTTGAGCAACTGATTGTAACTGGAAAGGCCAAAAAAACCGAGAAGCTTCAAACATATCAGTCCAAAAGCTTTAAAGTCCATTGGCATCATAATAAAAAGTCACGGGTGAAGCAAAGCATAATGTCAGAATGATGGATTGCACTTTATGCACCGATGTTGAGAAAAAGTAGGAAGATTCTGCTATTTCTCAATAATTAGCCAGACACTTGAAATTGGTGAAATTAGTGTTTTCCCCACCTAATGCAACATTAGATAATTAATATGTACAATTAGAAACTTCAAAGTTCTCATTACAGAAAATTTGTTTTTGTGGCATGTTTTTTTTTTTCAAACTGCTTGCGGAAAATGGCAATAGCTCCCGATACGTGTCAATGCCATTCAGTAAATAACTAAGGCTTTTAAAAATCTGCATCACAAAATTGTGCTCAGCACTGTTTTAAGAAAGCAGATGCGGGCTTTGAAAATCCACTTCCAAGTGCCCTGAGTAAAAATACTATCAATCAAAATGAATTGTTTTGAATTTGTCAAAATCAGTGGCAGTGCTCAACCACAAGAATATTTAAAAATTGATGAATACCTGTACACTGAAGACACCAGTGATGGGACACCTCTATTTAAGGTGCAAAATGTGTAGTCTGCCGGGTGTCCCTGTTGGGAGGTATTACTGTATTTTGAATAAATGAGTAAATTTTAACAAATACTTTTTTATTTATAACAACAAGCAGGCTTTGAAAGAGATAAGCAACCATCGCATGAGTACAAAAATAAATCATTTATTGCTTTGATGCTTTGTAGGGTTACTTTGAAAAGAAATTTTGTAAATAAAAATATTTAAAAACAAATGTAAGCTACTGCATGAATTCCTTGTGAATGCAATTTTATGCACAATGAAATACAGCATTTTTATTAGAAATCTTTTTTTTTCTTATAATTACACACCATTTTAAAGTTCATGACTTGCGACCTCTTATTTTTTGGGAGCGGAACATGTGAAAGAAAGTCATCTGCCTTAGTCATTTAAAGAGATCTTTAAACCCGGAGCCCATAACCATATACAGGGCAAACCTAAAGATCTTTAAAATTCAGGATATGTGAATGAGCATAACCAGCATATGGAGCAGATGAAAGAATAGAAAGTCCTCAGTAGTATGTCTTTTGTAGGGTATACATGAAAAAATTCAAAAGCCAGAATTATTGTTTGTATTAATTTTACTCTCAGTCTAGATTTTTATAGGAACTTCCACTAATTTTTCTGCATAATAATCTTATATATGATGCAGATTCCAGTCTATTCCTGTTGGAGAGGGAAAAAACCTTTTGCACTGGCCCCTTCTGATCCAAGTATTTCCAACTTTGACGCAATGCACGCATGACCACCTATGCCCCTTACTGTAACAACAGTTAAACTGGGTTGAGTTTTACCAATTTAACTGCCATCAGTGAAAACTTCTTACTTTTATTCCTGTTTAATTTTACATTAAGCATTATTGTTAGTTCATGGGTAACCTGAAAAACGTTCACTGCATTCGTATTCGTTGGTTGAAAAACAAACCACCGTCAAATGTACATCAGAATTACTTACATCTGATGAATCTGGAATCAGGATATTACATGCTGATTAACACTCATCTAATAATTTAAAAACTTTGTTGCACTTCTGTAACTTACATTTATAGGTCTAAAGAAATAATTTTCTCAATGTAATTGTTTTCACATTTATCTAAAAGCATTTGTTTGCTGGTCATTAAAAATAAGTTAATACTTTTTAACTATTTTAGTAGAAAAACAAAAATGAACCTGACATGAATAAATTATTTCCATCTACTACATATATTATGTTAAACAGAAAATAACGCTGACACTTTAAACTATGACGAATTCGGAATAATTCTAAAAAATACTGCAAATTCATGTTAAAGACTTTAAAGAGTCTCTGTTAGTAACATTAAATGTAATAATGAACAACCTACCAAACACTATTCCTCAGTACCATGAGATTTTGTCCCTTTTAGTGTACTGCCAAAAGCACAGCACAGAATGGAACTCGACATCATGCCTGTAATAGCAATGTTAAGTACTGCTGGATGTAATTTCTTTAAGATATACTGCAGTGATCTGCACAATGAAGTGCAGTATATCAGTTCCATGGCACTGAGATATTACTGAACCCATTTCGAGACTGCATGCTATAGCAGTTTGTCTAATATTTATTCCTACAGATAATTATGAATGTCCACATAAACCAGAATTTCTGAAGGAGTACCTCAAGCATAAAAGTACTGCTCGCAGGAAGTGGCCATCAAATTCACCTAACTTGAATCCCCACTAAAAATCTTTATGATGCATTAGATGTGCCGCTTCTAATTACAGTGGCCTCTGACTATGCTCAACAAGCTGAAAATTGGACCATTACAAAATGGTAAATACTGCCTCATGATTCGCCTGACAGCTCGGTATAGCTAGATATTTCAAAGCTTAAGTAAAGGTCAGAGATGATTACATCCTTCATTATGATCAGTTTTACTTCTTTTTATTTTTTACATGCATAACTTGATATACAAATATAAATAAATAATCACAAATGTACCTGATTATTCACTGTTTATTGTAACAGTTTAGCGATAAGGAGAAAAAAAATGTATAAAATAGAATGCATAAATGAAATTAAGCTTACATGAAACAGATTGACAGGACCTAGTCCTGGGGCCTAACGTTTCACTTGGGACCTTGTCAAAGGGCCTCGGGATGTCATCAATAAATAACCTTGTCCATGGGTGGCGCTATAATAAAAATTTTAATTTAGAAATAAAATCTTTTAACATGGAAGTTCAAGCAAAAAGTTGCATTCAGGAACATTCAAAAATTTAACACTGAACACATAGATACAAACATAAAAAACAACTTGTGAACTGATTTAATGCCACAATAATTTGGCAATATTTGGCAATTTGGCTGGGGAAAGTGTTTAAAATGCCGGACAGCTCTCCAGTTATCCAGAGTGCCAATCCTTTCAATAATACGTAAAACTAAAATTAGACGGCAATTCATTAACAAGCTTAATTTTTTTTCATTATTTAATGATACTTTATTTTCTAACATTAACATACAAATTACTATTATCTTGGTCTATCTTTATTTATAAAAAAAGATACTCATGTATTATTCTCTTGAACCAAGACACTTTTGCCAAGCAGCATAATTTAGCACCAATAAGAATGACATTCTAATATCAGTGCTTTCATTTGACGTAAGCATAGTTCTTGATGAGCTACCTTTTGTTTTTATGAACAAGCATATAAATTAAACCATTATTACTGTATTTTTCCTCACATTTTTGAAAAAAATTTAGCTCTAGAAACCCATTTGTGACTGCATTTTGTTTTTTGCACAGATTGCTGACAAAACGATAATAGATTGGGACAGTTGCCTTCAAGAATTCTAAACAAAGCTTCCAGTAAAATCAGAAGGCCTGACAAAATAGCAGAAATTGATGAGTGCCTTTTTACAAAGTGCAAAAACAAAGTGGGTCAAATACTGCCACAGTAATGTTTATGTGGTGGATTATGCAGAGAGACTTACAAATGTTTTATGGCAAGAGTTGCAAATAGAAGAGCAGCTGAGAATTCTGCAAGAATGACTGCTGCATTTTTGGCAGAATTTTTGTTAATTTTTAAGGTTCAATGGTAGCCAAATATTTTAATTTGCCTTTTTCTATCTGTTCTTATTTCAACTTCCCGTTAGAATTAGCCCGCATTTCAGTTTTATGCTAATCTGAAGTGGAGCCAAGTTTCTATTTAAATGGTAGGTAGGAACCTCTCAGTGTGAGGGCTTTTAGCTCCACTGCTACTCTGTTCAACGTTCGCCTGACCAGCTAGTATTTAAATTCTAAGCCTTTGTGCTGTTACGCTATAACTTATTGAAGTAAATCTAAGTGTGTTAGTATTAGTTAAATCTTGCTACGGACCCTTTAGCATAGAGGCCAACCTCGCGTTTATAGCTCTGTGAGCAATGACTATTTAATCTAACTAGCTTTAGTTTAAATTATTATCTGATTGTTCAGTTTAGACCCAAGTGTGGTCATTACTTTCTGTATCCCTCCCGAGTTGGGAAGTGGCTGTAAATAACTGTGGTTTAATAAAAGAGGATTTTAAATCCTTCTTACGTGCAGTTCTTTTACCACTTAACCACAGTTTTCTACCACAGAACATAGCTGCATTCAGCTCCCTGTTCAAGATCAGGACTTAAAGTTTTCACGAAGATGTTCGCCAAGAATATGCACCGAACACTCAGTCCTGACAGTTTTAAGAAAAAATAATCATACTTTGAAGTAGAGGGTTCATTTATATGCAAAACCTTAAAAAAAAGAGAGATCCACTACCACCACCGATCAATGACATGTCATCGAGCTTGATTATTAATATATCGTTCATACAGAAAAAACATAAAATTTTTATTTATTCTATTTATTAGTTTTTTATTAAATTTCTTTCGATTTTATTTTCTGTTTATTAGAAAAGACACCCCCCCTCATTTCATTATCTGGCATCACAGAGTGATTTAGTCTGTACAATATCTGTGAGGCACTCTTTGATTATTATAACTCTATCGAATCGGTAACTGTAACCAAACCGAATGCCTGTCTGTCTATTTATCTTTTACTTTTCCTGCTTTTTGTTATGTCTGATTTAGTGTAATCTACAAAAAACGGCTCTTTTCAGAGGCACACACTTCCTGCAATGTGTTGCGTAAAGCAAAGGAGAATGTCTTACATACAGCGTATGATACCTCATCATATAGTGTATACATACACTGTGAAATTTAAGCTGAAAGCTTCATTTGCAGAAAGTACGAACGAGAAAAGTGTAATTTTATGAAGTACATTGACATGCTATTTTATCGGCGGTGGCGGCGCTCATCCGACAAATTTCTTTTTTCAAAAATTTTTCTCAAAAGTCTGGTAATCGACTTATATGCAGGTATACAGTATTTGAAAAAGTAGGGACATAACTATTTGAAAAATTTTCCTCGGTTTACTTTTAGGGTGAAGAATCTCAAATATATAAACAAGTAAATAAATTTCTCTCACTCCCTTTGCAACAAAATATACATTTGATTGACAAGAAAAAGGCAAAACTAGGCAAACGGACTAAGATCCCAGTTATTCAGGATAACTGAAATTAAGCATTATTGTTAATTCATGATTAACCTGAAAAAAGTTCATTGTGTTCATATTCGTTGGTTGAAAAACAAAAGAATTGAAAATCTTAATAAATATATAATATGAGAAACACCTGAATTATACTAGAACTCCAATCAAACAGTCTTAAATGCAACCACAAGCAAGATGGACAGTAAGAGAATCTATATCTCAATTACATTATCTTGCAAGCAGAAGACATATAAAAAGACAGTGCTTCTCAAAAAAAAAGTGAGATGGAGCTCATAAAAGGTTTTCCGGAGGTTTCTTTATGCAGACAATATTACGTTCTTTCCAAGTTAAACCTTTCTCTTTCTGATGCTTGAGACTGTGACATCACTTCACTAAAAGCAGTAGTGGTCATTGATTTTGTGACATTGGTCGACCTTGATCAAAAACAGCAAACCTTCTAGTATAATAAAATTTATGTTTTCCTAACATCTCCAATGGTAAAAGGGGTGGAAATCACTAGACAAAATCATTAGTCATAGCAGTTGTTTCATTTCAAAACTGTAGCATGCAATTCCTAAAGCCTCTTATTTAAGCACCCACATATATTTATGAAGAGTTCTTTATAGTGATTTCACATCAAAGCAAGCCATAACAGAGTGCTAGGTATTGCTAAAGTCACGCTTCCAAACACGACACGGTAATTCAGATGATTCTTTAAATATCTTTCAGATTTAATCTAGATGATTTAAAGGAATTACCTCAGCATACACAGAATCAAGCACTATCTAAATCACATGACCTGAAAAATAACCATGAACTCAATAACAAAGATCTGTGATTTAGAGTCAGAATGTCTTTGCCACTTTTATAACAGCTTTGAAAAGAAAATATTATCTCACTGCACGCAGGAAAACATCTCTTTTAAATACTGTAACATTCAGATAAGATTTAAATATGAATAATTCATAAAGAACAGCAGTAAATATGCATCTAAATAATATAAATTTAGCAATGTAAATGGTATGTTTCAGTATTAATGCAATTAATAAAAGCAATATTTCTAGCGCCATATATTGCACAAAATACAGAACAGTCTGGTTTTTTTAGGCATTAATCAATAAACCTGTCAGACACATTCATCTGAACGACTCTACTGCAGTTTATTAAAATATGCACTATGTTTTCCTAAACTTTACACAAGCAAAAAAATTTTTAGTTCTTGACCAATAAAAAAAGAGTAGGTTTTATTTCGATTGGTCTTTAAAAGGTAAGTTATGCAGACAAGTGAAGTTCTCTTTCAAAAATATATTTTTAATAAAGCATATTTTTTTCATGTGCCACTCACATAGACTTCAAAATCAAATTTATATTAATTCCTGAACTTCCCAAATATCAGAAAGGAGGATAAAAATATAAAGAAAACTTGATCAAAAGCTCACATTTCCTAACCCTCCAATGGTAATAGAAAACATCACTATTTTATGGCAATTATATAACGATATTTCAGCACCATAATTCCATGAGAATATTACAAGAAATGAGAATACGAAATACTACACAAAATATAGATTATTTGATATATGAAAAATTTATTATACGAAAACAAATGACAACAGAAAATAGAATTGCTGCTGCAACACTGAAATAAAAGCAAGAAAACAAAATGTAACACCTGTAACCATTAAACAGAGTAACAAGCATTTCCAAATACAAACAAACTTGCGCCCTGATTTTATTGTAAAATGTAATTAAAATTAAAGACACATATGTGCAAACTGCATTATAAATCCAGTTATATGGCTAATACAGCAAAATTCCTTCCTTGGCCTTATACAACTGTTTGTCTGTTTATCACAGATATATATACGGGGTGGTTATAATTAAAGTGATCCTATTCAGACCCCTCTAAAACCTGACATACTAAAGTCTAGATCATTTAAACAATAATACAACAAAATGGTGCTCCTGTGGTGGTGTGCTGAGTGCAATGATAAATATCTGTAGAGGCTTAGCTAGGTTTTAAAGATATATGCATTGGAGAACAAATCCGACCAAGCGGAATGTGAAGTGTCCCAAAATTCTCCAGTACAGTTACAGTTAGAAGTTTGGGCAAGCAGTTGGCGAGTAACAAAAACAAGTTCCTTCAGTACTGACACACTCCGAACAAATGAGACCTAACTACTGGGAAATTACTGATGTGTACCAAAATCTCTGAAACTAAGGCTAAAAATGTTAGTAACTATGTTAAATCAAATCTTAAGGAAAACTTTAGTTAAATTATGAATTAAGAATATTATTCAAAATCTGAATTGATATGATGCTTTGTACAGTTCTTCTGATAATATATATGAAGATGCATAGAACTTACAGGTGGCTTCTGCAAAGGAGGAAGACGACGACGACGTCCTGTGGTTGATGACTGCTGTAAAAGAAACAAATATATTTAGAAGCTTTTAATATTTAGTGCCCATATTACAAATATTTCAATCAGGTACAGAAAACTCTTCAGATAACTGTATGCCAGTTTTTACGAGGTATTAACATCAAGTAAAACTAAAAAACTAGCAAACTAAAAACAAAATGAATTACAAAAAATATTATCAGCTGCTGGAAGTGTATTTTTGCGCTTTTAAAAAACTGTGTGCATTTTTCATGAGCTATGTCTCTTTGAGATTTTAAAAGGACAATGTAAACTGGAATTTTAAGGAATTGGACATGACATTTCATATTATTTTGTCATTGTGCATTAATTAAGCATTCAGTTAAGAATTAAGCATTCAAATAGCTTTACAGATCTGGAATTCTGCATGCTTAAAATCGAAAGACATTGTGTTAAAGTCCTACCAGATATATATCTAGGACATCAGTACAGCACTAATGTGCCGCTAAGATATTACAATTCAGAATTGCATTTAGAATATTTCTTAAATCGATCTCTATGAACATCAGTATCGAGATTATTTCATACCTTCGAAGCAAAAAGATTTTTTTTAGGAAAAAAGCATTAGTTGTTCACTCATAAACTGCGATAGCATTAGAAGAGGAAAAAATGGCATTTTAAACGAAATCCATCAAATGATGAACAGCCATGAGTTAGATGTCAACAGCACCTCTGTACAGAAATATTCCCGAAACAGACAGTTTAAAAACAACTTGTATAAATGTTAATCAATAATATTTATGATCCTAGCTCTTAAAATTCAGTTCTGATTCTTCACTTTTGATTCTCTTACAACTCACAGTATAATTTAATTAAGCGAATTACACGTTTGAATTGATGACCGAGATTTCAATCATATTTAAATCACACTTTAACAACAAACCAATACTGTCGCTCAATTTGGTCAAAAACCAAGATCCCGAATCTTTGGGACCTCTTTTATTCTGGTTTTTGAACATTTTTCTAGGCATCAGATAATCAAATTTAAATCTTGTACGAAGACATCTAGACATGATAAAGTTGGATTTCACTTATTTTTAGGTCAGACAGGAAAGTACTAACCTCTAAGTCACTCAACATCCATCAATCAGCTGTCATTAGCCATTAAGCAACTCCTTAGCCAGCAGGTGATTGACAGTGACACACAGGAATCTTAGTTAATAGGAAGTAACATTGCATTTATGGCACACTTGCTTCTTTTGGTTGAATATTCCATTCTGTACTCCTAGATACCGTAGAGACTATAAGCGTAGTTTAAGCACTGCACTGTAGTCCAATTTATAGTTGCTTAAATTTAAGTATAAGAAGTTTTTTCCCCACATTAAATTTTATGTATTATCTCACTAAACAGGGAAATAAGTGGAAACAATCTAATTTCTAATAATAATAACAAGGAAAATATACTCATGGAAGATAATGAAACTGAGCAAAACACAACAAACACTATTTCATTAAAAAGTAATTTCTTTTATAAATATATATCCAGTAATGATTCATTTTCATATACAAGTGTGATTCATAGAAAAATCTAATGCTTTTTACTTCACGAAAAATTCCAGCTATCATATGTCAACAAAAATACCCATTTTGATTGAATGCAATTTAACGGTATTTTTGAGTAACATGGTAAGGACAGAATAATGGACTCTTTTTTCCCAAACCAATTATAAAACTGATTTAAAATTGCAACAATTAGCATGCACTGCAAACAATAATATTCTTCAGAAGCACCACCAATGCACTGCAAACAATAATATTCTTCAGACGATATAATTTTTTTGCATTCTGAGTTGCATAATGAATGAGATGCAACACTGTTGAAGTGAACCTAGAGCCAGAATGTCGCTATGGTAAATAAATAATAGTGAATTTTAAAGACTGAATTTATTCTGTTGTGATTTATGCACTATCGACAATGTAGATTTAATTCAATTCAACAAGTTTAAATGAAATGCAGTAAAAATATGTATAATTTAATTCAAGGAAGTCATTTCGAGCTCTCTTAATATCATCAATAATTTTTAATCCGCAATAACTTTTCTTATAAACCAATACTGATAACCCTTAATCATGCAAAAACTCATTATTTATGCATTTATTTAAAAACTGCTGTATTAAATTTTCGTCAAAAGAAATATCCTAAAAAAAAAAAAAAAGAACACTTCGATCATTCTTTAATTTACTCTTAATATCATCAATAATTTTTAATTCGCAATAACTCTTCTTTATAAAGGAATACTGGTAACCCTTAATAATATAAAAATCATTATTTATGCATTTATTTAAAAACTGTGTTAAATTTTCATCAAAAAAACATCTTTGGTAAGCAATTGACTAAAAATTTATTTTCAGAACAAATACTAAAATTTTTAACTATTTTGGAGTCTATATTCCTTTAGACTATTATATATCTTCTCCTATTATATATCTTCTATATTATGGCCAAAGGGCCAGTTATAAAAGTTAATTGAACTTCACTCATCATCACTACTGTGACAGTTTGCACTCATTATCACTATTGTGACAACTTCTAGTAATCAGTCAATTGTGTTGAATCACAGAAATCCCAGATTTGTGTAGCTATCCTTGTTGTACTGTTTTTTATTAAAAAACTGCTGTCTTATATTTTCATGAAAAGAAACATCCTTTGTAAGCAATTGACTCAAAATTGATTTTCAAAACAAGAAAGCTGTAAGACAGATGTAAAACTGCTATTGTTACTCCTTTTGGATTATACAAATTTATTGTAATGAGCTTTGATTTGAGAAATACACCAGAAATGTTTCAAAGATTTATGAATACAGTTCTCCCTGACCTAAATTTTGCTTTTGCCTACTTGGATGACATTCTGATTCTGATAGCGTCTGCTAGTGAGGAACAATACAGAATCCATTTAAAGCTAGTGTTTGAAAGATTAAATGACTACAGATTCCGTATTAACGTTTCCAAATCCATCTTTGGCACACAAGAAATAGAATTCTTGGCTTATTGAATTACTCCTCAAGGATCACGACCTCTACCAGGCAAAGTCCAAACTATTGTTAATTACAAACTTCCGACAACCGTTCACAAACTCAGAACATTCTTAGGCCTCATTAATTTTTATTGTCGATATTTAAAAAATGCATCAAAAAACCAATCTTTCCTATACAAATATCTTACAGAAGCCCAGAAAAAAGATTAAGGGAAAATTCAGTGGACAGATGAAGCTAAGGAACAATTTCAGCGATGCGAAGATGATTTAGTCAATACAACACTCCGATCATTTCCGAACTACCTCCGATTATATACAGAAGCTTCAGACTCTGCGATTGGAGCGATACTTCAACAATTTGAAGACATAGGATGGAAACCTATTGCATTTTATTCCAAAAATCTAAACAAAGCACAAAAACCTTTCAATACTTACGATAGAGAATTACTAAAAATTTACCTCTCCATCACAAACACTTCAAATTTTTACTGGAAGGAAGAACATTTAAAATATTCACAGAACATAGACCCATAATTTTTGCATTTAAAACAAAAGCCAGAAAAAGCAACCTTGTCAACTCAGACATTTACAATACATCTCTCAGTTTTCATCTGATAAACAGCATATAAAAGGTAAGGACAAGATGATGCTTTATTTAGAATTGAAGAAATTTCTTTGATTGACTATAATAAAATTGCAGATGAACAAATTATGGATAAAGAATTGCAAAATTTGAAGACATCAGCAATTCCCCTGAACTTCATGCAGTATCTGCTACCTTCTGGGAAGTCTTTGTGGTGTGAAACTTTAAAGAATAATATCAAACCATATATACCTGACAGGCTGTCAGAAAAACTAAAATAATCTATAACCAATAAACATTTTTGCAACAAAATCAAACTATGGTCACAAGGCCCTAACATTATTTCTCGATTTCATATACTACGTCATTTAGTTTGCAAACTTAACATATTACAGCACTTCACACTTGTACACTAATTTAAAAACCTTCTTAGACTTCTCAGTGTACAGAAGTAATTTTCTCACTGTAATTGTTTTCACATTCATCTAAAGGATTTGTTTACTGGTCATTAAAAATAAGTTAATACTTTTTAACTATGAACAGTAAAAGAACAAAAATGAACCTGACATGAATGAATTATTTTCATCTACTTCACATATAGTGTTAAACAAAAAATAAAGCCAACATTTACAGAAAATAAAGCCAACACTTTAGACAATGAGAAATTTGGAATAATTTTAAAAAATATAGTAGATTTACGTTAAAGACTTCAAAGAGTCTCTGTTAGTAACAATAAGTGTAATATCCAACATCCTACCAAACAAATGTATCCATCAGTATCATGAGATTTTGTCCTTGTGAGTGTCACTGCCAAAAGCACAGCAGAATGGAACTCAACACCATGCCTGTAATATCAATGTAAATACTGCAGGATGTAATTTCTTTAAGATACTGGAGTCATTTGCACAGTACATCAATTCTATGGTACTGAAATATTATTGAACACATTGCGAGTCTGCATGCTATAGCATTATATTATTTGTCCAATATTTATTCATTCTTATGATTATGAATGTCCGCATAAATCAAAATTTCTTAATGAGGACCTCAAGCATAGAAACACTGCTCACAGGACGTGGCCATCAAATTCACCTAACTTGAATCCCCACTAAAAATCTTTACGATGTGTTGGAAGTGCTATTATCTATGGTGCCCTCTGACTAAACTCAACAAGGCGAAAATTGAACCATTAGAAAAACACCATCTACTACCTTATGATTCGCCTGTCAGCTTGGTATAGCTCGATATTTCGAAGTTTAAAATGAAGGCCAGAAATGATTACATCCTTCATTATGATCAGTTTTGCTTCTTTGCATTCTCCATGACTTTTTTTTTCTACTTACATAACACGATACACAAATATAAATACATAGTTACAAATGTGCCTAATTATTTATCATTTATTATAACAGTTTAGTGATGAATGAAAGTGCATAAAATAAAATGAAAAAATTAAATGAAGCTTACTTTAGATATACATCCTTCCCGAGGCCTCAGCGTTTTCGTTGAGATCTCGCTATCCGGCCCTCGGGCTTGGTAAGTGACGTTGTCAAGGGTCGGTGCTGTAACAAAATTTATAAATTAGAATCTTTTAACGTGGAAGTTTAAGCAAAAAATTTCATTCAGAAACCATAAAAAAATTTAACATTAACACACAAAACACACAGATAAAAATATAAACAATAATTTAGATTTTCAACTTGTGAACTGACTTAATGCCACAATAACTTGGCAGTATACAATAAATAAAACTAGGCATAGTTTTTTAAATGCAGGACAGCTCTCCAGTTATCCAAACAGCCAATCCTTTCCATGGCATGGAAAATTAAAATCAGATGGCACACTTACAAGCTGGCAATTTTTTCATTATTTAACTACTTCCTACTATTAACATGCAAGTTATTATATCTCAACAAAGTAATGGCTTGGCCTATGTTTAGTTATAAAAGAATGGTACTCATGTATTACCTCTTCACCCATGGTACTGTTACCAAGCAGCATAATTTGGCACCAATTACAGATAAGAATGACTTGTGTTTGTGTTTTATTTGATGTAATTATGATTCTCGATGAGCCCCCTTTCGTTTTTAGGAATAAGCATATAAATTAAACTGTTATTGCTGCATTCTAAATAAAGCATCCAGTAGACAGCCTGACAAAATAGCAGAAATCCACGAAAACCTTTCAACAAAGTGCAAAACAAAATGAGTCAAACATTGTCACAGCAGTGATTATTTGGTGGATTGTGCAGAGAGAATTGCAAATGTTTTATTGTAAGAGCTGCAAATAGAAGTGCAGCTGAGAATTCTGCAAGAATGACTGATGCATATTTTGCAGAATGTCTGCCAACTTTCAAGGTCCAGTGGTAGAAAATTTTTTGGTCAAAGGGAAACTATTTGAAAAAGTAGGGGCATAACTATTTGAATAATTTCCATAATTTACTTTTAGAAAAAGGAATTTGTTTCTTTAAGACAGTGCAGAAAAAAATGAACTTAAGCATTTAAATTTATGCCTTACAAAAAATAAATAATTTGACCATTTTACTTTAAATGGAATAAAAATGGGTTTATGTAAATAATTTGCAACAAATAAATAAAAAAATTCTTATTATACTAGCTTTATTGAAACAAAACATTAAAAAATAAATATATAAACAAGCAAGTAAATTTCTCTCACTTCCATTACAATAAAATACACATTTGGCTTACAAGAAAAAGACAAAAGTGAGAAAATGGACTATGATCCCAGTCATTCAGGATAACTGGAGCTTCCTAGGATTCTCCAAGAGACGAAAATCAAAGCTTAAATTAATGCTACTGGCTAGATCAGAAATTTTAATTTCATCAGTACTGAAAATCTTAATATTAAGAGAAGCGCCTAAATTATACTAGAGTTCTAATTAAACAGGCCTAAATAGCAACTACAAACAAGATGGACAGTAAGAGAATCTATACATCAAGTACATTATCTTGCAAGCAGAAGACATTTAAAAAGACAGTGCTTCTCAAAAAAAGTGAGATGGAGCTCAGAAAACGTTTTCCCAAGGTTTCTATATGCAGACAATATTGCGTTCAAGTTAAACCTTTCTCTTTCTGATGCTTGAGACAGTGACATCACTTTACTCAAGGCATCCCTTTACTTAAAGTACTAGTGGGCATTGACTTCGTGACACCGGTTCTTTCTAGTACAGAAAAATTTATGTTTTCCTAACATCTCCAGTGGTTAATGGGGTGGGCAATGCATCATTAGGTGAAATCATTAGTAATAGCAATTCTTATATTTCAAAACTGTAGCATGCAATTAATGAAGCCTCTTGTTTAAGCCCTCGCATATACCGATGAAGAGTCCTTCATAGTGATTTTACATCAAAGCAAACCATAACAGAGTGTTAGGTACTGCTGAACTCTGCTTCCAACATGATATGGTAATACAGAAGATTCTTTAAATATTTTCCAGATTTCATCAACTTGCGAAACCTTAAACACACTGATGTTTTAAAAAGAATTACCTCAGCATACACAAAATCAAACACCCAATCACGACTTGAAAAATACCACGAACTCACTAACAAAGATCGGCAATTTAGAGTGAGAAGGTCTTTGCACTTTCGTAACAACTTTGAAAAAAAAATATTATCTCGCAGCAAGTCGGAAAAACATTTCTGTTAAACACTGTAATGTTCAGACAAGATTTAAATATGAATCATTTGTATAATAGATCTCCAACACGCGAAGAACAGCAATACATGTGCAACCTTAATAATTTAATTATAATTTCAACAACGTAAATGGTATGTTTTAGTATTAATGCAATTAATAAAAGCAATGTTTCTAATGCCATATATTACACAAAATACAGAGCAGTCTGATTTCTGGCATTAATCAATAAACATGTCAGATATATTCATCTGAACGACTTTACTGCAGTTTATTAAAAATGTGCCATGTTTTCCTAAACTTTAAACAAGCAAAAAATTTTTAAATTCTTGACCAACAATTAAAAAAAACAGGTTTCATTTTGATTGCTCTGTGCAAGATCCAGAACACACACTTCAGCTCAACCACACTCTAATCCAGAACTTATCTACACACTTCAAAATTATATTTTAACATTTTGTGTGTTACCTTTATTTATTAAATACCATGTTCTTCACACTTAAACCATAAAATTCAGTTCAACAGCAATATCGCAAAATAATTTTAAATTCTGCATATCTTTAGAAATTTCGGTACACGCTCTCACGCGCTGGAGATAAAAATGTTTTTCTGTACAATGCTGGTATTGCTGGCTTTGAAATCTTTGAGATTGTTAATGAGAAAGTTTCAGAGAATATTGTTATGAATTTCCCATTTATTTGGCTTAAAATTCCTTTTTATTTCCCCGTGCAACGCAGATGATTTTTGGAGAAAAAGCTACATCCAAAAAATAAAAAATAAGCAGCAAATTGAGAAACGACACAAAATGCCAAAACGAAAGTAATAGTCCTTCAGGATTCAAATCCTTTTGGACTAAAAAGAAATCGGTCCTTGAAATAACCATTAAAAACTTCATTCAAAAGCTGAATTGTTAGATACTTAATAGTTCTTCTTATGATTTACACGAAGATGCACAAAACTTACCGGTCTTGGACGTCTTGGTGGGAGACGCTGGCGCCTTCTTCTTGTGGATGGGGAGACCTTTAAAAGTGACAAATAGTATATATATATATATATGAACTTTTAAATGTTAGAGCATATATCACAAACATTTCTTACATTTGCAATCACATATCAAAAATATTGAGATAGCTGTATGCTAGTTTTATGAGATACTAACATCAAGTAAAACTAAAAAACAACTAACCTAAAAAAATGAATTACGAAAACATTACCAGTTGCTAGAAGGGTATTTTTTTCATCTATTTCTTTTCATTTTAAAAAAGCATTTTGATGTCAAGACAGTAACTGTCCACAGATCATAAAATCACACTTCTGTATTCACATGACCCAAAACTCATTTTTTTTCTAAAATAATGGAAACCAAAATGTGTCTAAATCCTAAATCTAAAACAACTAATTTTTTTAATAAATGTAAATAAACTCGTATACAACTCACATCACAGAAAATGCAAGTAGATGTCACAGAGGACAAGAGACACCAGACCTCGCATTGGCATTTCAGCTAACTTCAGGCATTTAATGCAATCTTATTTTACTAATCCTTCTTTCTGTGTCAGAATTAAAAACTCTCGCTCCTGCCCCTATCCCTCGCATTGGCATTTCAGTTAACTTTACGCATTTAATGCAATCTTATTTTACTAATCGTTCTTTCTGTTTCAGAATTAAAAACTCTCTCTCCTGCCTCTATCCTTACAGGTATCCCTCCCCAAGGAAGTCTTTAACTTTCCAACCATGTATGTAAATGGCATACCCCAATCACCTAGTGTCGATCTTGCATTTTATGCTGACGACGACACTGCGGTTTTATCTCACTCATCACTAAATCTCACAATTATTCATCTCCAGCAATACTTGTCAGATTTAAGAGTCCTGGATCACTGCCTAGAAAATAAAAATTAATGTTGCCAGTGCTGCTACAGTCTTCTTTTCCAGAAAGCGGAAATGTCCATAGCCAACTCCAGCCACTCAAGTTCTATGCTAAAAACAAACCTTGAGTGGACCCTTACAAATATCTAAGAAGTCATCTGAATGCGAAGATACTCTGGAACATCCATATCAACTATGCAATAGCTAAATCACGTACTATAAGAACTCAACTAATGTAACTAACATCCAGAAGAAGCAACCTCTCCCTCAAAAACAAGGTGAAGTGTCATGAATGGGTCATTACTTCTGATATCATTTTCTCATTACGTATTAATCAAGAATTAAGCATTCGAATAGAAAGCACATCTGGAATTCTACATGTTTAAAATCGAAACACATTGTGTTAAAGACCTACCAGAGATATATATATATATATATATATAGGACAAGTGTGCGACACTAATGTGCCACTAAGATATTACAACAAAAGACCTACAAAGATCTTTTTATTAACAGTAAATAATCAAAAAAAAATACCATTCATGTCTTTCATTATTTCTACTGTTTAGATATTACAGCTGTAGAGGATGAGAAAGGCAGTTGCCAGAACGACTCATTATGTCAGTCATTACTTAAAGTCTTAGATGGGCTACAGACTCCGTTAGGATATGGAACAGACTTAAATCATTTTTCTAAGCTGGGGACAGCTTTAAACAGTACAAGATATTTTCTTGACATAAGTCCTTTGGACTGACCTTTTTACACATCTTTAGAGGAAATTCTTAGGCTATTATTTTATGTTCCCTTACCGCTACATTATGCTATACTACATTATGCTATGAAGAATCTATCCACATATAGGACATCAAAATTATCTTCTCTAAAAAGAAATGGTTTCTTGAAATAATCATAAAGCATGTTACTGCATTTTACATTATTAAAACATTAACACAACAAAATAATGCTCCCAATAAATGAGCCTTTTGAACTGGGAAATTATACAACTAAGCACTGATGTCTACTAAAAGCTTCCACACTAAGCTGACTATTGATAAAAAAAATTGCTTCTGATAAAAAAGCTAATAACTAAGTTAAATCGAACCTTAAGGAAAGCTTCAGTTATATTATGAATTAAAAACGTCATTCAATATCTGAATTGACAGATATTTAATCGTTCTCCTTAAAATATATATGAAAATGCACAAAACTTACTTCAGGTGGGTGAGCAGGAGAAGGAGGAGGAGGAGAAGGAGATGTAGGTGCCATACACTGTAAAAGTAAGAAGTATATTTAGAAACTTTCAATAAGTAGTGCGTATATTACAAATATTTAGTGAACAGTATATTTCTGAAGAAAAAACAAGCAATGCTCATTAGCAGGCACAGAGAATAACCAATCGGCAGAGAATTACCTGAGAAATTAAAACTAAGGTCTGATAAAAATGCTAATAGCTAAGTTAAATTAAATCAAGTGGAAAACTTTAATTGAATTATGAATTAAAAACATGATTAAAAATCTGAATTATCAGATATGTAATAGTTCTCCTGATAATGTATATGAAGATACAAAAAACTTACTTCCAAGTCCAAAGAAGGAGATGGAGATGAGGAGGATGAGGATGAGGAAATTCTCCTCCTTTTCCTCTTGCTACGCCACTATAAAGGTAACAAATATATTTAGCAACTTTGAATAATTAGTGCTGTTATTAAAAATATTTCTTACATTTACAGCCGCATATCAAAAATCTTTAGATTGCTGCATGCCAATTTTTATGAGGTATTGACATCAAGTAAAACTAATACAGGGTTCGTACACATTTCTGCACACGGAAATTAAGTACTTTTAAGGACTTTTAAGAACCATTATTGAAAAAAATTAAGGACCTATGAGCAAATGGGAACTGAATAAATTCAATTAAAAATATTATCTATGCTTGAACTTCATTTTTGTAATACAAGCAAGAAAATAGATCCGTAAGTAGGATGAATTATTATTAAGCATGAATTAATTAACAAAATTATTAATAAGTTTGAGAATAAAATCAACTTTATAAAATGTATCAAGCAGCATTAAATAGTTTACATTTATAATAGTTGGATATATTTGAAGGAAGATAAGTGACATTTTATTATATTTTGCTAACAGTTACCTTTATGTTATTTATTTATTTTAATATTTCATTTTTGCCACATACTTGCTCAGTCTAGAAGTTTAGTAAATAGCAGGTAGATTTTATGTCAAGCGGCATACATTAAAATGAGAAGTAAGATCATAATCAGCATGATTCATAGCAAAAGATCGCCCTGTACTCGCTGCTGCTTACCTAGAGAGAGATCTGCTGATAAGAACAAACCTAAAAGGCCTGATGTAGGCACGGTTGGGCACATTGTTTTAAGTCTCAGTAGATGCAATAAGAATGCAGAAGAATAAGTTTTACATGAATTTTTGATTTTTTGTGTTTTATCTTGTGACCACGGTAAGGATTAATGAAAGGCAATTACTTGCTTTAATATGCAGAGATAATTTTTAAGGTAAGCAGTTAGTTATAAATAATTAAATTGGATAGTTAGATAACCTTAGTTATTATGGATTTACACGGCCAATATAAAATTTTATTTATTTTTTAAACAATATTTGTTAAAAAAACCCCATTAAAATCACAATCTAATAAAATTTCACAGTTTAAAATACATGTAATTTATGACATTGATTCTTAACAATATTAGGATAATTACACATTAAAAGCTACAAAACATTTATGTTTTGTAACAACAAAACTCAACCAAATATTTATGAGTCTTTTTAATTTGAAGCCTTCCCAGACAGTTTGGTTAATTTGGATTTCCTTCTCTTTAAGCATCTTTTCTAACAATCAGAAAATTGTCTCAATATGCAAATCAGTGTTCTCACTACTTTCTCGTGCTTTATCTCCTAACTTGTCAACCTCTCTGCTATATAGCTATGAGGGTTTACTTGATCATAGTCCAACTTCCCAACAGACGTGAAGGAAATTATCGCTATGTCTGAAAGTAACTACAATGTCGGACAAAGGTTTAAATAAGCCTCTTATTTAAAGAGAACTTAGAACATAAAGGCATGTTCTGATGCTAACAAGATCAATTGCAGTTCGTGATGTAATTAAACAATAACAATCAAATTCAAACTAAAAATGTGGACTAGTGGTCAAAGACTATACAATTTAATTTTAATTTAAGCTGGCTCAGTAACTCTATCATATGAGGAAATGGGAAACTATATTAAAGGCTGAAATCATGAACAACTGGGTAATTTATATAATAATGTATATATTTGAAGAATAATTTTCTTTTATTTGAAGAATAATTTTCTTTATGTGTTCAGCTTCTTTCTTCAACACATTTCCTTTTCATTTTAGAATTTTTGGATTTAAATAAGGATTTCTGTTATTCCAAAATAACTAAATGCATTTAGAATGCATAAGGCTGCTAATTTTATTTATTTACCAATATCAAAATTCAGAACAAATATGAAATGTACATGGTAAGGGCTGGTTATAGAGCTGATGTGGCAGAATTTTTAGAATTTAGTGACAAACTGAGCAACAAAAACTAGAAATGTTATAACTTTTAGAATTCTGTAATAGCGAAAAGCTAGAAATATTTTGAAAAAAAAATTGAGGGAACTGTAAAATTAATTTTATAGAGAAAACTGATGCATATTCTGAGGCAATTACATAGGAAGAACTCTTACTATCAAAAACTTAAGAAGACATTTTTAATTAATTACATAGCAAACTTCGTTTTTAGTAAGATCTGTTCCTTAAATTGTGTTTTATAGTATTGCATCTTGTTTATTTCTTAGATTCAAAATATTGCATAATAAGTTGTTAAAATGGAACTTTATAATATGACAGCGAAAAATTAGAATATTTTATTTTAATGTTATTTTTAAATATAATTTCAATATATTACCATTATTTTAATGAAATTTATTAATGTTACAACGTATTAAAAATTCGTCGAAAAATTCCCAGATCTCGGAATTAAAAATTTTCTACAAAAACTGATCTTAAAATTGCCAAAATGTTGATAAATGGCCAAATTTAGAACTGTTAAATAAAAACCTTCCCAACACCAAAAGCGAAAAGTTGTTTAAGAAATCTTCATTAGAAAAAATGAATTTTGAAATGCTTATGTTTCACTTCTTGCTTAGGAACTCGAGTATCCCACTATTTATATTAGAAATAAAAATAAGTTATAACACATGAACCCATTCATCTATTCAAAAGATAACGATATACGTTAGTGAATCGCCAAAAATATTTCTCCAAAATGCTAATTCGGCAGTCTAAAACAGACAGAAATTTCAGATTATTAAAATTAAGGACCTTCTGTGAATTTCGGCCGAAATTAAGGACTTTTAAGGACTAAAAAAATCGATCCCAAAAAACCTAAATACTTTTAAGAACTCTTAAGGACCATACGAACCCTGTAATAAAAAATTTAATTAAATTATCAATTAAAAACATCATTCAAAATCTGAATTATCATATGCGTAATAGTTCAAACATAACAAAATAATGCTCCCAATAAATGAGACTTTTGAACAGGGAAATTATACAATTAAGTACTGATGTCTACTAAAAGCTCCTACACTAAGTTGACTATTGATAAAAAATTGCTTCTGATAAAAAAGCTAATAACTAAGTTAAATCAAAACTTAAGGAAAGCTTCAGTTAAATTATGAATTAAAAGCATCATTCAAAATCTGAATTGACAGATATTTAATCGTTCTCCTTAAAATATATATGAAAATATATATTAAAATATATATGAAAACTTACTTCAGGTGGGGGAGGAGGAGTAGAAGGAGATGCAGGTGCGATACACTGTAAAAGTAAGAAATATATTTAGAAACTTTCAATAAGTAGTGCATATATTACAAATATTTAGTGAACAGTATATTTCGGAAGAAAAAATAAGCAATGCTCCTTAGCAGGTACAGAGAATAACCAACTGGCAGAGAATAACCTGAGAAATTAAAACTAAGGACTGATAAAAATGCTAATAGCTAAGTTAAATTAAATCATATGGAAAAATTTTAATTAAATTATGAATTAAAAACATGATTAAAAATCTGAATTATCAGATATGTAATAGTTCTCCTGATAATGTATATGAAGATGCAAAAAACTTACTTCCAAGTCCATGGCAGGAGATGGAGAGGAGGAGGATGAGGAAATTCTCCTCCTTTTCCTCTTGCTGCGCCACTATAAAGGTAACAAATGTATTTAGCAACTTTGAATAATTAATGCTCATATTACAAATATTTCTTACATTTAGCCACATATAAAAAATCTTGAGTTCGCTGCATGCCAATTTTCATGAGGTATTGACATCAAGTAAAACTAATATAAAATTTAATTAAATTATAAATTAGAAACATCATTCGAAATCTGAATTATCACATACATAACAGTTTAAATGTAACATAACAAAATAATGCTCCCAATAAATGAGACTTCAGCTGGGAAATTACAACTAAGCACTGATGTCCACTAAAAGCTCCTACACTAAGCTGAGTACTGATAAAAAATTACGACCGATAAAAAAGGTAATAACTAAGTTAAATCAAATCTTAAGGAAAACTTTAGTTAAATTATGAACTGTTCAAAATCTGAATTGACAGATACTTAAGAGTTGACAAATATTTAATTGTTCTCCTTATAAGATATATGAAAATGCACAAAACTTACTTCGGGTGAGAATTGAGGAGAGGCTGGAGGAGGTGAAGGTGGAGAGGCACGAGGAGGTGGAGATGGAGAGGGAGGTGGAGGTGGAGAGGCAGGAGGAGGTGGAGAGGCAGGAGGAGCTGACTTTGCCACACACTGTAAAAAGTAACAAATATATTTAGAAACTTTCAATATTTAGTACCCATGTTACAAACATTTCTTACATTTACAATCGAATGTCAAAAATCTTGAGAAAACAGTATGCCAGTTTTTATGAGATACCGACATCAAGTAAAAACTACTGCAAATTACGAAACAATTCTGCATTGCTGGATGTGAATTTTCGAGCTCTTTTAAACAGCTTTGAGTGCATTTATCCTGAACTATGTCCATCAAATTTTGAAAGGAGGATAAAAACTGGAGTCTGATGAATGGGATATTGCTTATTTCTTGACGTCAAAATACAGCTGCATTAAGCATTCAAATAGGAATTCTGCATGCTTAAAATCGAAAAACATCGTACTAAAAAACATTCAGAATCATAGAAAGAGATATCAGATATATATCTATGAGATTAGTGCAACCAGTGGCGTAGCTAGGGTTGGGCAAGATGGGGGAGGGCATCTGTCCCCAAGCGCAGCATCCAGGGGACACCAAATTAATGCAACAAATTTTAGAATGAAATGTTTTCCATTCTTGAAACACAGAAAGGGCGCAAAATCTTCAGTTGTCCCCGGCCGCTGAAAACCCTAGCTACGCCTCTGAGTGCAACAATAATAAGTGTCAATAACATATTACAACAGACACAAAGACCTACAAAGATCCTTTTATTAACACTAAATAATCAAGAAAAATACCCTTTGTTTCTTTCATGTCTTTGAGAAAGGCAGTTCCACGAATGACTCATTGTATCAGTAATTAATAATCAAAGTCTCAGGTGGGATATCAGACTCCAGTAGGACTGACTTATTAACACATCTTTAAGGGAAAGTTCTTAGACGCCTACTTTATGTCCCCTTACCACTACATTATGCTATACTAAGCTAGATTTTGAAGAACTTATCCACACAAAAGACCTCAGAATTATGAATTAAATGTTACTGACTATGATACATTTACTACTTCTGAAATAAATCCCCTAAAAGTTCAGATTCCTATCAAAAAAAAATTATAACCTCTGTGTTAAAAAATTATAACCTACGCATGTTCATATACTGAGATCCTATTCAAAAGTAAATAAAATATCTTTCAAAATTTTTAAATATTAAATTTATTTTCTTTTAATTTTTAAAAAGCATTTCGATGCCAGGATGGTAACTGTCCACAGATCTGAAATCTCTTACTACATAGAACTTACCATAAAGAAAATCTAACTGCAATTCAAACATCACTGCAGAAGCTTTTAAAAATAACTGCATGATGAAAATTCTGAAGATCTATTTTTCTGCAGTTAACATTATTTTGCAAAATGCGTTAAGTGTCTTACGTGAAATATAGCTCAATATATAGAAATTTTTATAATCTATGAAACACGTATGCACATGTGTAAAGTAAATGTAGAAAAATACTTTGAAGGATCAGCATATATTGCAGAGGCTTACTACATATTACCATATCACTGAAAAGCACTTATAAAACAAGACGTTCTATGGATTTTATAAAACAAACGTACCATTTAGCATTTTAGCCTCAGAATACCTGCAGCTTTGTAGAAATCCTCATTAATGATACTTCAGGTTTTTAAACAGCATTTAGTTACAACCCTACTTTTCTGTTCTCCGAAAGAGAAATTTTTACAAAAATGATATAATGTTGAAGATTAACGTACTTGCTAATGTTTAAAATTCCAACTGATACACAAATGATGATGTATAAACATCATCTGACTGCGAGTGCATGAGCATTGACATTAAAGCCAAAATATATGCTGCTAAAGCCTTAAAATTAGGGAAACTGTAACCTAAATTTTCTTTAAAGTTTGAAAACAGAAACTGCTTAGATTAAAATATATTTTGAATGTTTAAAATAAGTCAAAATTCATGATGAATTATTTTAATATATGCTTTAGAAAAATATTAAGGAAAAAAAAATTTTTTTACCTTGTTCTCTTGCGCCCTTCTTCCTCCCTCCTTAAAGGCTTTAAAAAAAAGGAATCAAATTTTTCTGTATGTACTGCGCATGATTAACAAAAATGCATATTCAAATGCATTCAATAAGCCAAACAGAAAACAATGCACTAAATATTGAGCTAAAAAAGAAGAAAATGATACTAAATATATATAAAACATTAAATTACTGCATATGCCAAGAAAATTTTACTATTAATTACTTTTCTTGATGAGGAGATCGATTTCTTTTTCAAATTTTCTCACTGATTCGAAAACCTGAAAAGGATAAAATCACAATCTGTATAAATTACTTTTACATTTAAATAAAAACTTCAGTAACTTCAAAAGCATTTTATTGCACTTCATATAATCTCTAACACAGACGCACGGCATTACACAATAGAGTCTATGAGTAACAAAAACTGGAAGCTTATATAGTACAGATGTTAGATGCTGGTGAACAGAAAAGAATATTTCAAAATATATTTTATTTCAAACCAATTTCACTAAAGTGTTGTTTACTGAACTACTTTGAAATAAAATTCATTATTCTGGATAATGAAAAGGCAGGCAGAGAAAGCTATTTGAAATGCAAATTAACAATGAAGACTCTTTTTTAATATGATATGAATATGAAAGTCTTCTAAAATGATTGTTTCTTTTAAACCTGATGATTGTTTCTTTTATTCCTTCCTAATGATCCTAATGATTCCTTCCCTCCCAATGACTGTTTTTTTAAACATGTAGCATTTGTTGCAACATAGTAAGAGCAGATTTTTACATCCACTTCAGATCAGAATCACGAGTCAAAAGAATTTTGCTTTAAACATCGTATGATGAGCCACAACACGTTGGAAAGAATGTCAGCAACAGACATTGGCATCCAACAATTCGAGTGAGCTAAGAAGTAAGCACTGAATTTAGTATCAAGAGATATTGGTCAATGCCTTTCACAAGCACTTCAAAGAGTGACCTTATATATGCTGTATATGCTAATAATGGTCCCTCTGAACAGGTGACAAAATGCCATGCAACTGCAAAAGAAAGCTACCAATGGTTATTACAAAAAACTTAAGAAAGACTTTACAAATGTATTTCAAGTGTTGGCCAGGCTTGAACAAATTGGACTTAAGAACTCTGCAAATGGTCAAATGCCCAACAAGCTTTTTTTTTACCCAAGGAATCCAGATTTGGCCAGAGACAGGACTTCTGGACAAAATGTGACACTGAATACAATTTGGCGCAACACAATCACACAATCTAGAATAGAGCTCGTTTTGCTGAAAATAACATGTTTGTTTCAGTGCATATGGATGTACTGACTTTTAAATCATTCAGAATGGATCTCCTGATGGTTCAAAGCCGTGTGCTGCTGCTACTGATTCCATCCTTTTTATGCATCGAAAGGCTAAGTTCATGAACTTTACCACATGAGGAGAAAATAACAGAGCATATGGAATGGTGCTCAAATTTGAATCCAGTAGAACATGATCAGGATACATTGTTGATGGACTTTTAATTTTAGCTATTGTATATTCAGTCGGGAAACCTAGGAAAAAAATCCCATATCATCATCTATCATGTCATCAATTCAGTTTCTCACAGATTCAAGATGTCTACACTCTTTATTAAAAGTCTAAGGAAATTCCTTAACGCATACCTTTTTTCTATGCAAGATATGGGTAAAAATAAATTTTTTATAATAGCTGTATTTTCTATAAATTGTATCTTTTCTTACATTTTTATTTGGTTCTCACTTTCATAAATATATTTAATAGGGTGCAGCATATTTATCAGCAGCTATCTGTTTATTTAAAATGCATGCCCTCTTATCAGTTTATTTAAACTGCCTGTTCTCTTAGCAGAGTACATGCTCAATATACAGTGCATTTTCTTTATACTGATGCCAGTTTTATTAAATAATGAAATACTGAACAAGAAAGAAAAGAAGAAAAAAATTTAAAGAGTTCAAATTTAACAATTGCTCAAAAGGGATCTTTTTAATTTAATATGGTTTATCAGTTGAGACTTTCGACTAGCAAAACATTTCATAGGAAAGTATATGAATATTCATTTAGACTGACATGACAAATATTATGTATTTTCTGTAGATTTAAAACATGAAAAAATTTCTTTATATAATTCTATAAAAATATTAAATGTTTTAATCTGCTTCATTTAAATAAAAATTCATGAACTGAACATATCTTTATTTAAATGAATTACATTAAAAAAATTAAGAAACAATATTCTTAATAACTGCATCTACTGCTTTATAGTTTAGTTCATAAATTCATAACAATATAATAAATAATGTGGCCTGTCCAGAACTTCTAGTGTGATAGAAATAGCAGTCAAAGTGCTGAAACTTAAATACACTCTTAGACAAAAACGACGCACCAAAAAGGAGTTATTCAAATGGGACGAAAATTGGTAGAAGTGATGTACATGTACAGAAAAACAAATGATTACAGTTTGAGAAAAATTCAATGATTTATTGAAGTGCTAGAGCTTCACAACGTGAAAAGTCAGTAATGCATTTGTCCACCTCTGGCCCTTATGCAAGCAGTTATTCGGCTTGGCATCAATTGATAGAGGTTGTGGATGTCCTCCTGAGGGATATTGTGCCAAATTCTGTCCAACTGGCGCATTATATCATCAATATACCGACCTGGTTGGAGGGCCCTGTCCATAATGCTCCAAAAATACACAAAAGGAGAGAGATCCGGCAACCTTGTTGGCCTAGGTAATGTTCGGCAAGCATTAAGGCATGCAGTAGAAATATGTGCAGTGTGGGAGTGGGCATTATCTTGCTGTAAGCCCAGGGTGGCGTGAAATGAAGGGTAACACAATGGGCCTTAGAACTTCGTCGAACATACCGCTGTGCTGTAAGGTTGCGATGGATGACAACCAAAGGGGTCCTACTATGAAATGAAATGGCACCCCAGACCATCACACCTGGTTGTCAGCCTGTCTGCCGAAAGACAGTCAGGTTGGTATCACACCGCTGTCCGGGGAGTCTCCAGACTCTCCTTCGCTGGTAATCGGCGCTCAGTTCCAAGCGGGACTCATCACTGAAGACTATTCTACTCCAGTCACTGACATTCCAGAGCGAATTCCAGTCCGATACCACTGCTAACGGGCTTGACATTGTACAGAGGTCAGTGGTAGTCGGCATAAGGGGCGCCGTGACCTCAGTCCCCTTTCTGTAAGCCGTCTATGAATTGCAGCCATTGAAGCACTAGTTGCACATACAGTCAATGATAATGATGCATCTGGGACCGTGAGTGCCACTCTGACGATTGCTCGGTCTTCACATTCTGACGTTTCTTTAGGCCAACCATTTCCTTCTTGACACTGTATGCGGCCATGGTTCACCCATCCCTGCCAACATCGTCTAAGAGTGGCATCGCTCCTGCTCAAATGTCGAACTGTTCGCCAATAAGGCGAACCAGCTCTGAGCCCAACTACACGACCTCTCTCAAATTCTGACATCTGCGCATATCATTCGCGCACCTGTATGCGAGGCATAGTTACTGTCTGAGTACACGGAATGAAATGTGTAAAGAATTTATGATCTGGAATCATAACTTCTCCTCTTACATATCCTACCAATTGTGCAGAATAGATGCACTGTAGCGAAAACTGTTCATTCATTGGCAGCCAAAATGTAAAGTTTTGTATTTTCTGTCTAAACCGATATGCATATCAATTTGTGTCCAATTAGCTTTGTATCTTCTCGGTGCATCATGGTGCGTCTTTGTCTAAGAGTGCACACACAATAAAACATTTCATTTTGATTATCTTTAAAATTGAAGTACATCAACAAAACAGAAATCTTTTCTAAGATTTCTCAGATTGCAGTCATCTCAAGCTGGTGGCCTGCAAGCTGCAAGTGACCCCCTGAAGAAATTTCACATAGCTTACGAATATATATCCAGCAACTGAATTAGCATTATTATGACAAGACTTTGAAGAGGAAGTTCAAGGTTTCAATCAACGTTTCAATGATTCACAGTCCACTTTTACATTATTTTCCTTACCATTCAAAACGAATATGAGAATCACTCAAAAATATTCACAAACAGTACTAGATGTAAACTTTTTTCAAAGATTTCAAGCTACAGATCTGACTTAAATTTTATTTATACCTATCAAAAATATAAAATATCCTCAGTTGTGAATTGTTACAATAAGAATAATCATTTTGTTTGAGCATACATTTATATGTAAACATTTTTTCTGCACAGTAGAAAATTAATGAGATTGAGGGATGGTTATATCAGGCGTTGCAGCTCAAATCAGTAGCCAGAAATAAAGAAATTCATTTAGTGATGTATAAGTATTTGTATTTTTTCTATATACATCAAAGGAAAGCTTAATAAATAAAAAAGAGAGAGGAAAGTTGTCATTATTTGTACTCAAGTTTTGCCCATTTGGAAATAATTTGTAAGCTGTTTATTTTTATCTTAAGTAAGTAAGTTAGTTGTTAATTCAATATAATTAGAATTAGTTGGAATAATCCGGTTTCAGATTGTGCATTAGGCTCACATTCAATTTATGCCTGAGACCACTGCTCTTAGATGACATTGTCCACAGAAATTAAATGACTTATAAAATTTAATCATAATTATACAAACCTTCATTCTTTCTCCTCTTTTTTGCGAGATCCCTTTAAAAAAAAAAAATTAAGATATTATCTGAAAGTTAAAGACAGATATTCACTTATTTCGAGTAAAAAATTATTTTCCTACTCTAAAATATCTGTTTACAAAATATCAATGGCAAGAGCAACTGGCAACATATAAAATTCGAAATTTCAGAAACAATAGTTAAACACTATTTGGAAATGTTAAAAATTCATTGTTTAAAGGAATGACAATTGTTGTTGTCAAGAATTACTTATAAATATGATCTGTTAATTTCACAATGTGCAGGTAAAGGAGAAAACAATCATATTTCTTAAACTATTTTACACATTAATGAACATTTATACCACTAATATAGTTAATCTGGAAGTCATCTGGAAGGAATATACTATGTATCTTTGCTATAAATTTCTCTTCCGAACATATACTTTCATTTGCATAAATAAAACAATGATTAAAGATAAAATTGTACAATAACTGGTCTTTATCTGTATCAGTGTTTTCACAATTAAATTCACCTACAGAAACTTTATATTTTAAACAATCATACTTTACATTCCTTAAATTCTTTTAATATAGCTTCATCAAGAGAGAAAGAATTTTCATTTAAAAGAAGTTAATTCATCGTAGCAAAACATTCTTGTGGTTTTGGATCAAAATACATTTAAATTAAAGAGAAAAAGAGAAAATTCAACTACAACCAGCATTTTATCCTTTTTCTTCCCAGATGTATAAATACAATTAATTTGAATACCAAAGTAAATGATATAATTTCAATCTCATTAAATTATAATGATGATATTAGATCCTTTATTACTTGTAGTGTTCAAAAGTACAAAAATACTAACATACATTTTAATAAGCTCAACCAGGGTTTGTACACATTTCTGCACGCAGAAGTTAAGTACCTTCAAGGGCCGTTAATGAAACAAATTAAGGACCTACTCGCAAATGGAAGCTAAATAAATTCAGTTAAAGATATTATCTATGCCTGAACCTCACTTTTGTAATACCATCCTAAGAATAAAATGGATCCATAAGTAGGATGCATTATTATTAAACACCATTATAAAACAAATTTCAGAATAAAATCAACTTTAAATAAAAATTTATCACGTAGCACTGAATACAGGGTGGTCATAAACTTTGCCAAGATCTGCACTTCTAGTGTCCGTTCCGCTTAACTGATCGAGATGAGATTGCAAATATCAGAGGTATGCACTCAAGATTCTGTGAATGACAACACAGCGGCTTTCACGGTTTCACGGTTATGCTCATATTTACAGAAACTCGAAAATGTCGGATGGCATCACCAACTTTTTCTGGTCGCAAAATGTTCAGCGAATGCGAAAACACTATATAGCGTTAGAACGATACAGATATATCCAAAAACAGATGTGTTATGCATACACAAAAAAGAGTTCTGAAAACCGGCCAAAACATGATCTGGGTGCAAGCAGAAAATTTGCATGGCACAAATATTTAGCTCGGGTAATCAATAAAATGGCAGGAGGGTATGCGAAGTTGCCATTCGGGAACTTGCACATGGCGACAAAATTACTCTTCCCAAAATTACTAGTGAATTGATAACACTGTATTATCAAAATAGGATTAACTCTGTGGAAACCTTGTGCATGTATCGCCAATCTCCAACTTGGCCCATGTCATCGCAAGCTCTGCAGGATTTAGTGCACAAATTTGAAGATACAGGCTCCACCTGTGATTAACTGCACTCCGGACGGCCAACAGTTTCTGAGGATGTTGTTTTGGAAGTGCATCACGCAGTGACTGCAGGACACAAGGAAAACACAAGAGGCACATCACGTGTGTTGGATATTCTGCGCTCGATTTTCCACATCTTTCCCTACCAGTACACCACTGTACCCAGATGTTGCGGCCAGGGGACCCACTACTACATCTGGACCTCACAAATGAATTTCTAATTCAATATACTGCTGATAATGACTGGCCACTTCACATACCATGGACAGACAAGGCGCATTTCAGCTTAAATGGCTACACCAATAATTGTGTGCACTGGTCACAGACGAATCTTTTGCCGTCCCTAAACTTTGGATCCCAGTCCTTTCCCTAAATTATAAAAATTTTGTTATTCCTTAATTTTGTCACTGGGCGCTTCACGAAATTCCAAAAATTTTGTTATTCCTTAATTTTGTCACTGGGTGCTTCTCGAAATTCCAAAAATTTTGTATTCCCTATATTCTGTGCTCTGGAGCAGCTAAACGAGCTCCGACACCAGTTCTAGGTGTATGTGAATAACATATCAGTTACTCTTAATTCAAATTAGAACTAAATGTAATCTTTTGACCTATGAGCTTCATTAGCATAATCTCTTTTTACCATATAAAAATATGGTTTTTGTTAAATTTTTCCTTGTCAGCATTTTTAGCGCATTTAACTTAAATCTGTAATCATCGCCAAGCATAATGCCAGTATAAAAGGTTGCCATACTCTGTTATTCAATTGCTAATAGGAAAAAAAAATCTGAGAGGTTTCAGATTTTAAATTACCTCCCAAGTGGTGTTTTTTGACGTTTTTGTGTGTTACCTTTATTTACTAAATATCATGTTCTTCGCACCTAAACCATCAAATTCAGTTCAACAGCAGTATCGCAAAATAATTTTAAAGTGAGCGTATCTTCAGAATTTCCAATACACAGTTCTGTGTGCTTTAAATAAAAATTTTTTTTTCCCCCGTAGATTGCTGCCATGGCTTGCTTTTAAATCGCTTGACTTTGTTGATCAAAAACTCGTTAAAGTTTGACAAAATAGGAAACTGATAATAAAACAAATTCCAATTTTGGGCTTCCAGATGCCCATATTCGGGTGGAAATGTATGTTATTCAAAATTGGATGACCCTAGGTACCGTCGTTTTTATCACATTTGGAGAAAAATGCATACATATATGCAGATTCTTCATTATTTAATTTCTTTAAATATAATACAGGGCTGCATTATTTAGTGGCAACAGTTTGAAAAGTGATCCGGACTTTATGTTTCCGATGCAAAATCGCAAAACGAAAACACAAGTACAGCCCCTTTGGACTAAAAACATTTAGACATCGCTGCATGAGTCATTTACTCAAGTTGTGGTATGTTGATAAACATGTGGTGATGAGAGCAAAATATAATAAATAATAATTCACCAGGTTGGTGTCAGAGGTATAAAATACCAGTAGGAGTAAAATAAACAATGTATCTATGTACAATGTTTCAGTTTGAGATGTATGTTAAGCAGATATGCAGCTATGGAGCCAATTTTTTTGAGATGTATGTTAAGCAGATATGCAGCTATGGAGCCAAATTATTGATCTCACAAATTTATGCTAAAATGATTGCCTCTTCAAGAATGAGGTACTTTATTCAGTGCTTAAGTGAAATTAAGAATCAGGCTATACGTGTTTTCATGCATAAAGCATACAACCAAAAAAAAATTTGTTTGCAGGTTTGAAGTCCGGATTTTAGATCATTCCAGATATTGGACGTCCGGATTTCGGACTTCGTACTGTATATCATCTATGTGTACACTGTACAGAAGATCTTCACCTTTAAATAGAATTGACTCTGATTTACTGGATCAGCCAAAACACGAAGAAAATTATATGAAAAAAGTGCTAAAAAGAATTATATCAACTATAAAATTGTTATGTCGATTAGGGTAGCATTCACCGTCATGATGGAAGCAGCTCAAGCAAGAAAATAAACTATTTCATATGCTTGGAATATCTCAGTGAACATGACAA
>KK115295.1:223953-242928 GCA_000611955.2 Stegodyphus mimosarum | reverse complement strand
CTGTTTGATGTATAATGGAAAAAATTCAATTACTGCAGTATGTTTTAATAAAATTTGAATATAGTAGAATAAATTTCACTACATCAGAAAAAAATGAGAAAAATGTTCTATTTTTTGCTTCATTTTCAATATATGTGTTTTGCATATGTTTGTTACTAGAGGACTTACTTTATAGATTTGAAGCTAAATAATATTTTATGTTTTTACTTATGCAAATTAATTAATAAAAAGAACTGTTATTTAAGTATTGTCTTTGCTGTGATTTAGATTGAATCTTATTATATTATGGAATTATCATTTAAATATTCAGATATGTATAATATTAAGAGCATATGTATGTAAGTTCTTATAAATTTACAGTATTTTTTCGAAGTATAATAAAAGTAACCATCAACAGCAAATAAACGTATTTGTAAATTCTGTATGTAAAGGGATTATTTTTATTTATTTGTGTGTGTATTTTTTTAATACTGTTTTTAGCTAAATAAAGAACAATAAATTTTTTTTAATGGAATTTTTACGCTACTAAATCTATATGAAAACTTTTTTCTTTTTTTTTTTTAAATATAGAATCCCACAGTCATCTGAACATTGAAGTAGTTTTCATAGTTCATTCTGCACTTCATTCTAAAAACATTATAATTTAAAGGCGTATATCCTGAATCAGTCTGACTATCTGGAAAGCTCAGAAAATGCTAAATGTTGGAAAAGTGAAACTTCTGATAGTTGAGTAAATAAAAAGTGCAATTCATAATAGAAAAGCCAAATGAATAGGAGAAATTTCTGGTCAAAAATTAATAAAAACAATCATCTTATTTATGATAAATTTGAAAATCACAAGGCTACATTTAAAATCATGTAAAATTTTTTAAAATAAAATTCCATTTCAAACTTAAAAAAAAAAAATACCAGACAATTATGGAGTATAGAAATTAGCACGTGCATACAGCGATGTGTGATGCTTTCAATTATGCGGTCTATAATTCCATTTGAATGTAGCAAGATTAATTTGAAGTCTCTGTACGATTTGGAACGGAAAGGGAAAAGAGCATTAATTGACTAGTGTGTAAATGAAGGTTTACTTAGTAACCATTATAAGTGTCCTGTATGTAGGAAGGATATGCGTTTAGTTGAACGTAAAAATCATTTAGATGGATTTGAATGGGTTTATGGTCACTATGTGAAGCGTTCGATCAGAAAGGGTACCTGGTTTGAAGAAAGTCATTTGAGTATGATTGATATTTTGATTTTTACATGGTTTTGGGTACACGAAGCAAATTTGAAAATTACCAAGATGGAATTGAATATTAGTAATGATAAGATGGTAACAGATTGGAAACATTTTTGTAGGCATGTGTGCGTGGATATTTGTCTTCAGAAAGGTGAAAAGATTGGGGGTGCGGGAATTGATGTTAAAATAGATGAAAGCAAATTTGGGAAACGGAAGTATAATAGAGGTAAACACGTGGTGGGAAAGTGGGTGTTTGGTGGAATTGAACGTGGGATAAGATAAGTTTTGCTTCTTTTGTGTTAACTGAATTGGATAGATTGTATCCGGTTTAATTTGCTTATTGGCTACAACTTTTTCTTTATTCTTTTCATCCCTGATGTCCATACGAAGTTTGAAATTTTGTACATACGACTGCTATAACATGCAGTTGTGCACCTCCCATTTTGGTTGCAATCAGCTGCACCAAAAGTATATAATTATATACCTACTTCTGTTCCTTAGCTAGCTGAGCTCAGTTTTATTTTTACTCTAATATTTTTTGCTTTAAATATGATTGAATTATGTTGTTCTTATCTTCCGGATTAAGAAATCTGCATGTAATAGTTGTAGAGTTATCAACAATTTAAAGGTTGTTTAAATTAAGTCAGTTTCTGCACTTTGTGTCCTTTTGCCAAGTGGAACCAAAAGTAAACTTTCAGTTTTGTGCATCAAAAAATCTTCCTTCTTGCCAGCTGGCTGTATACAAAAATTATTTTAACTGTATTTGGTGTTTTCTATATTTTCAATTTTCAGTGAAGATATTTTGAAGTTTCATGCATGCCTTGCTGCAAAGTGAGAAATGAATTAATTGAATGAAAAATCTATCTCTAATGAAATTTGAGGAAATAAATTTAAATGAAATGCGGCAAAAGATGCATATAATTTAACATTCTGTACAAGAAAGTCATGTGGTGTCTGCATCAGATTTTTTATAAAGTGATAGAGTTTATCAGATTTTATTCCTTATTACTCTGCCACGAATGTTTTTTAACCCGTTCGGGACACCAACACAACGATTTCATTCTTACTAGCCCAGCGTCACGCATCTAATCGATCTCTTCCACCCAGCATCGCGTACGCATAACCTGAAAATGGAAAGATTTTTTTTCATTTTTAAATGCCAGTAGATGGTGCTAAATTGTAATGTTTTCACAGCATTTAAGTCATTTGGCTTTTGACTTTTCATGTATGAGCATCAGTTTCTGTTCCGTGCTTCTGGTTTGGATAGATTTATTGATCATAGCTCTTTAATTAAAGGGACACTGGCGGATTTGTTTATTTCGTTATTAGAATGTGGGGAAATGCATCCAGCTCTTTTTTTTTTTTTTTTTTTTTTTTTTTTTTAAGAATGTGAGAAAAAACTTCTAGCTGACTATAGCTGGTGTAACACTGCCGAACTTCCGTGATGGAAAATTCAGACCAGTGTCCTTTTTTATATTTATTTTAAAACTTAACATAGACTTTCTTGCTTAATTGAAAAGTAAGTTTACAGCATTATTAAAGAAAGGGAAAGACATCAGCTTTTCTGATGTGCGATGCATCTTACTCGATTGGCGAAAACAGCTGCCATTGTCCTGCGTGTCGATTCTTGTTTTGAATTATTCGACACACAGCAGAATTATTAAATTGGAAATTAATTACTTACAGATAATTATTGCTTAATCTTCTTTTACACTGTATATTTGTAATTTTATTTTCATGTGTTTTCATGCTTATAAAATTTTAATATTTCGCATGTTTCATTTATTTCTATTAATGCAATATTCTTTATATTAATAATTAGTATATTAAGTACGCAACTTCAAAAATTGAGGCCATTATATTAAAATACTGATTTTATATGATTTTTTTTGTAAAAGTAGGCTTAACTGCTGAAAATGCGTGGGCTGCAGGCGACATTCCTTTTCCAGGAGTTTGATACCTTCTCTGCGCTTTGTTCTTCGCACGCTGGTCCTCAAGGGGTTAAAGAGCTTTCTTTCTGTGGCAGTGTTTACTTAAGTGATTTAAAACAGATGTCTAAAGTACTGATAATACTGTAGATGTGGAATGGATATATGAAGTCTTTCTGAAAAGTAAAAACAGACTGTGTAACTAAAGGCACAGTTTTTTGATGATCCTAAGCTGGAACACATATTATGCACCTCTTTCCCATAATTTAGATTGCTATCAGGAGGGTTACAGTTTGCTGCATAGTTAAGTTTCTAATGTGCTGTACTCCATATGGTGATTATTGATGGAAAATGAAATTGATAGAAATGAATAGCAATTACCGCAAACCAAAATTATACTTCCTCTCTCCCCTCACGGGTATGATTAGTATAACGAGTTTGATGTAATAGTTTGAGTAACTTTCTCAGGAGAAAAGTTTCCTTTAAGACCACTAAATTCATAGAAATTTAACTTCGAATTCACAGTTCCTTTAACTAACAACACACCAGATGTCAACACAAATCAAACATCTGGTATGATGTCAGATACAAGAACTCCTGATATCTGAAAACAAAAAATTGATGCTCTATTAAACAAGAGAAAGATCTGGTGATTAAAAGTAGATAAACGAAATAATGTAAATAAACACGATACAACATTCCTCTACAAAACCGACGAAGAATACGTACTACTTTAAATTGTAACACTATTATACTAACCCAAGCACATCTTTATATAGTTTGCTTCTTTATACGTCTAAGTAATCTTTGATCTATGTATTTTATATAATCCTGCTGGATGGAAAAGGATCATTATTCACTTGTCAAAATTTGCATGATCTTTTAAGTTGGCTATTGCACAAATATCTGGCATCTGCTATATCCCCAAATTATACTAATTTCACAATGTAATATACATGTTTCCTCACAAAAAGTTAAAATTTATGGTGTAACTGTAATAAGCCACTTGCAATGGATTGCAGATATAAATGAACTTCTTGAAACATTTGAACATTATTGGATTATTTTATATCTGAACACATATGTCTATTAAAATATAATTACATATCTGAATATATTACAAAATATACAATAATTTACATTTTGACATTACATATTTTGTACACTCCATAAATATGCTTCTTCTTGAACAGCTTTTGTAGAATTGTGCTTTTCAAAGTACTTCTTTTCAAAACCATTTGATCGATCTACACCATCCCACCTATATCCAGGTTGAATGCCAAAACGATTTGGAGGTGGGGGAGGACCACTATAAACAGGCATACCTTTACGGACAAAAATATGCATCAATCATTATAAACTTCAAAGTTACAAAAGTACAGTTTTTGGTTAGTCACAGATAAATTAATAGTAAATTTAATTCATAAACTATTCAGGGAAAGAAAATGCATCAAAAATCCACAGTATGACAGAAGCATAAAAATGTAGAAAAGTCCTTAAGATTTAAGTTAAGTTTGTGCATCCTGAAAAAAGTTGTATCCATTACATAAAGTTTTTCTATAAATGTTTATAGAACTTAAATGGTGTTTCTTCTAATGATATTTAAATACAAAACTAAATTTTCAATCTAATATTTTCACTCTGATCTTTTTATGTGCTTTTTTCAATCAAATGTGAGTACATAATTAGATCAAATTAGCTGTAATATGAAACTTAAATTAAAAAGAAATTCTTTTTGTCATTTTAATAGTACTTAAAAAGAAATTAGTTGCTCATTATTATGTTCAAAGACAAGTATATTACTTTAAAAATCTGTCAGAATGCATTTCATGAAAAGAATATATATAGCAATATATCATTTTCCATTCCATAAATTATAACTTATGTAATACACAAATAAAATTACATTTTAAAAATAGGTATATTATATCTATCACAAGTTGTAAAAATGCAAGCTCTATAATATTAACTACAGTTGCTTCCTATAAATAAAGAAAATATGCTATTTTTCAGTCGTAAAATGAAATTCCAGCAAATGCTTAACACACACTTCTGTTACATGGAAATTAAGTACTTTTAATGACCATTACTGAAAAAAATTAAGGACCTACCAGCGTATGGGAACTGAATAAATTATTAAAACATAATGTAAGAAACAAGGTTGAGAATAAAATCAACTTAAAATTTATCAAGTAACATTAAATATTTTACACTTGCAATAGTTGGACATATTTGAAAGAAGATTAGTGACATTTTATTTATTTTTACTAACAGTTAGCTTTATACTGATTTTTTATGTCTCACTTTTTCACATACTTGCTCAGTCTAGAGCAGCGGTTCTCAACCTTTTGACTAACGTGTACCATCTAAACAAAAATTGAAAACCTTTAATACAACCACTACAAAGTACTACTACTACCACCATTCTTGAACAAAGCTCAGATCGCATAAATTTATGAATGTTAGAGGAAAAACTCAATCAGTATGTTGAATTTTATAGTTAAAAATACTTTGCTTCTTTGCGTACCACATTTTTCTCTTGCGTACCACCCTGGTCGAGTTGAGAAGCCCTGGTCTAGTGGTTTAGTAAATAGCAGATAGATTTATAGCAAATGACATAGGTTAAAACAAGTAAAATCACATTCAGCATAATTAATAACAGAAGATTGGCTGTTGCGAATGCCAATCAGAACAAACCTGAAAACATAATGTAGGCATGGTTGGCAAGTTTTGAAAGTTAATTCTGCTGTCTGTCTGTCAGATGCAATTAGTGTCATAGCTTTATGTAGAGTTTCTGGGGTTGTAACCCATTTAATATATTTTATGGTTCCAATAAGCCAAAAAAGCGCCAGAGGTAATAAGCTCTGGTGCTTTTTCGTATTAAGTCTCATTAGAGGCAAAGAAAAAGTTTTACATTAATTTTTACCTTTTTGTGCTCTATCATGTGACGCAGTAATGATTAATGAAAGCAAATAACTTGCTTTAATATAAAGAGATAACTTTTAAGGGTGAGCAGTTAGCTGTAAATAATTACATTATGCAGTTAGATAACCTTAGTCATTTTAGATTTACATGGCCACTATTAAATTTTATTTATTTTTAAAAAATATATATTAAAAAAAACACTATTGAAATAACAATCTAATAACATTTCAGTTTAAAATGCATGTAATTTATGACATTGATTCTTAAATGATATTAGGATAATTATACATTAAAAGCTAAAAAAAAATTATGTTTTGCAGCAAAAACACACAAAATATTTATGCGTCTTTTTAATTTGAAGACTTCCCACATATTTTGGCTAATTTATGTCAATTTCCTAGTTTTAAGCACCTTTTCTAACAATTAGAAATTTGTTTCAATATGCAAAATAATATTTCCATCAGTTTCTGTGTGCTTATCTCCCAACCTGTCAATCTCTCAACAATGTGTCGTAGAGTCTTCTAGTGTGTTTCGGAATCACAGATATTCTCATTAGCTGCTGAAAAGAACAGATGACTGCAGATGAAGGTTATAACAACCTTTTTAATTTAAATAAATGGAACAAAAATACACTCAGTTCTAACAGTATAACCACCACTTGTGGCTAAGTAACTTGAACAGAAAACAGTATACTGCTAACATTTGTTGTTGTATTTTTTCTTTGTATTTCTCTGTGTCTAATAAAAAAAATACAGAATCCATACAGAATAAAGGTATACTATGTTTTTCCTATCTTAATATATAAGATGATTTTCTATTCCTTTAAAAAATTTTATTTCATGAACATATTTTAAGAAATAAAAATTTTAATATGCATATTTTTTAAGTTTGATCATAAAATTTATTATTGGCATAAATGTAAAACTTTATCTGAAGACTTTTAAACTTTTTCTTCAAAAAACATGAATTGTGTCTTTTGGAGAGAGCGCACATGCTCGTGTAACTCATACGAGCGTGCGTGCTCCGGTGTTAAAATTAAGGACCTTTCTCCGATTTTGGCCAAAATTAAGAAGCTCTAACAGCCAAAAGTCAATTCCAAAAAACCCTAAGGACTCTTAAGGATTGTATGAAACATGTATAAAATAAGATAACGTGTATTGGTCCTAATATAAAATCCCATTTTGCCTCTCAAAATGCCTTTCTAAAAACCATATTCAATCTTCTATGAAGCCTAACTTAAAAAATGTATTAAGATAATATATTATACATGACTTAACTTTTAAAAGAAAACACAGCAGCATTTTTATTAATTCCAAGTTTAATATTATGACTATTTAACAATTTTCTTTCTAGAATATCCTCCAACACATGAGGACAATTTTAAATGAACTGCATAATGTAGAAAATAGCACAGAGCATCACAGTTTTTTGCTGTATCATTATAAAATAATAACAGCACTTGCTTCAGTAGATCAAAGGTTAAAACTTAAATGTTATAATTGGAAATGGTCCACAGCTGTATGTCAGACTTTGAAACATATATTGATCTAGTGAGAAAATATAAAACATAGCAACATGTTCATGTGCATGCAACAGAAGTACAATTTCTCATGAAGAAACAAGATTTTTAGCTTAAGCAAATTTACTTCAATTAGAAGCTAAGAAACTATAAAGCTTACAAGGTTGACACTCAAACATGACAATGAAATTCCCAGACTTTTCCAGGTGTGTTTTTAAGAAAATTTCAGTTTATCCAGGCCATACCTGTTGACTAAGCTGAGAGTATATTAATTATGGTACCACTTGAAAACATAAAAATTTGCCAATTACATATGACTAATCTATATATATTATCCCCCAAGCACTGCTGTTATAACTATAATAGGAGTTGTTTTCCTCGATAACCTCCGAACTAAGAAAACAATGTTAGCATACTAAACCACCATTCTCTTCAGCAATAAGCAGTTGTATCTCAAAATAGTTAAGTTTAATAAATTTCCTTCTTAATCAGATGAAAAGAGTACCTTAATCACCATAACTGATTGTTAGTGCATCTGAAATATTTGCAGTCAGACATCAAAATGCATTTATAATAAAATAGCAGCACAAATGTAATTAGTTAAAAGTATAACTTAAAAATTAATTTTACACACATAAAAACATCCATTTATAAAAGAAATTGCATCTAAGCAATAAACAAAATCAGAAATTCATTGATTTTTCATTGCAATGTATGTATGAACTTTCAAACACTGGATTTTTTCCACCATAAATTGTGACAAAATTATATCATGAATGACAGCTTTATTGTTTTAAAACATATTTAAGATACTGGATTGGAAGAGGGGACTAGTTATATCTATCCTATTAAATAAATTGCTGAATAATCACCCTAGTAATATTGTGACACTTGGTAAATTCTAAAAGGTAAAAAATTTTAATCATTATATATTTAATTATTTAATAATAAATGAAGTAATACCGCCAGGATTAGTTCCGTGAGTATGCCAGAGAAAATTGCCTGAAATTTTAAAGTGTTATTAACTAATAATAAATAATTTTACAAGGAAGAAGGCACATTAAATGATATGAATAATATTAAAACAAAGTTAATTATTTAAAGATTAAAAATTGAATTACAGTAATCAATGGTATTTTGGCAAAATATAGATATGTTAAATGGTCTAGATGACTCATTATTATTTTACTGCAAAATTACAAATAAGGCATTTATTAAATAGAAAAAAAAGGTTTAAAAGATTTTGTTTCATATGGGAATGGGGGCAGGGCAGAGAAAAATCAGAAATTTCAAGGGGGAAAAGAACTGATTACTTTTATTTACTGAAAGAAAAGTGTAAAAAAAGGGAAGCAAACATTATTATATTTAAATTAAACATTATTAACATGTTTGTTTCTGAATTCAGCCATAAGTTCTGCCACTGTTTATTTCTTGAAAATAAAATTTTAAATGAAAACTATTTTAAAACCAAAACGATGAAAAATCAATTTCAGAACAAATAAATATACTGGTAGACAACTGCTAAGGATGAAACACAAACAACTATACAGCACATTAAGAGTAAGCGTGCTTGGATGCCAAGTGAAATAAAATAATGCCAGAATATTAAGACATAACAATAAAGATAATTTATTGTGCTCTAAAATCTAGAAGGCTCTGAAAAACGTTCAAGGGACAAAATGGTCATATTGTGCTGAATACAAAAGTGGGAAAAAAAATGCAATTACGGTTCACAGGATTCTGGCATAAGATGTCAGTACAGGATATGGTCATCATGGAGGGTGATGTGAGATTCCCACGTTGTGTCATACTTTGTCCAACATTATCCAATGGCTGTTGGGGTAATTTATCCCATTCCTCTGTCAGTGCATGGATGAGAGTGTCCTTGTTTATTAGAGGTCATTATTGACCAGCAAGACTTTTCTCCAAAGCATCCCAGATATTTTCAGTCTGATTCAGATCTGGAGAACATGCTGGCCGTACGAGCCATTAAATATCCTCGCATCCTAGATACTCATGGACAGCAACTGTTCAATGACATGTTGCACTGTCGTCTATGAAAACAAATTTATCACTGACATCACCCTCTGGCAGAATGTCTGGATTCTGGAGGTCTGAAAAACAATCAGATTGTGAAAAATGGCTCCACACTAGCTGCTTGAATGATACTCACGCGATACAGAATTCACCAAGAAAGTGATTGGTTCCAATGTTGGCACGAATTTTTTCTGGAGATAGCTGTATGAATTTCCCAGACTTTTTCAGATTTCGACTAAAAGATTTAAAAATTCCCCAACTTTTTTTGGTCAATTCTCAAATTTGACTCTTCCTAGTTTTCCAGGCAGTGTGGCAACCCTGAGCTTAACAAAGTAGTACTCTGAATTCTAGTTTGCAAAATGCTGGGATGTAGTTATTCAGAGAAAGAGAGAAGTGGATTGGATTATTTAAATTTTGACAAATCATGTGAGCACTACAAGTGAAAGGATGCTTTTATGATGGACTTTTCTGTGGAAACTGGCTTGTATTTACATCATCAATGGTAAAAAACCCCGAAAATCCCATGCAGCTAGCCATTTGTTGAGATTTTAAAGTGGGCTGAACCACCAGTGTTCACTAATGTCACCAGTCAGCTACTGGTGGGCCCAAAGAGAAGAAACAAGACCCAAGGCCCAAAGAGACTAAAAAAAACAAGCAGAAATATCACCTAAAGCATTTCAAATATTCTTAGAAAGAAAGTTTTCAAATTTCCTTACAGCAATCACCCCACACTTTTCAGTGGTGAACACATGAATAGATTAAAAGGTGGCTATTTTGCAATTACCTCCAATATTTACAGCCATAGCCTGGTAAATTTAGTGCACCTACGAAATGCGTTTCAGTCCTTCTTCTGAAATAGGACTGAAATGCATTTCTGTATTACAAAAGTGTAAATGCATAAGGAAAAAACTTCTGCCTAAAATACAATTTGCAATAAATCGTACCTAACTAGTGCAATAAAACTTCAGCTTCGCCCCAAAATGAAATTCCGTAACTGATAATAAAATGCAAAGAAAGAAACTAAAAAAAAAAGTTATGCAACATACTTGGACCAGCAGTCTTTTGTTGTTTTTTCTTCATGTATGCCGACATTGGGTCATCATCATATATCACAGATTTTAACATTTCTTCTAAATCTTCATCATTCTCGTACCTTGCAAGAGGCTTGCTCATCTCATATAAATCTTCAGATAATTTGTTTTTTCGAATTTCTTCTTGCTCAATTCTAGAAGACACAAAAATATTTGAAAAAAAAAACTGCATTGAAATCAATATATTTTAAAGCATGTTTTCACTACATTTCTGGTTGATCATAAGTGGTAATTATTTTTTAGTAAAATATTTAACAATATTAAAAGCACAAAGTTATGGAAGACAGTTTCAATGATGTTTTTTGCCTGGCATGATGGGGACTTAATATAAAAACCTGATCTTAAAAAACAAAAATTGAATCACATTAGTCTTCATTTTAAACCCATCGTCCTTACACACACTTCATGTTTTGCATTATTCACAGTTTTTGTCAAAAAAATCTGCAATCATATCATTAGGGGTCATATTTTGTATGTCAATATGCTTAAATTTCACAGCTTCTCACACAAAATGGTGTTGTATATCAATATGCTTCGATCTACCACAACACACACTATTTTTGCTGAGATTAATAGAGCTGTTGTTATCACAGTCTAAGAAAACTGGTTTTGCAGTAGTAAGTCCAAATTCTGTAATAATTTTGTTGAGCCATATGGTTTCTTTAAAAGCTGCAGAAAGAGCCATATATTTGGCTTCTGTTGTACTATTTGCAATGGTTGGTTGATTGCACCACCTCCAACGAGGAAAACACATACAATGTGTGATCTCTGATCCCCAATATCACCTCCATAGTTTGAGCCACTGTAAGCGAGGGCATCAACGTCCTTTGAAAAGAACAATGTAGCATCTATAAAGGTTTGAAGATATCACATTGAGGTACGTGTGGGTAACACGTGCCTAAGAAAGTGTCCCTAACCTTAACTAGAAAAACAACAATCTTAGTTAAAACAGACATGTTACAATTAATAATCAAATTTAATAAGGAAATATAACATAGTTGCCAGATACATTATAACAGATTAAGAAATGCAGAGTACGGCACAGATCTGGGTACCTAAGTTCACATATCCCGATGAAGCACAGACACACACAGTTCTGAACTAGTTACGCAGGACTGCCAGAGAAAATTCTTCTCTCCCCGTCAGCCTGTAGGTTTGCTAAACAGGTGTACTGTTTCGCCAATTGGCGCTTTTCTGTACAGTTTTTATGTCCGTATCGTCTGTTTGGCGCTGCCGCTGCATACTCCCTCCGCAGTGTCAACGAAATGTCACATACCGATGCGGGGGGTCGGGTTAATCGTCCAGAATGGGTGATACAAATGTCCGAAGGTTTTTTTACACTCTTGGGAGCAACTTGGGAAGCGTCCGTGGTTACAAAAGTGGGTTTCAGTCTATCTATGGAGATCGTTTGCTTAGTCCCCTTTATTTCGAGATCAAACGTTTTATCTCGTCTTTCTAGCACCTTAAATGGTCCATCATAAGGAGCTTGGAGTGGTTTTTTGAGTGTCCAACAAACACATGTGTGGACTCGTGAAGCCGTGGCTAGAAGTCGTGGTTGGGCGGACACTGGCAAAGTGGGATTTTAAATCCTCTACAAACTGTTTGGGGGACGCGTCCGTAGGTGTCGGATTGAAAAATTCTCCTAGGAGACAAATAGTCTTTCCATACACAAGTTCAGAAGTGGTTGCTCCTATGTCTTCCTTGAGAGCGGAGCGGAAACCCATCAGAAGCGTTGGAAGGGCAGCCACCCAGTGACTGGTATCACGCGCTTTTAAGGCAGCTTTCAAAGGACGGTGGAATTCCTCGATAAGTCCATTCGCCTGTGGGTGGTACGGAGACGTCCTGATCCTCTTGATTCCCAATAATTGGGAAAGGGCTCGAAAAAAGCCGCTTTCAAACTGTCGCCCTTGGTCAGTAGTAATGACAGCCGGACAACCAAATCGAGTAATCCAGTGGTCATAGAAAGCCTGTGCTACTGTACATGCTGTTATGTCTGGTATGGGTACTGCTTCGGGCCATCTAGTAAATCTATCTATCATAGTTAGACAGTAATAATTATTTTGAGAAGGAGGTAGAGAACCAACGAGGTCAAGGTGAATGTGATCAAATCTCTGTGATTGGTCTGGAAACTTCATTAAAGGGGTTCTAGTATGTCTGCTTACCTTTGCTTTCTGGCACGGAATGCACTATCGTGCCCATTTTGCGCAATCTTTACGGGTGGAAGGCCAAACAAACCGAGAGCATATCAACTTTGTTGATGCACGAATGCCGGGGTGAGATAAATTGTGCAATGTGGCAAAAACTTTCTCACGGAATGCCGGGAGAATGTATGGACAGGCGGTACCTGTTGACAAATCGCAATATATTGGTAAGCTACTGTTCGGTAAGGTAATTTTTTTGAGTTGTAGAACTTTTGACTCTTTAAGCAAAGTTTGTAATTCTGGATCGATTTCTTGCATTTTAGCAATTTCCTCACAGTCGATAGGGTTAGGCATGCTTATTGCTTCTATGCGCGAAAGTGCGTCGGCAGCGATATTTTCCGAACCTTTTATATGGCGAATTTCAGTGGTGAATTGTGAGATAAAGTCTAACTGCCTAGCCTGACGAGGTGAACATTTATCCAAACGCTGTCGGAATGCATACGTAAGCGGTTTGTGATCGGTGATTAAAGAAAAGTTCCGTGCTTCCAGCATATGCTTAAAATACCTAATAGCAGCATAATAAGCTGCCAATAGCTCCCGATCATACGCACTATAGTTCCTTTCTGCCTGCGAAAGCTTTCGTGAGAAAAATGCGAGAGGCTGTAAATTTCTATCCACTATTTGTGATAACGTTCCACCGATAGCGAAGTCTGACGCAGCAACCTGTAAAACCAATTGGGCATCTTTCTTCGGGTGTGCTAAAAGAACCGCATTAGCAATTAACTGTTTCCATTTTTGAAATTCATTCCGCGCTTCCTCAGACAAATTCAGAGGTGTCTTATAATTTTTCTTAGCCCCTTTTAAATACGAAGTTAAATGGATTTGATTCTGAGCTACGTTGGGTAAAAATCGATGGTAAAAATTTAAAAATCTCTGCAAATCTTTTACCGTTTTAGGAAGTGGGTAGTTAATTATCGGTTCAACTTTGTTCGTCAGAGGCTTGGTACCATCTTTATTGATTACATGCCCTAAGAAAACTATTTCAGGAACGCCAAAAACACATTTGGAAGCGTTAATTGTCAATCCATATGAAGTTAATCTCTCAAAAACAGTACATAAGTGAGATTTATGATCATCTTCTGTGTCACTAAATATCAAAATATCATCTAAGTAAACATAGGTAAATTTTAGATCTCCAAGAATTTCGTTCATAAACCTTTGAAAGGTTTGAGCTGCTCCGCACAGTCCGAAATTTAAAAACGGAAATTCAAAAAGACCAAATGGGGTGCAAACTGCAGTTTTCGGTATATGATCTGGATGAACTGGTATATGATGATATGCCCGAACGATATCAATTTTTGAAAAAATTGTCTTTCCGCTAAGCGTATTATTAAAGTCTTGTAAATGCGGAATAGGATATCTGTCGGGTTCAGTGCACGCGTTTAATTTTCGGTAGTCTCCTACTGGTCGTATGTCACCTGAACTATTAGAAACTACATGAAGAGGTGATGACCATGCTGATTTTGATGGTCTACAAATACCTTGATCCATCATAAATTGAAATTCTTTTTTTACTGCTTCGTATAACTTAGGGCTTTAACCTATGTGGTTTACTATGCACGGGAGGACCCTTTGTTTCGATGTAATGAACCGTACTATGCTTTACTCTACCCAAATCAGATTTTAACTTCAGTAAATCCGGGAAGTCTTTCAAGATTCTGTGATACGGTGAATCACCCGATATGAGCTTTACCGAAAAATAATTTTCAGAATCGGAAAGAGAACCAATTCGAGTTAATTTCGTAGTATTATCGATAAGCCTACTTCGTTTTAAATCGATTAAAAGATCAAAATGTCTTAAAAAGTCGGCTCCTATTATAGGCACTGGTACCTCGGAAATTAAAAACTTCCAAGAGAAGGTTCGTCTAAGACCTAAATTCACATTTAACAATTTTGTTCCATACGTCGAAATTCTGGAATTATTCGCGGGGCAAATAATTGAAGCGAATCAGGATGCATTTTCTTAAACTTAGAAGTCGGTGGCACACGAGACATCCGAGCCCGAATCAATCAAAAATTTTAGATTTAATCTCTTATCGTAAACATGTAAACGACATGAATGTGCGATTGCCGACGAGTTTCGATCAACAGCCGCTACTACTAGTTTTCCTGGGCCGTAGTATTCTGAGAAAAAGAACAAGGTGCTCGGCATTTTCATGCATTATTACCAAATCGCGAATGAAAATAACAATAACCATCAACGCGTTCTCGAGAATGCCCACGTGAAAAACTACATGGTCTCTTATGTGGATCCCGGGGGAATTTATTCCTTGTTTTTTCGCGGGAGAGTCGCTCGACTTGTTTACTTAGGGCAGAGATTTCACGCCTTAAGGTCCTCAATAGGGCCACCAGAATCGTTCGGATTGCTGGGGGAACTCGCCGAAGCTGCCTGGACAGTGACGACGCTATTGTTTGTTGGCGTGCGCACTTCGGCTATCTTATCAACCATTTTCGCTAAATTATCTAAGGATTCAGAACTTATTGATAAAATGGCATGCACCTCGGAAGGTAACCTTTGTAGCCATAATGATTTTAAAAATTCGTCAGTTATACATTTTCCACCCAATTCTCTCATTTTTCTCAATAAATGAGATGGTTTGTCATCCCCTAAATGCAATTCAGAAATAAGTCTGCGTATTTGTTTGTTTTCTGAATCTGAGAATTCCGCTATTAACCTAGCTTTTAGGGCATTATATTTTTCCGTCGCCAGGGGATTAAATAAAATATCTGATACTGCGGAAAGAGTTTCAGGATCTATGGAAGAAATCACGTGGTTATATTTCGATCTATCACTACTAATCTTCGCTAGGGCAAAGTTACTTTCAACTCGAATAAACCAAAGTTTAACATTATTTTTCCATAAAGGGGGAATTTTAACCGCCACGTGTGAGATTTGTGGCTCCTGGGCCGCCACATTCGATTCGTCATTGGTTTGGCCTTCCGATCCTGGCGTGGTTAACAATAATAAATATATCGTAAATCGTTAACTTAATGTTTTGCACTATACTTTAGGACTTACGTATCAGTTTAGAATAAAATAATGAAGTCATTCAATAGCTCAATAAAATTACGAGCAAAAATATTACACATAGATCAATTTTAAACAATGAATAATTAAGTTTAAATTAAAACTATAACTTTAGAGCAAAACATATTACAAAAATATGTTAAGATCAATCGCAGATAATTAAAAAAAATTTGATCACATACCTGTAAATCCTCCTTAACAGTGTGATAAACCACGTGTAATCCGTACGATAAAATGAGAAGGAAATTAAAGGAAATAAATAGGATGGGGCATTTATCACTCATAAAAAAGAGCATTCTCATCAAAATAAGGCATATTTTTAGTTTTTTAACAAACATTGAGACAGATAGCCATTAGGGATCCGAAATAGAAGGAGCGAGAGACAGGGTCACCAATGAGGTACGTGTGGGTAACACGTGCCTAAGTAAGTATCACTAACCTTAACTAGAAAAACAGCAATCTTAGTTAAAACAGACATGTTACAATTAATAATCAAATTTAATAAGGAAATATAACATAGTTGCCAGATACATTATAACAGATTAAGAAATGCAGACCACGGCACAGATCCGGGTACCTAAGTTACCTTTACCCCGATGAAGCACAGACACACGCAGTTCTGAAGTAGTTACACAGGACCAAAGAACCTCTAAGTAAAGAAGGAAAGGCTTCATAGACATAATGTAAACCACTTTGTCTGCAACGCCACTACAAAGAAAAGGGAACGTTTGCCAAGGGATTTGACGACGGAATCTGCTGGCGAGAATTTCCCCTCTGCGATGTGCCAGTTCTTTGGTACCTGGCCGACATTTTCCCCCTCCGCGACGTGTATAGGAAATTGTGGAACACGGGTTAAGATGAATCGTTCTTTGACTTATATCGTGATAATTTAAACTCGGATTTTCGTCTTTTTTTTTGCTCAAAATAAATAATCCATTAATTAATTTAGCGCGAAAAAATAGTTTCTTTACCTTTACAGTTTAAAGAAATTTAAAACGATACTCGCGTTAATAATATTGTAACTAAATGCACTTCGGTCGAACCTGTCCAAACTTCGACATTTAGCTTCGAGCTTTGGCGCTTTTTGGCGACAGATATTTCACGCATGCGCAGTTGTTCATGGCCAACTACAGGATCGGCCACGGAAGCTCAGAAGTCATGTGATCTGACGTCACGAACTCCGTCTGAGGAAAGAACGTTTGAGTGGGAGACGTGGATGTGTGTCGTTGGAGTAACGTATATATTTAGTGTCCCTTGTTAATAACGAGTATTTTAAGCCGTTTTATTTTATATTATTTATAATGCCAGATCGATGCTGTGTCCCAGGATGCCAGTCAAATTATGACAAAGCTGGAACGTACGTTTCTGTTTTTAAATTTCCAAAAGACGTTGAAAAGAAAAGTATATGGTGCAAGAAGATTCCACGAAGAAACTGGTCGCCATCTGCAAGAAGTGTTGTGTGTGAAAAACATTTCATTCAATCGGATATTATAAGAATTGACGAAATATCAGACAGAGATGGTACTATCTTAAAAGTGCCAAGAAAATGTCCAAAACTGAAGGAAAATGCTTATCCGTCTATATTTCCTAATTGCCCAAAATACCTGACGGAAAACAAACCTACTCCAAGAACAAGTAGATCTGAAAAACTTGCAAAATCAGATGAAATTGCATTGCAGCAATTTTTAGATAAAGACCGAATCAAAAGTTTTAGTGATTTTTGTGAACAATTGGATCTACGGGTAAATTCGTTCAATTTAATTTCAAAACCAATTGTAATAAAAAACAGTGATCATGTATTTTTAATTAATTTAAATTTATTGTCAGCACCAAGGGTACTTTCAAGCATAAAAATCAATAATGATATGAGTTTAAATGTTTTTTTTGGTGATATTTCTGTTCCTGTATCTCACTTCAAAATTATTCTAAATAATCCAGATCATCTTTTACGATGGAGTGAACTGGAAAATATTTTAAGTTTCATTAAAAATATGCAGAAAGATGACTTAAATGAAGTGCTTCCTAGTGAAAAAGAAAAGTCTGTGTATCATTGGAAAAAATGTATTTCTCCTGATGAAGATATGTATGACAATAAAAAGTTCATATTAGAGCAAATGAACTTGTGTGATAAATCTAAAATGGCTCGAAGGTACAGCAGTGAACTTTTAATTTTTGCATATTCTTTATACATGAAGTCCTCATCATGTTATTCTTTGTTGTACGACAGCGGTTTATTGTCAGTGCCATCAACCGATCATTTAGGTAAAATTACAAGCATTCTGAATCTCGACAATTCCTTACAAAATGAGAATACAAAAAATTACATGAGTGAAAAATTCAACAAATTGAACGATGAAAATAGAATTGTAAATCTACTAATTGATGAAATCTATGTAAAGAAATCAATCGCTTATAAAGGGAAATCAATATCAGGTTTTGCAGAAAATAAATCCGATACTGAAGCTACAACTGTACAAGCTTTCATGATAAGTTCTATTTATTCATCTTATAAAGAAACTATTGCCTTAGTTCCTGTTAATAATATGAATGCAGATTATTTATACTGCCTGACCCGCAAAGCTCTTCATATTCTGGATGAAGCAGGATTTTCAGTTGTTTCGATGATTTCTGATAACAACAGAATAAACAGGAACATGTTTCAGAAGTTAGGTCATAAACAAATGTCAACTCATGTCTGCAACCCTGCAAATAATGAGAAAAAATTATTCTTACTTTTTGATTCTGTACACCTTTTGAAATCAATAAGAAATAATTGGATTAATCAGTTAGAACCCAAAAAACAATTTGTTGTCCTGATTTTGATGATCCATCAAAATGTATAATTCCCAAATTTTCACATCTAAGGAATATATATCATAAGGAGAAGACCTCAATTGTGAAAATGGGCCATAAACTTTCATTCAAAAGTTTATATCCTTCAAGTTTAGAAAAACAAAATGTGAAGTTTGCTGTAAATATTTTTCACGAGAGTAATGATGCTGCTCTTCAATTATT
>KK115295.1:139113-223332 GCA_000611955.2 Stegodyphus mimosarum | reverse complement strand
TTGTTGTAAAACACTGCTGCAGATATTCTCTTAAATTAATTAGGTTATTTTCATGCTGTATGTGTTATATTTAAATGTATGATTTATGTGAATTCAGTCATAAATTTGATGAGTGTTTCATGGTTTTTGCTGTACTGAAGAAAATGCTTTGTAAATTAGTTATTGGAAGTAACATTCTTTAAAGTAGTGTGCTTATTGTTAAGATTTGATTTATGTGAAACTATTCATGCATGTTATGATTCTGAAAATAAAAAAGGCTATTTATGCTTCTTATTTATAAACATGATATTATATTTCTAATGTAGGTAATAATAGAATTTGGATCTAAATAGAATTATCATGAAAAAAGTGTTTTATGATTCTGAAAAAAAAATTGGTATAAAAGGCATTTAAAGACACTGCTAATGGTTAGTTACTTAAATCAGTCAGGTTCTTTTAAAATTGTGCTATGTTCAAATGGAAGATTTATGTGAATTTAATAATAAATTTGATTCTGCTTTGATGAGTGTTTCATGGTTTTTGCTGTATTGAAGAAAATCTTTTGAAAATTTTTTAATGCCATTCATGCTGTTTCAAATAATGTAGTTATTGTTAAAATTTGGTCTATATGAGCCTGATCATAACAATTACAGTTCTGAAAATAAATTCAGAAAACTAATATTCTCCTTATTTATGATCATGATGGTATATTTTTGACATAGGTAATAAGATACTTTGGATGTAAATAGAATTATTATAAAAATTTTTTATGATTTTTGTAAAATTTTGATATTTAATCCCTTTATAACATTTAAAACAATGATGCGGTTATTTGTTTAAATCAACAAAGCTCTTTTCAAATATATTTTACATGTTCAAGTATATGATTTATGTAAATTTTATCACAGTTTCAATCTGATATATTCTGGGAGTTCTGTAGTTTTGTTTTGGATATTCATTAATGGCATTAAGTTTAGTTTATGTGTATATTGTTTCTGAAAAGGACATCAGAAAAGAAAATACCTACCTATTTATAATCTTCTAACCTAGATGCTTGTATGTTACGAATGTGTGTATAGGTAATATAAAAAATGTTTGTGTTTGTGGTAAATGTTGGATGTTTGAAACTTTTGCCTTGAAATTGTTTCAAACCATAAAAACGATGTTGGGGTTACTGATTTAAATTAAAATATTTTAAAACTCAGTGTTTGATATTAAAATGTTTGGTTTATATGAGTGTTGTCGTATAATTTAAATGTTTTATGCTATTGGCAGCATTTAAAATATAGTTGCATATCAAAGGCATGAGAATATCTTCAGGCAGTGTGTCTAACATTCAGATGTTTGGCTTAAGTTAGTTTATTGGAAAATAAAACTAGGAAATTGATTACTTGCTTATTTTTTATTATGAAGGTAAATTACTAATATAATAATAGCATGCTATAACTAAAACTAAGTAAAAAACATTTTATTATAAAGTCAATGTATCTGAAGCTGCAAGATAATTTTTTTTTCTGTTGTGTAATTTATTATACACTTTCCTTTATATCATTCTATTAATTTTTTTTTCTGAATTCTTATATTTCCTAATTTTTAAACTCTTGGAATACTATTATGAAATTTTTCTGCAAGATAATTGATCTTTTGATTAAAATAAAAATTTCTCCTTTTTATTTGTGTTTTGTTAATTTGTGAAATTTTCTTGCTCTATGAAAGGATCATTTCTGTGCATGTTATGCAAAGCTCATTTAAGAACATCTTATTACAAATAATTTTTTTAATTATTTTTTAATATTTAATCCTTTGAAAATATCAATTTATAAATGATGAAAGCCATGCATGAAGGAGTGCGTGATATTTAATTAATCACACTATGTAAGAGAAACTTCTATGAAAGTCGATAAATATGTATTTACACTATTTGGTCAATTATTTTTTGCATTTTAAATTGTAATTTTTTTAAATTTTCTAAATTAGGCATAAATAATATGATCACATAGATAAAATAACTGCATATTAGGTATATAAGGCATTTCAAATGTGATATAAGAAAGCATATTTTATTATGTTTCGCGATGATGGAAGTTCGATCATTGGGTTGAAATCGTCGAGTTTAGACGGAAGTTGTGACATCACGCCAGAGCTTCCGTGGCCGTTCCTGTAGTTGGCCATGAGTTGTTTCCCTTTTCGTTGGAAGGGAGCCACTTCTGCTTCTGCGAAGTTTTCCTTCTTAACAGTACATATTCTTTGGCAGGACTGCCGGAGAAAATTCTTCTCTCCCCGTCAGCCTGTAGGTTTGCTAAACAGGTTTACTGTTTCGCCAATTGGCGCTTTTCTGTACAGTTTTTAAGTCCATATCGCCTGTTTGGCGCTGCCGCTGCAACATGATGTGGTTGGTAGCATTCCAGTGAATACTTACTGGACTGATAAAGAACAGACTCAGCAAATTCACAGCATAACTTATGGTGCTTAAGCTGCGTAAAGAAGACTCGGCAGCCCGATAAGAAACTGGTAGTTTTTGTTCCTTACTAGTTGGTGCTCTAGTGGCATTTTTACACTATGAAACTGATGCCTATTATACCTGCGAAGAATAATGCACACATACTAAGTTTGACTTAGGCTAATGGACCTTTTATTTAGTCCTATCTCATTCAATTTTAATTCCTATGCAATAGTTTGCTAGTCCCAAATCTTTTATTTAAAATTTTTCTTTAAGTTGCTGTTTTATTCAATTTTTACATTGTATGTTATTGCTAAAAATAAGTAAATCATCAACATAAATAGGGACAATAACTATTTTTTATTTTCATTTATTTTAATAGATACAGCTGTCAAAAGAACCTTGCCTCAGTCTCACTTCTATCAGTTTTCCCTTCAGAAAGCCTTTTCTAATATTTGGTACCATATCTGCCATTCTGCTTTAATACATCTAATGCTTTGTTAAATATAAAGTTTTGCTTGTAAAATTCACTAAAACCATTTGGTATTTTCATATAAATATCTTCACTTAAAGAGTTCCCTGTACAAAATTCACCTGGTCAATTTTCCAATCATATATAGCTACATAAGGTAATAAAAACTCTGTAACGTTAAATAATGGACAACTGGTGCAAATGTTTCACTGCAGTCTATTCCCTCAATCTGAGAATAACCATTAACAACTAAATGTGTCTTAACCTTACAATCTTGCCTTCAGAATTACATTTAATTTTGAAAACCCATTTACTGTCCGATTTTGCTATATGGTTTAGGTATTACTTCCCAAGTTTTGTTTTTAATATTACCTAAAACAGTTTCACATATAGAATTCTTTCACTGGTTTGCATCATTGCCTTTTAAGGCTTCATCAGTGGTTTTTGGTTTAGAATACAAATAATTTGTTGCTGCCGCTAAAGCTTTAGCAAAGCACATAAAATCTAAATTTATCATTTGCAGTTCTGGCATACCATGTGTGTCAAAGTCCTGATAACTATTTGGGAATCTAATTTCTCTGTTTCTAATCAATAAAGGTGACTCATTGACTATATTATTGTTATTAGGGCTATTATTTCAAGCAGTATTATGTTCATGATGATCAGATTCAGTACTAACATTAACTATCCCTTCCACTCACTATTCTGATCATCAGCTATTGCATTCTCAGAATTTGAAGATGTAATCATGCTCCCATTGAATGAGGATTCATGAATAAAACTCCAGTATATTACTTGCCTGACTGCCCACAATTGTCTACATTCGATTTATCATTCTCGTGCTCCATGGTCGGCCTGTGTCATCTCTTTGGCTGTGGAATGAGCCCGTCTCCAAGAGTTGCCTGTGCTAAGTACTGAAATGTTCTCTGATCAGGCAGTGCCCTATTTGGAAATTGCTCCTGGAAAAGTCTTACTGCTTCTATGGCACTGCCATTTGCAGTACCGTAAATATGGTGCATACGAGCTTTCTCCATATTCGAACATTACTGCAGGTCATGCAACGAATAGCAGCTGAATGACAGGTCTTAAAAAAAGAGGGCATTTCATCCACTCCATAGAAAGTGCTTCCTCATGGCTCCGACCCCACATTGTACGCTGAAAAGTTATATTACCCCTTACAGCTGTGACCATCAGTTTTGTTACACTCTGTGTACAGGTGCATATTTTTGCACTTTTTTTTTCACATTTTAGGTTTAAGTAATAATTGGAGATGAAGGTCTGATTCTTCAAATAATCAGTTTCTGCATACTGTCTTGGTTCCTGTATAAAAGAAGAATCCTGCTTCACAGAAAGGCAGCAATATTAATTTTGTTTTCTCAGGCAAGATTTTAATTCATCTTGCAAATATGTACCCCAAACTATGTGAGACTTTTGATTTTCAAACAGAATTTTTAATTCACTGAGAAATGTCAAACTTATCCTAACGTTATATTTTATCAAGTTTTAATTAGATTAAAAAAAAAGGAATAAATCAAATATAATATCTATTCAACAATATCAAGCACCTTCTTTAAGCTGTCAGAAAATAAATTTCAAAGCTTTGTGATGAGGCTGAATAATTTTCTGTATTTGTTTGGGGGATGCAATAAATGTCTTTCCCACACATTTGGGGGATGCAATAAATGTCTCTTTTTCCCACACACTCTAATCAATACATAAGTATCTTCTTAAAAGAAGACAGTAGACATTTGTATAAAATGTGGCAGTTTTTCCTTGCCATGACAAATTTAAATTGATTATTATAAAAAAAAAAAAAAACCCGCAAAATTTGTTCCATATACCCATTTTTGATATGTCACCAAAAGTGTGCTATGGTCCATTAAAAATGCTGCTACCTTTGCAAACATTTCCATCAAATGTATGAATACTTTTTCCGAAGATAATCACTAATCTTCAGTGTGCAGCATGAGGAACTCTTGGTGGCTTTTATATCTTTACACATTAGTAGTTTGAACAGCCTGCTTTAATGAAGTTTCTGAATTTATATAATTTACTATTTTTATGGCATGATTGAACACCATCATCAAAAATTGTCTGAATCGCATATTCAAGTAACTTTCTTAATATTTTCTTTCTTACTGCAGTCCTTTCCTCATTGCTCCACTTTCATCACATTTAGCAAACAGTGATTCAGGAGGCACTGAAAATTTAGAAATGGTTTCGTTTGTGAAAATCTCTTTCAGAAAACAAATATCGGAGCACACTGCTTCATTATCATAATGTTTTGATTAATAATTTTTGACTTAGCTTCAGAAGTAATATAGTCAGTACCCATCTCTTCCCCCCAAAAAGCACCTGTTAGAACCCAATGATCTATGTGTAAAACTAACATATAAATAAGGGAATTACTAATCTTTATCAATCAGAACTCAGAATACAAAATAAAGCAAATAAGAATTTTGTCACAAAATACAAATATGTACCTACTTAAATAAATAAATAAAGCAGCAGAGTTAATCAATAACATATTTTTTTGCCAGAAAAGTAACATAGTAGTTCAAGAGTCAAATGCACAAGCAGAAAAACACGATAATAAAAACATTTGCAACCTATACAACAAGACCTCAATAAAAAGATCAAACAAGCAGAAAAGTCACAGAAATCACAAAGTTATTGTTATGAAAATTCACTCTGAAATTATTCCAAATTGATAAGCCTGCCCTGTATTTATATCGGGCCATGTTTCGAGAAGATCTGAGTCCGTTCTAAGAATACTGAAAGATGAAAAACGGGTGAAAAACTTCTCAAATATGCAACTCCAAAAATCGCTTAGACAATCAATTTCAAGAAAAGACAATACATTACAGCATAAAACAGTGTGCATAAAAGGCAGTATCCCACTGAACCTCACAGTCTGTCCACCACAAGAAAGTAGACTAGACATCATTTGCCAGTGGTATGAAATTCAACTTGACAAATTTCCATTTTGAATATACTTGCTAATTTTCTTATTTTGATTCTTTGTTTTCATCTGCTAATTTCATTCATTTTATTTTGCTAAAGCAGCCACTGAGCCCAGATTAAGTTCTGCTTTATATAACACTTTGACATCCCCCAAAAACCATATTTTTTTCCTATTAGGCCTCTTGTAAAAATGATGTTCATAAGAACTTTTATAGTAAATATGCACCATTATAATTTTCCAAAATTAATTTTTTGTTATATTTTCAGCACATACAAAATTATGGTACTCTTCCATTGACACAGCAGCATCCAAAATGCACACAGATTCACCAATGATCACATTTAGATCCAGACATGTTTTTTGAGGAATTTCGACAAAAGTCTGCTATTAAATTTTTTTTAGAAAAAAGAAATTATCCCTAGCAAAACGTTTTATTCAAATAATTAAAGGACAAAATTATGTTTTAGTGCTAAATAAGCTCTAAATTTTATCGCAGACAATGAACATGCCAAAAGAAGAAGGAATAGAAATCGATATCGATTTGATGACATTACTTCTTGAAATTTTGCAGTAATTACTTCCTACTTTTGTTTCCTGTTGTCAAAAAGCTAAGATTGAGTTGCAATAGATTGCTAAATCAATTGATAACACGACATGACCAATTTCCAGAATATCTAAAAAGGTTTCATACGAAAGATATTCATTGCCAATGTGGTCAGGATGCATCTGGAGCATCTAATGGACATTACATATGGGACTGTGCCTTAACGAAGGAAATTAGGGGAGAATATTTTCGAAATATATCTATAAATAATGAAAAATATCTATACAGCAATAATAAAGCTAAATTAGGACTTATGAAAATTATTACCAATTTGAATAATTATGCATATTTCGATCCTTTTGTTTAATTGCTTAGATTTTTAAGTTGAATTGCATAAATTATAATGTAATTTGTATATATACAATGTATTATTTACTGAAAATTTTAAATGCTTATTGTTCGTTAAGCTAGGCAATATTTGTATTTTATAATTGTTGTTTAGGTTAGCAGTTGTCTTTAGTTCAATTTAGTCGCTTTATGTTAAGAAATAAGTAGTTTCTATTCTGAATGAAGGTCGAGATGACCCGTTGGCGGCGCCGACACATCTCCAGCAGAGGATGGTTTTTGGACAAGTTGTCCTTATTCTGTTGTAGTGTTTACCCAGTTATCTTTCAGTTTGTTTCTTTTAAATTGCCGGTTGTGCCAATTTTGGCGGTACGGCTTATTTTCTTAGATTCCCACTTTTGTTAAGCAACAATACCTCTTAAATACATTCGCCAGCTTAATGATACATTCAAGATGATTCACCTTTACTGTTTCAAGTATATTTCATATCAACATTTATGTTTGGCAATAAATTCTATCCCATTAAGAAAAAGTATCAAAATTATTTTCTATGCTTTCTTACATCATAAATACATATATATATATACATTATGTTAAAGGAAGAAAGAATGGCTAATATCCGATGGTTGCAGGGACCTCAGAAACAGATTACCTGAGCATGTGTACACAGTTTATGCTTGACATACATGCATAATTTGTTTCTTCAACTAATGAAAATTTTCGCAGTTTTTCATTATTAAGTATTTAATATGCCTACTATTTATTGTCTTCTATGGATGTTTCTGTCCACGATATTATGTTTTTCTTTTGTCCAAGACAGAAGAGAAAGCTATTTTTTCTCTAAAAGAATTTTTGAAAATCGCAGATCTGTAAAGAAACCATCTTGTAGCCACCAGAAAGTAGCATTTTCTACTAAATTTATAATCTAACGTAACCTAATTAACATAAGTTCATATACATTATATATAATTAAAATTTATGCATAAAATTGCTAGCAATAAAATTTGGTTACTTTCTGATCATCTGCACTGCCACTTAAAAGTTGGCAACTAATTTTTCCCTCTCACTATGTATTCTGCAACTTCCACAGCCAATATAGAAGTAGCAAAATTTGCACACCCTGCGATTTCCATGGGGATGCATTTTTTATGTCTACTAAGCTGTGCAACCAGCTCTTTTCTCATTCATGGTTTCATTTTGGCTTTTCTGTTATGTGTAATTGTTTATTCAAACCTGGCTTAACAAATGGCATTAGTTGTTCATATTTCTGCGAAATATACAAGCATGTTTTGCACGATCTTTTAAAGCTCAAAGACATCTGGCAGGAAGCGTTTCTCAAGTGATACAACCTACATTCCTGACAATGCTAGCAGTTCTAAGTATACTGAAGACAGCTATAGCAAAACTGATGAGAATTTCTAGGATTCCTCTGTGGATAGTGATGAATTTGAAGATTAATTTTCTATTCAAAACATTCCAACAGTGGTGCACAATTGATACGTAAAATATTTCACCATCGCCTTGCTTTGATTTCCTTTTCTTGGCAATTACTGTGGAATGCTTATATCCTTTACAAAAAGGATCGCCCATTGTAAAATATAATGCTTCTAGAGTTTTGTTTGCAAACTATTGAGTAGTTTAGAAGTACCCAGATGGAAATTTTAGTGACAGAAAAAAATATGCAATTTTTTAACCTATTTTGACACATACATCATGGGATGGCATATAACTATTTTGGCAACATTGCTTTGTCTCTATTTCATGACTTTTTGATGTGAGTATGGATAATCAGAAAGTACCAAAATTTCTTAACATCTGCACATTTAGCTCTTTTGCTGTAAACCGAAGTAACACATTCTTTAAAATTCAAATCCATCATACTAACCCATATAATTTATGGATTTCACATAGCATACAATCAATTAATTAATTTTTTCCTTATTTAAAATCTTAATTTATAACGCTCACATTTTGTAAGCCTGTAGAGCCATATTGTAGGAACTGAATGGAATTAATTGCTCTTCAAAGATTTATATAATCAATAAGGATGAAAAGGGTTAAGTAAATATATCTGGCTAGAGGAAAATAAGACAACTTAAACTTTAGGTGTGATGACATTTTACATTTGGGATACAGCAAACTTACAATCTGAGAAATTTTGTTAGAATAAATAATGCATACCCTTTGCCCCACTTTGAATATTTTTCCTGTTGTTCAGCCTTTTTGCTTTCTTCTTCTTCTTTTACACGATTTTCAGCTTCAGCGTCACGCTTCTTCCCAGTTTTTCGATCTCTAATGATTGTCTCAGCATTTCGACCAGATATATCATCATGCAGCTGGTTAAAATTAAAATACACATTAAAAAACTTAAAGCATTATTTATTAGGGGGACAATACATCAATTATTATAATTTTTTGCTGAGCAGTACTTCTGGCAATTGATAATCTTCTGTTCATAGTTTTTATTATTTCAAATTTGCTCTCTGCAACAAATACACTATTGCATATTTTTTTAATGATTATATATGCAAGTACAGATTTTGTAGGAAGATTATATACCTAAATTAAGACTTTTTGAAAAAGGTTTTAATTGTTGTTTTTGTTTGTGCATTTTTTCCCTTCAATAATAGTTCAGTTTATTACAAAAATGACCCATATATGTGTTACATGCCAATGGCCTCAAACTGGCTGCCGAAGCAATTTGTGGCCCGTGAAGACACTTCAATAGTGTATTTGTTGCAGAGATTTCAAGATTTAAGTTATTTGTCACATTATTTTCCTTAACATTAAAAACAAACATGAATAATGTACTAGAAAGTCAATAAATTGAACTAGTTAATTTAGTGTGATATAAATCTTATTCAAAGTTTTGAAGATACAGACTTTATTTACTTTTATTCTATAACAATTATGAATTTTTGGCATAAGAATAATCACTTTATTAGGGAATGCATTTCTACATGAATAACTTTTTTCACAGTTAAAAATCAATAAGAAAAAAAAACCAATTGACCAGTGAGTGAGTATTTACAATTTACAATGAAAATAATTTTTAGTAATTTCTCACAAGGCTGCAAACTCTATCACAATTGAAATACCATCAAATGTCAAGAAGTATGAGATAAAGAAGTTTATAATTATTTATGTACAATCATATGTATTCTTATTTATGCATTGGCAAAAAATGTTATAAATAAGAGAAACAGACAAGACTGTCATGCTTTATTATCAAATGTTGCTCCATTCAGAAAATTTTCTCTGTAAACTTTAAGTTTTCGTAATTTGTTAATTCTTAATTAAAATTATTTAATGATTAATTAAACATGTTAGAATTACTTAAAATAAATGTCAATCAGAAAATTAATATTTGGCTATCAATATATTTGTATTACGAGGCGTAATCGACAAAAATGCCTTGCAGTTACCAAACTTTAGTTTTCAGATAGAAAATAAATAACTTTTGAACTTTTTCTTTAACAATATTATTATTGTTGTTTATGTATATTTTGATAAATATTTAGTAAACAAAATTTTAAATTTATTAATAAAATAAATAAATAATAATTTTTAAATAATTAATAAATTTGTTAGTAAAAATTTTCATTTAGTTAAATTAAAAAAATTCTGGCCTGTCAGCTGTTTTCAGATTGTGCATTCGGTTCACAAGCAGTTTGAGTCTGAGACCATTTCCAAATACTATACTATTTTTATTATTTTAAAGTTGTGTATATGATACTGGGTAGTTATGAATGCTCTCATCAGTCACAGATTTTAAGTTTCTAGTGGTACTTATATGGCATAATAGCATCTCATTACTCAGCATTTTATTTAAAACAAACATTGTTAATATGCTCCTGCGGCAGCTACAACTTTCCCAGCTTTGTATTAGTTTTTTTTTTTCATTTTAACCCATTATGTAGAAATACTGTTATTATATGTTATATATCAACATATGTTATATGTTGAAGGAAACACAAACAAGTGACATGATGTAACACGACTAATTTGCTGGACTGCAGTTTACACCAATTTTATTTCTTGAAAGTTGGATTTTATTGCATCACAATTTTGAACTTTTTCATCTATTTTATAATCATAACTGAAACATAATTAAATGTATATGTGTTATGATAATCATGACCCCAAAATTCATGACTATGTGAAAAAACTCCAGAACCAATTCTTTTTTACATGCTACACCTACATGTGTGACATACAATTTCTTGAAATATGAACACAATGACAGCAATTTATTGCCTATACATTGGATATAAAAATTATAATTATCATTTAAAGAATTTACTCTTCATGAAACTAGTATTAAGAAAATTATTTCATTTTTTTTAGAGAAGAAATTTAAAATCATCTTTAAAGCTGTAGTTTAAAAAATGTTTACGGAAATAAAAAACTTAAAAAAATGTTTTCTTAAATTTTGATAGTTTTGAAACTTGAAAAATTAATTTTAATTTAATTACATGTTTAATAAGTGTTTTTAACCCTCTATTGTTGCTCACTTTGCCTAAATTTGCAAAGTAAAGCTCGTATATTGGAATACTTTTGTAATTACATGTATTTTTAGGTAATGTGTTCACCACATTGACAGTTTCTTTGTATATGGTTTTGATTATGATGTGTTTTAAATTAAATTATTCTGGTTATGAATTTTAAGTTGAAGAGATTGTACCTACAAGTCTTACTCTGCTGCCCAGTACCTTCCTAAATGCTAAAGATTTTGCTATTCTAAAATTTTGTTTCTCGGTGCTTTGCTAAATTCTAGAAATTTTACCAACTGTGCACTTTATGTATGCCCACACACATGAAAGAAACATTATTGCAAGCAAAGAAATAAAGTTAGTTTAATTATAGAGAAAAGGAAAATATTTATATTATTAATATAATACTGCTACATATAAATAAAATATAGATATATTAACAAAAATATGAAATAAGTTTAACAATTATTATCTTCCATTAACAACAGAAGAAACCTCTTCTTCCAGCCAGTTTTTTCCCCTGTGATTTTTTTCTATGTTTTTCCCCTCAACGTGGCAGAAATTTGCCAACCCTAGTTTTCAGACACACCTACTAAAGCATACTAGTAACTGTTGTTAAATGGGGCTTTTTGTTTTTAATATGCAATCTAGAAAAAAAACAAACAATTTCAAATGCTGGAAATCATGTTTCTGGGTACAAATAAAAAAATATGCCAATTTACATAAAAATAATGAAAAATTTTAGGAAAAAGAAAATATCAGAAGAAATATGTCCCAAACAGGGTTCGTACACATTTCTGAATATGGAAATTAAGTACTTTTAAGGACTTTAAGGACCATTAATGAAAAAAATTAAGGACCTATGAGCAAATGAGAACTGAATAAATTCAATTAAAAATATTAGCTATGCCTGAACTTCACTTTTGTATTACCATCCTAAAAATAAAATAGATCTGTAAGTCGGATGAATTATTATTAAACATGAATTAATTACCAAAATCATTAATAAGTTTGAGAATAAAATCAACTTTATAAAATGTATCAAGAAGCATTAAATATTTTACACTTATAATAGTTGGACATATTTGAAAGAAGCTAAGTGACATTTTATTTATGTTTTATTAGCAGTTAGCTTTTTTTTTTTTTTTTTTTAATGTTTCATTTTTGTTACATACTTGCTGAGTCTAGAGGTTTTGCATAATAAATTAGGTTAAATAGAGGTACATTATATGTCAAGCGTCATAGATTAAAATGAGTAGTAAGATCTTAATCAGTATGATTTATAACAAAAGATCGCCCTGTCACTGCTGCTGCTTGCCTAGAGAGACCTGCTGATTAGAACAAACCTAAAAGCCTGATGTAAGCACAGTTGGCAAGTTTTGAAAGTTAGTTGGGCTCTGTCTGTTGCAGTTAGTGTCGTGGCTTTGTGTAGAGTTCCAGTGATTGTAACCCAGTTAATATACTTTAAGGTTCCAATAAGCCACTAAAGCACCACAGGTGATAAGTTGTTTTGTATTGTTTCAAGTCTCACTAGATGGAGATGCTTTATCTTGTGATCAAAGTAAGGATTAATGAAAGGCAATAACTCGCTTTAATATGCAGAGACAATTTTTAAGGGTAAGCAGTTATAAATAATTAAATTAGGTAGATAGATAACCTTAGTCATTATGGATTTACATGGCCAACATGAAATTTTGTTTATTTTTTAACAATATTTGTTAAAAAAGCCCTATTAAAATCACAATCTAATAAAATTTCAGTTTAAAATACACGTAAGTTAATTCTTTAACGATATTAGGATAATTACACATTAAAAGCTACAAAACATTTATGTTTTGTAGCACAACACTCATCAAAATATTATTAAAATCACAATCTAATAAAATTTCACAGTTTAAAATACACGTAAGTTGATTCTTTAACGATATTAGGATAATTACACATTAAAAGCTACAAAACATTTATGTTTTGTATGTATAAAAAAATTATGTTTTGTAACACAACACTCATCAAAATATTTACGCGTCTTTTTAATTTGAAACCTTCCCAGACATTTTGGCTAATTTAAATCTATTTCTTTCTTTTTAAGCATCTTTTCTAACAATCAGAAAATTGTCTCAATACACAAACCAGTGTTCTCACTAGTTTCTGTGTGCTTTACCTAATAACTTACCAACCTCTCTACAATACAGCTATGAGGGTTTACTTGATCTGGTAAAAGTTAAATAGTCCAAAACTTCCTGACACACATGAAGCAAATTATCACTATGTTGAAAGTAACTACGATGTCAGTTTTAAATAAGCCTCTTGTTTAAAAAGAACTGAGAACATATAAAGGCATGTTCTGATGCTTAAAAAATCAATTACGGCTTGTGCGGATGTAATTAAACAAGACCAGTCAAATTCAAACTAAAAATATGGACTAGTGATCAAAGACTAAATTTGATTTTAATTTAAGCTGGCTCAGTAAATCTATCATATGAGGAAATAAGAATGGGAAATTATAGTAAAGGCTGAAATCATAAACAACTGGGTAATTTACATAATCATAACTGTACATATCTTTGAAGAATAATTTTCTTTATGTATTCAGTTTCTTTCTTCAACACATTTCCTTATCATTTTAGATTTTTGAGATTTAATTAAGGATTACAATTATTCTAAAAAAATTAAATGCATTTAGAATGTACAGAAAAAACTGCTAATTTCATTTCTTTAGCAATATCAAAATTCAGAAGAAATATGAAATATATATGGTAAAGGCTGGTTATAGAGCTGATGTGGCAGAATTTTTAGAATTTAGTGACAAACTGAGCAACAAAATCTACAAATGTCATAACTTTTAGAATTTAAAGCAGGCATTGGAAGGAGAATTTAGAAAGGCACTAGGCACCAGAATTTAGGACCCACAGAGAGTGCATCAGGTGGGAAAATAAATGCTTAGTGCCAGCTCTGCATGATGTGTTAAGGTATATTATATGGTTTGGCTTATTTAATTATGGCAAAGCACACTAGACATATCATATGAATCTTTTAAATTGTCAGTTTTCAATTTCTTTATTAATGAAAAAAAATTCCTCTCTATAATGCCTGTCCATGTGATAAGATTGACTGATTTTTGATATTTTCCATGCTTGTGTCTAGTGAAAAGTAGAGAAAATAAAGGGAAGATAAACATGTTAAGAAAAAGGTTCTAGTATCAGAAGTAAAAACATTCAAATATTATGTTTTCATTGTTCTTCCAGACGTTCTCCAAAAAGTAAGAAATTCATTGCAAACTTTCTGAAAATACATCCATTACGTGTTAATACCATGGAGACATTTTTAATTTTGTCACATATTACTGGAATCTTCTAGAATCGTGGGTCTATAAATCTTGCCTTCAAATCCTTCTAAACTTTCCAAGCTGCAGTGTTTAAAATCCTAAAGAAAAATGATCCCTACCAATTCTGTAACAACCAAAGGCCAGAAATATTTTGAAAAAAAAAAAACTGTAAAATTAATTTTATAGAAAAAACTGATGCATATTCTGAGAATTCTGAGTATTCCTATACAATTACACAGGAAAAACTCTTACTACGAAAATATTACAAAGAAGGCAATTTAAATTAATTACATAACTAATTTTGCTTTTTTAGTAAGAACTGTTTCATAAATTGCGCTTTACAGCATTACACCTAGTTTATTTCTCAGATTCAAAATATTTTATAATAAGTTGTAAAAATGAAACTTTGCAACAAGACAGTGAAAAATAAAAATGTTTTATTTCGATGTTATTTTTTAAATATAATTTCAATATATTACCATTATTTTAATAAAATTTATCAATGTTATAATGTTTTAAAAAATCACTGAAAAATTCTCAGATCTTAAAATTAAAAATTTTCTATAAAAACTCATCTTAAAATCGTCAAAATGTTGATTAGTCATCAAATTTAGAAGAACCATTAAATAAAAAAATTCACATCACCAAATGTGAAAAGTTGTTTAAGAACTCTTCACATATTTCAAAATGCTTATGTGTCACTTCTTGCTTAGAAACTCAAGTATCCTACCATTTATATTAGAAATAGGAACAAATTAAAACCCATGAACCCATTCAAAAGATAACCATATATGTCAGTGAATCACCAAAAATATTCCTCCAAAACGATAATTCACCCTCAAAATGGCAGTCGTGAAAACAGACAGAAATTTCAGATGATTAAAATTAGGGACCTTCTGCCGATTTTGGCCAAAATTAAGGACTTTTAAAAATCTGTACAAATCAGGAGGCGACGAGTACAGCCACAAACTGGGAGTCTCTCACCTAAATCAAGAGGTACATTATTATGACATGCTTATACACACACCTTATTAATTTGCTTTCTCTCTCTTTCTCGAAGTTCTTGTGTTTCTTGCTTTAAAGTTGCTGCGTTCTGAAGACCAGCTTTAAGACCTGACAATGTTTTCACAGGTCGGTTTTTTTCATCTAAAATATAAAAATACATAGCACTTCATACCAAGCAAGAACATTTCTCATTTAAGTTTATATAAAATGCTAAAACTAAATGCTCTTGATATCACAAAATAAAATGCACATATTACATTCAGATTTCTACATAGACACTATTTATTTAATTTTTACTAAAAAAAGAATTTAAATTTGCATGCGGAAAGAAGTATTTATTTTACACATACAATATACAGTAATTTAATTCATTAACTCCCCTTCTTTCTTTTCTGATATTGAGAGGAAAGGGAAGGTGATCATCAACAGATTGCTGATTTCATTCATTCATTGTCTGATATCAGCAGCATCATGTAAAACAGGGCAGAAATTACTCATTGTTGATGACAAAATAGTAGCATCAATGCAATTATCAAGTCATTCAGAAATGACTTGATAGACTACATGAATGAAGAATACAATAATATATATTTGATTTTAAGGTTGGGCAAGTGCCCAACCTTAAAACTTCCTAAAACTTCCTTATTCCCCAGAGGCTAGACTGGAGATTACATACTAGTCCTCAAGTGTTGGGAAACCTTGTTAAATTTGGGAGCCTCCTGTTTTTATCGAAATTACACAAGTCTGGGAAAACCATTACAGTTTAGGATTACCATTTATCATACTTCAGCAGAGTTTTTAGAATATTCGTGACTTAACTGTGCTTCTCATGAATAATTGTTTGAGCAAAATGGCTGGCATCGAAAGAGTTAAAAGTATGGATTTTACTTATTTGATTCTGTTGCAAGAAGGAGAAAGGTGTGTGATAGAATGATGCACGAATTATGGTTTGATTTTGAATGCGTATGAATGTCCTAAGTGCAATAACAGATGAAATTAGTTGAGTAACAGCAGACAGTAGCCGTTATAGGCACTGACCACTTGAAAGCAGTGGTCACTTTATTATGGAGGCACTTAATAATTTATTTAATGTTCTTAGAAAAGCTTAAAGAAAAACAATACAGAACACCTAAACACTCCTCTACAGTGTTCTAAAAAATGCGTCGGAAATGCTAGAGTCGGAACTGGTTCCAGGACAGGATTACTCAATGTTTCATTACAAGTTTCGTATTTGAGTACACGAATTAAAATCTTTAAGTACTTATGTATCTATAAATTTGCGAGGCGATATGATGATAAGCAGTTTGAATCATTTTATTACAGGATTCATAGCCACATTTTAGTTAAAAAAATAAGCACCTGTTTAATTTCATATATACACAACTGCATAACCTTAAAATAAAAATGAGATTTAACCATAATTCAAAATCCTATAAATTCAGTATTTAAAGAGAGAATCAGCATTACTCAACCATGGGAAACAATTACAATTAAAACAATTACAAAACAATTACAATTATTTTTTAATTGCAAATAACAGTTCAATTCATAGAACTAGTTTATAACGAGAGGGGGGAAAGATCCTATGCAGAACTAAACTATATCACAAGATTTAACAATGAAATATCAGTTTAAGGAAAATTAATAATAATAAAATAAACTGTATTTATTGTATTCATACAAAGAATATTACAACATAAAAAAAAAGAAACAAGAAAAAAGATTTATGCTTATAATTAGAAAATATTACTTTTATTTTTTCTTTTCATTAATATCTGAATCTAAATCTCTTACGAGAGTTTGTTTTTCACAAATAGTTTTTAACATTTCATTAGATTTATTTAAAAGATTAAAGTCTTTCGTAACTTTAGCCTTTTCAGCAAGTTCATTTGCTTTATTTTCAAGCACTTTAACTTCTTTTTCTAAGAGAGTTTTCTTTCTTTTAAGAGAAATCAATTCATATGTTGATTCTGCTGCTTTTCTTTTTTTATTTTCAATTATTTCTTTTTTTTTCTTCTGCTCTTCCAAATATAATCGATACTGTGAATGAGCTGATGAAGCTGCTGCTCTCATCTCTGTCATAATTGACACATTGTGTATCCCACCAGCATGTTTCGCATAATTACAAACTATGCGCTGCGCAATGTACGAATTTTCCCCACGATTTTCTGTTTCTATATTTTTATTGATACTAAATCCTCGTTCAACTGAGGCTTGCCCATGGGAAAGAATAAAGATCATTTTAAATGTTTCCCACAACTTTAAGTATTTTCCATTAATGAATGTGCGCAAAAAAATATCTAATCTCATTTTTCTCACATCATAGGTTTTAAATTCTGTAAGGTCTGGCTGGACAACATTTTCAATGAAATCAGAATATTCCAAAAGAATGTTATCCCATTCTTCTTCTGCAATATCACCTTTCTGTGAAAAATGCGTCAATATACTTTTCATTTTCTCGCATGCTTTTGTTCTGTTTTACGCCATATACTTCAGATTCACAGAAACAGCATTTCGAATCAGTGAATAATTAACTGGACATTTCTCCATGAGCTTTTCAAGTAGTTGTAAAATAAAGGTTTGTGAATCATGTTTAACAGAAAGGTAATCTTTATCCCCGATTTCTTTTTTAGCATATAGTTCTTGCAAGAGCTTATCAGCCCTAAATCCTAAACTAATTTTGCTTATTTCATTAACAATACCTTTTTCAGAAAAATCAAAGTTACACAAATATTTTAGTGATAAATTGATTTTTAACATGTACTCTTCTTTTATAATTTTGAAATGCTGCAAAAGTTGCTTTACTAATTTGTGCAAATCAAAAGCAAAAAAAGGAACAAGTGGTTCATCACTTTGGTAAAATTCCAAAAAAGGTTTGACCAATTCAGCCACACAAATGAAAAAAAGGAATTTTACAGGCATTAATTTGTCTGTAATTGCATCTCTTATTATTTGATATGATTTGCAAGTTATGTTTGTGTATTTTCCATTCTCAATTAGCTTGACATAACCTTTTATATCTTCCCAAATTTCAAAAACACGCAAACATACTGGTACATTCTCTAGCCACCTATGGTTACAAAATTTGAATGGCAAAGTCTTATGCACACTCGCTGTTAAAAAATCTTCTCGACGTGCTGAAGAATCTTTGAATAGATGGTACAATGCTCCTAAAATAAAAGGTATATCCCAGCTTGTAGTGGATGCTCCTTTACGGAAAGCATTGTTCAAAATATGCAAACCACAACTACCAATAGATATACATTCAATGGCATATTCCTTTTTCAATTCATGTTGGAGGGTTTCATAAAACTTCCAATTTACGACTGGCCCATCCATACTTATTTGTAGCAGCTTCTTTATATCTAGTTTTTTTAACTGCCATTTGAAAACTTTCAAAAATTTTAACAGCTGTTGCATGTCCCATGAAAACAGAGGTCAAAAATCGAGTTACAACTTTATTTTGGTCAGGATGCCAATATCTGATATGCAAATCTAATTGCTTTTATTCAAAGTCTCGTCAAATAACAATGTGAAGTAAGATAGCTTTTTAAATTCGTCATACATGAGCCTCTGAAAATAAGGTGTTAATCCAAAATGGCAGAGGTAAGCAAGCTTCCTCTCATTACAAGAAAAGCGTCTTGCTATAACACTGTCAGGGAACATAATTGAAAAAAGTTTGCCCATGTCACTGCTAGATTTGTAAGAGTAATGACTTGTCACCACTTTCAAACACCACAAAATTTCAGCATCCAAAACATCTTTTGAAGCTCCTACAGCTTCATCTAAAGTATTTGAATTTCAGGAAGCACTCTTGGAACTGGACGGTGCAACACTAGCAGGATTTGATTTGGGGAAAAAGCTTGTTATCCCACCAATAGCTGTATTTTTCCCTTTCAGAAATTTTTTATGTTTTCAACACCTAGAAATATATAGAACTTATTGTGCATTTATTTATTTATCCACTCATGTTAACATTTAAATAATTTAACTTAAATCAAAATTTTGAACATTTTCTAAATTTTCATTATAGGATAGTTTTCTCTTAACAGATACTGCAAAGTAATTTAAGTAAAAAAAAGGGGGGGATATTTCTGAAATTTCCTCATTCAGTCATCCTTTATAGAGCAAAAGCTTAGCTAACCGGCGTGCTCGAAAATAGCCGATTGCGGGATATCTGAAAATTCCGGATTGTCGAGCGTAACTGGAAAAAGATGAGATTAGATTGTAGTCGTTTTTTTAGATTTTTCGGCTAAATTCTTTGGACATTTCGACATATGCATTAAATATCATTTTTAAGAATATTTCTGTATCTTTTGCCACATCGTAATATTTAGAATGAATATCATAAACATCTTAATTTAACATTAAATAGATAAATTTGCTCTTGAATTAAAAAAAAACTAGATCTGTAGCACAATTATCAACCGTAAACATACAGATTGTAAAAATATATTTATATAAACAAAAAAATAGCCCAACGAAACGAAACTGAATAATCCGCTCAGCAAGCACAGTAAAACAATTTTAAGTGCCCATAAACAAATCCGAGATTGATATCAAAACTAATTATCTTTGCAAAATATAACAAATGTTATTGCGCAATACGCGCACCTTATTTCTTTGTGTTATTATGCAATTGGAATCAACAGCTGCCAGTATTTGGAGAATAAAAAACTAAATAAAGGAAAAGAATGAGACTTACAAATCTGGAGTGTTTTACGTTGTAATTTTGAACACACTGTGCTTCGCTTGGGTGGTAAACAAATAAATAAATAAAATAATAACCAGTCCACTGCTGCGAAATTTAATGGTCTGAATATCCAAGATTTTTCGCAGAAAGGGGTGGAGGATCCAGAACCTTATGACTCGAATGCATTGGCAAAAAAATTGAAAATGTAAGCCCAAAATTCCCAACTTTGAAGATACGCATGAAATGCAGAAATAATAGGAAGAAGTGGGGAATATAGTAAATGAATAGTATGACAAAAGCTTTTCAAAAGCAGAAAATGAAAATTAATAAATAAATAAATCAGTGTCCATGGGATATTTAATTTTTTTATTTTCACACAAGAATTAATAATAATTAAATAGAAAAAAGTTTACTTACGATCCATGTGACACTTTAAAGCAGACTCACCCATACTTGCTATGTTGATTTCAGTTTTACACCAGGAACAAATGGCCTTGCGATTATTTTCGCTTTTTTTAAGCTATTCAGAATAGTCTTCATTTGAAAGCTAATCTATGTTAAAAACACACTTACCCATTTCAGCATTTACTGCAAATATATTATAAATATTCATACATATTCGATAATGATTGTAATAAACGAAAATATAAGGGCTTAGGTGCTAGGCGCGTTTTATCAGCGCGAATTTGAACTGTCCACGTGGGATGTGTGGGTGGGAGGAAAAGTATGTGAAATATACCGGAATTTTTTTACCCCGGTCACAACTCTTTAACCAACAGAACGACGTTCACCTGTATCTACTCGCGCAAATCAAAGGTTAAAGGTTACGTTAATGCGGAGAAAGCTATTTCCAGAAGTATAATTCACAATCTGACCCTCCAGATAAGAAAAAGAAAGTTGCTTATTTAGTTGCGGCTTTGATGCAAGGGGAAAAAAAAGCAGTAAAAACAAAAAATAAGCACTAAAAATAAAAAAATAAGCACCTATAAGGGCTTTTATAATTTATTTTCAAATATAAGGACTTATAAGCACTTATAAGGACCGCTACGAACCCTGTTAAACTAAACATTGTTTAGTTAATTAAAAATTTAATTTCTTTTTGAAATTATATAATAATTTAATGACAGCTTTTTGGATTCAATCTCCCCTCTTTTTAAGATTTGATTAAAAAAATGGAAGAATACGTAAATTTTATTTAGTTGATTGCATGACACAGCCATAAAAAAGAAAAAAATCCCATTATTAGAAAATTTACTATTAAAAAAGTATACTACTAAAAAAGTAAAAAAAAAATATTTACCTGAAGGTGATTTCTGTTGACTTATAGATGGTCTGGGAGGAGAAAAATCACTGTCAGATTCCCTCCTATTCACAGAAAATTTCTTTAATTTTTGCTCCTGAACGGGTGATGACCTGTTCCTAATTCTTTCAGGTGAAAAATCACTGTCAGAATCATGTCTTTTCTTTCTTTGTGCATTATTTTTAACAAGAGACGCATTACCTCTTAAAGGTGAACCCAATCTATCAGAACCTTTTTCTGCATTGTAATCAATCATGCTATAATTTTCTTTTCTCAAAGGAGAAAGATCGCTATCTGAATCATGCCTTTTTCTTTTCTGATCATCATTTTTGTAATTGCGTGGTGGCGAAAAGTCATTATCAGAATCATGCCGAATACTATGCTGCTCACGATTACGAAGAGGAGAGTAATCACAATCAGAATTTTGTTCTCTTTTAATTTTTTGATGTGGTACCTCCTCCTGCTGAGAATTATCAGAACTAGAATCATGCCTTGTCTTTTGGTGCTGATGTTTCTTTGATGCAGAAGTTCTGCTACGTACAGAAGAAAGAGCTTTTCTTTTTCCACACAAGTTCCTTGAGGAATTATTATCACTATTTATTTCTGTTGATTTCAAACGTGAATTCTGGTTATCCGAGAAACCCTGCTGAGATTCAGAATTTCCTCCTTTAAAAGGTAATGAATTTTATAAGAATACACATGTAACAAATATATCACTCAAATATCTAATTTTAAGAATTCAAATAAAAAATTATGAATAACTGCTATCAAAATTATGTCTGAATTTCCAACCACCAGAAACAAAAAATTAATAGAAGTTTCATTAGCATCTAAAGTCTGACTACAATATTTCATAGAAACTGCCTTAACATATCTTCACAGCAATCTTATGGCACTTAAGACATTGAAGGACTTTTTATCCTGAAAATAAGACAGATTTAGTCACAGCCATCATGAAATTAACGACGATTAGTCATTTTTTGTACCCTACCCACAACTTTAATAATCTTACTCTAATAACCAGGGCATGGATTTTCATAACTTGAAAATTCACTGAAAATGCACTTAAAAATAGTTGGCAAATGTACTTAAAATGGGAAAAAATGCCCTTAAAAATAATTATAATTTTAAAAAATATACCTCAAAAATAAAAAATAGCACATTTGACAAACATCGACAAATGGAATAAAACTCAAAAAATTACACATACTTGTCACTTGAATTTTATTTTCTCTTCAAAATTAAATACCTTATATAAATGCATTTTAACGGCACTGAATTATTAAGTGCTTTTTTGTGTTTTCAGAAATGAAAGACCTTCTGTTTTTATAGCATAACATGCTTCTCTCAGCATTTACTGTAGTTATTGGCACATACCTGAAAAAAACTACATCGTTTATCATTAACTGTTCTTATGTTTCTAAAGAGTCAGCTACTCCTATTAAAATGAGGGATATTTCCTTCATAGTTTGGAAGTTACTCAGAACAGTGTTGAATTTAGAAAACACAGAATTTGAAACTTTGCCTTTGGCCTTTTTTAAATCATTGCCTAATTTATCAATGTAATTTACTGCATCTACAAGTTCCATATTGTGCTGTTGTAAGGGTTTAATAGTTGAAATTAGGATCCTGAAATTGGATCTGATGTGCACAAGATTTCCTTCAATTTTCTCTGTGGGTCTGTAGAGAAAATATTCTGTGCAATTTGAAGTGAAGCAGGCGAGCAAAAATAATAAATAAATAATAAAGAGAGAAAGAAAGGATTTTTATTGAGATAGAAAAATATATTGCACACAGTCTATAATTTGAAGAATGTCTGTGGAACAGATTTTTCTTCTCTGCATGGAATCCTATGGGACTGATAGTCAGTTTGCGGAGGATAGAGCATGACTGCCTAGTGAAAATGATTATTTAGCCCTTCAACAGTGTCACTGTGGAAGTATCAATAAAACTTGTGTGATTTACACAGATATTTTTAAAACCCAGTGGATTATTTTCTTGCTCTTGGTGCTAATATATTTCTCACGGTAGCTTTTGCTTTTTCAACCATAAGACCTTTTGATTAAAATAATGAAAAATAATTTTAATAAATTGCTGGTGACATTCATGTTTCTATTCCTAACAATAATGTTTTATTAGGTCATAAAAAGTTAATGACGGCTCACTTACAATGTTTATATAAAGTCTTTCTAGTGTTACCAGAAGAGCTTACTAAATACGAAAACATTCATATTTCTATCTTATCTTATCCTTTTGGTGTAAATATGTTGTTATTGTTGTCAATCTTACCCTATATAAAATGCTGGACTTGCATTTGTAAATCATATAATAAGCTTCATGAATGCTGGGAACCTACATTTAAAATCATGTCCTTAAATATGAATATTGCTTTTCTCATTTACTTAAATAAGGCAAAAATACTTATAACTTATGTGCTACTTTCCTGTTGTTGCTTTCTGTTTTGCCACTAATGCCTGTCATGAGAATGAATGATGAAAAAGCAATATTTGGAAGGTATAACTAAACATAACAAGAACAAAATTATGAATGCAATTCAAGTCCAGTATAAAATTAATTAGATATTTTATCAATAGCTATGTACAACTCAATATTATCAATTACATATTTAATAAACCTACGTTTTTAACCGTTTCAGTCCTAAGCAGCACGATCACGCTGTTGAGATTTTGTGTCGAGAAAACCCATTTCATTTTGAACACTGTGGACAACTGACAGTGTGTTACCGACTGTTGAAGTCGCGTGCTCAGATTTACTGAAGCAAGTACACCACACAGCTCCTTTTAATGTAAATGGTACATTTTTCCATAGGTAGAATAATACTATAATAATGCAATAATATATTATAAAATAAAAAATTTTAATTCATTATTATCTTTTCAATAATTTTTATCCAACAAAACTCGAAATATTTATAAATTTACAGTACGCATACATAATAATACTATGTATTTTATAAAATACATCTGCATTATTACAATTACTAACAATTTTGAAACACGCAATTTTTAACAATGAGAAAAACTTAAGCAAGAATACATCCAATCACTTTGCCAAACTGCAATAAATGTGATGAAGCAATGACGAGAATCTCGTAACCTAACAAGTAAAAGAAGCAGTATCGCTCCAATTAAGATTCATTGATGTAAAATAAACAAAGCGCTGTCGCGTGGCTTGGTATTTCTCGACACAAAATAAAACAAGTGCTATTGCGCTGCTCGGGTTTTTTCATACTTATTTAGAGAAAGCACGGTTGCGCTGTTTGGGATTCTTCGATAGTGTTTTTTCAATACTCCCTGGGACTCAAAGGTTCATGTCAGTTGATATCTAAATGCATTATAATATGATTAATTACTGTAAAAGTCTGACTATCTGGAAAGCTCAGAAAATGCTAAATGTTGGAAAAGTGAAACTTCTGATAGTTGAGTAAATAAAAAGTGCAATTCATAATAGAAAAGCCAAATGAATAGGAGAAATTTCTGGTCGAAAATTAATAAAAACAATCACCTTGTTTATGATAAATTTGAAAATCAAAAGGCTACATTTAAAATCATGTAAAATTTTTTAAAATAAAATTTAAAAAAAAAAAAAAAAAAAAATACCAGACAATTATGGAGTATAGAAATTAGCATGTGCATACAGCGATGTGTGATGCTTTCAATTATGCGGTCTATAAATTCCATTTGAATGTAGCAAGATTAATTTGAAGTCTCTGTACGATTTGGAACGGAAAGGGAAAAGAGCATTAATTGACTAGTGTGTAAATGAAGGTTTACTTAGTAACCATTATAAGTGTCCTGTATGTAGGAAGGATATGCGTTTAGTTGAACGTAAAAATCATTTAGATGGATCTGAATGGGTTTATGGTCACTATGTGAAGCGTTCGATCAGAAAGGGTACCTGGTTTGAAAAAAGTCATTTGAGTATGATTGATATTTTGATTTTTACATGGTTTTGGGTACACAAAGCGAATTCGAAAATTACCAAGATGGAATTGAATATTAGTAATGATAAGATGGTAACAGATTGGAAACATTTTTGTAGGGATGTGTGCGTGAATATTTGTCTTCAGAAAGGTGAAAAGATTGGGGGTGCGGGAATTGATGTTAAAATAGATGAAAGCAAATTTGGAAAACGGAAGTATAATAGAGGTAAACACGTGGTGGGAAAGTGGGTGTTTGGTGGAATAGAACGTGGGATAGGAAGGTGTTTTTTCGAAGTGGTTGATGATAGAAGGAAAGAAACTTTATTGGATGTAATTGAAAGAAATATTTTACCAGCTACAACTATTATATCTGACTGTTGGAAGTCCTACAATTGTCTTTCTGATAATGGGTTTGTTCACCTCTCCGTGAATCATGTGTTGACGTTTAGAGATCTAGAAACGGGAGCTCATTTAAATACTACTGAAGGCATATGGAGTGTTGTGAAAAGAGATTTCCGAAAAAAATGTCATCGACAGTCGGGAACCATGCAGGATATTTTTGGCTCTTATTTTTGTGAATTTATGTGGCGACACCGATATACGGATTCGATTTCAGATAATTTTAGGAAGTTTTTAGATGCTGTTAGGGAATTTCGTATGTCACAGACTAAAGATGAAGTAACTTCTAAATAGGGTAAGTGCATATTTGCTTTTTGTAGTGCTTAAATGTATAACATGTTCTTTCTTTTTTATGTTATTTTATCGTTTGGTTTAAAATGTAGTTTATTGAGATTATGTATTTTTTGTTTGCCTGTACTGTAGAATTGTGCGCTCCTTTGAATTTTTTAATTCAAAATATATCAATGTGTATATGGACAAACTCAAGGGAGTGCATAAGGCATACTTTGTGCAAATCTCTGATTTTTTTTTAAAGTGATCATAGGTCAATGTGTACATGGATAACGCCAAAGAAGTGCACAATGCCTTTTTTGTGCAATTCTCTGATACTTTTTTTAAAGTGAAAATAGGTCGATGTGTACATGGATACCAATTTGTGCAATTTTTTGCTTTTTATTTTGGCTTTGTGTAGCGGCGATTTTTGGCACGAAGATTGCCGCTACGCAAGCCAAAATAAGAAGTCAAAGAATTGCATAAACTCGGTATCCATGTACTTCCAAAAATTGCCAAGTTTCGCCAAGGGGTACCCTTAAGTATATTTTTACCAATGAAAGAACATTAAAAACCATCACTGAATTTAATCAGCAATCAAATAACCAATCTGTAACTGGATGGATAACCTATGGATACTTCAAATGTTAGCAGATACTTATATGATTGCTGCTGTAATAAGGAAGTATCAATACTAGTTAAAATATCAGAATTCCTGTGAAATATGAGAAAGTTGGTCACTGAACAACAGGCCGACTACAGCTGTTCCTCCAGCCTCTTTTTTAATACATGGGAGATCTAGAATTAAAAGACTGGACGTTTCACTCTGCAAAGTGTATGAATAATCATATACAGAAAGCAACTAAAAAGTTTTCAATGTTTTAAAACTGGAATATATATAATACATGTTTGCAACAATAAAAGAAATAACTGAAATCTTGATAAAAAGACACATTTAAAAAAAAATCCCTGGCACTAGGCAGGCACTTTTAAGTGTTGGCCACTACTAAGGCCAGATGTGATTAATGGTCATTTTAATATGGAGGCATTAAAAAGGCAGATACCATGACATCGGATGAGGGGACAGACAATTTACATCCATGCCTTCTATGGGATTCGAACCCGGGCCCTCCGATACGGCAGTCAGAGTCACTAACCACTTTCCCATCTGGGCAGCAGACAGAAAATGTAAACTGATTTTTACAAAATGAACATACACCAGAAGAATAAGTAGATATCTCTAAGTAGAAAGATAACACTACTAATTCTATGATTCTAATAAATTCCTTCAAAATTATTTTAAAGATGCACTGTTGATACAATAAAATGCAGCAAACTCTCTTTAAACACCCCCCACGTACAGTTTTGAAACTATTTTCGTTTATCATAGAAGATTAAGACGTGACATTCAATACTGATGTTAATCTTTTTCTCAGACATTCACAGAACGTTCATATTTCTCAGACGTCCTAGGAAGACGGTACAGTGTATTAGATAAAAATTATACTTAAAATAAAGAACAGAAAGAAGTATAAAAATTTGTCACAAATGATAAAAGAGACTCCAAGAATAGTTACCATGATCATATGTTAGTTTCCTCCACTTTGATTTTTCATACTGTTCTTCAAGTTGTGCTTCTAGAGGTCGCTCATCAATGACTTCTGCAACTATAGGGGCATCATCTCCCACTTCGTCGTCAGCTTTCTCACCAAATGGTATTGCTTTGATATCAATATCTTCATGTACAATTTTTAATCTGAAATTGAAATATAAATACTCAAAACAGAAGTAAAACCATGATGAATAATAATATGGCATTAAAATGTAATAAAAAAGTTTCAGATAATGACTAATAATCATTATAATACACAGTACCAAGTATTTTCTATTTACCATACCTATCCACTCAGCTGCTACCCCCCAAAACCCACTGACCTTCAACATAATGTCCTCTGTTGCATTCCCTTTTGATTCATCTACTTCCATAACTTTGCCTACCCAACCAATTTTATTTGACATCAATTCAACATTAATGCTTGTTCATTAATGAATTGATGCCAGTCTGCTAAAGTCGAAGAAGAAAAGCTAAAATCTTCAATACCACAAGATGCCATGCCATTTCCCTAATTAATTTCCATATTAAAAAAGAAAAAAAAAAAATACCCCATAAATTAAGCTTAGTACAGGAGAACCAATATCCTACCCTAATCACATTTCTCAGCTGTACACTTCTTGCATCTCCAAATACTCCCATTCCATGATTTTTTCTGACTAACTAACCCACATGGTATCTTACATTTTTCAAAACTCTATCCTTCAGTAATCCAGAATCCATCAAAAATCCTTTAAAATGTCTCTTCATACACTTAATAATTCATACACAAAATATCTATTTGGAATGCCTAGCTTTCCCAAACTTTTACACTTGTTTGAAAACTCCCACCTTACATTCTCCTTTAACATCTCCTGATACTTAATTACATCACTAACAGCAGGTTTAGTGCAAGCCATAACTAAAAATATACAAAAAACCCATGCAAAAATCTCCCCTCCAAAGTAGTAAGGTGACCAATTTTTTAACAAAGAACAGGAGAACAACCTATGCCTAGTATTTTCTTTTGGAGTAAATCTTGTAATTTTACATAGACATGATTTACTTCTTTGCATCTTTTCCTATCAAAATTTGTTTATATTAAAAGCTGTTAGTGCAAAACTTTATACAGTAGAAGTCCAGAAATCCGCAATGCTTGGGACCAGGGGTCGTGCGGATTTTAGGATTTCAGAACAGAACAGCCAAATCATAATATTAGACTAAAAGTGCAAAATAAATAAGGCATATTAGGTACATTTACTTAAATTATTATGTACAATAATACACATTATTTTATTATATGCATTAAATTTTATATATATATATATTCATTTATATTAGTGATTACAGGAATATTTTAAAGCATTAAGGACATATAGAATAGAGATGTGTAAAAATAAGGAATACTAATAAAGCATAATTTTTTTTTTTAACTTGTTTCAAACATTTCTTTGATAGAGGTTTAGTTTAGAACTTTAGGTGTTCTAGAGTAAGCTTTATTTTTGTAAATTTTACAGGGTCATAATCTCATGGTCTGTGACATAGCTCTGTTGTTCTAAATATTTAGGTATTTTTCATCATGTTCCAAACCTTTATTAAAAAATATTTTTTCACTCATATCAAATTCATTATCTATGGACAGAATCGTTTTCTTGCTGTGGCGAGTTCAAAACAGAGCCAATGATTTCATCATCAGTTATCTGAAATGCTAGTGTTGGCTCATCTGAACACATCATCCATACTAAAAACCTCTTCTGGGCTAAGATTTTTTTTTCTGCCACTAACACAGAATCATTATTATTCCATAATTACGACGTCATTATTGGATAAATATTTTTTCTTTGGTATTTTATTCTCCATTCTGCAACCTATAAATTCGATGTTTATATTTTGAGAGGCAATGCGGATTTTCGGTACTTGACTGTATTTCAAATTGTTTTCATTTATTACTCTGTATATGTGGTTCGCCAAAATTTCAGCAGTTTTGCCCTCAATGAACTCTAAATTAAAAATTTTTACGTGAATGCCCTTGTTAACATTATAATATCTTATTAGTATAGGATACAATTTTTATTCATTATGGTTTGATGCATCAGATAAAACCGTTACAAATGCTACATTTTTCAAGTCTTCTGCAAGTATATTATCATAGTAAATTTTTTAATACTGATTTAATAATAGCCTCACATTTTGTTCTGACACATGAAAATTTAGGATTGCGAAACTGTTTCAATTATTTTTTTGTATAATCCATACTACGAAAATTTTGATTATGAATTACTGTATGAAATGAAAATATTCCCTCCATTACAGCTAACTGTTTTTCCTCTTTGGAGTAATTAGAAGTTTTGAAAAAATTTGTTACTTTACTACTGGAAGCTGATGGATGCATCTAATGATTGCTTATGTTTGTTAGTGTTTAAGTGCTTAGTTATGGCTGCTTTACCTTCAACTGCAATACAAAATTCTCCTCTGCAAATATTGCAAAAAACAATGGTGTCTTTCTTTGACACGAGAAATGGAAATTCCTTCTTCAAATGATCGTTTAAATGGCACTTCCCTCTTCTTTGATTTTCCCCTCCTTTAAATAAAATATGGAGCTACACGAACAATGTAAGCACATTATAAATAAATATAATTAAATCTTTAATAACAAAAACTATAAAACTTTACTAAATCTATATTTAAATTTTAAATTATTCTATACTTGTGTTGAAAACAGAGCTGTATAATAAAATTATATTAATGAACAAATAAAACGTGAATTCTACTTAGTAAGGCACTTACCTGAGTATAATAATAAGGCTTTAGTGTAGAATTGGGTGCCCTTTCGATTGGCGGAAAATTTTGTTCAGTTTTGGTGATGAAACCTCATTTCTGGTGACCATGAGAATTTTAACTTGGTTTTAGCTTCTTGATTGTTGTAAGTAAAAATAAATCGATGTGCACATGGACAAAGTCAAGGCAATGTGCAATGACTACTTGGTGCAATTCTCTGATGTTTTTTAATGTGAAAATAGGTCAATGTGTGAAATTGTCCCCTTGTTTTTTGGCGATTCTGTTTTGACGCCAAGATCGGCGCCAATAAGACACAATTTCAAGATGGCCGCTACACAAAACCAAAAATAGAAGTCAAAGAATTTCACAAACTCCGTGTCCATGTACATATCGACCTATTTTCACTTAAAGAAACATTAGAGAATTGCACAAACTAGTCATTGCACATTGCCTTGACTTTATCCATGTGCACATCGATTTATTTTCACTTTTAATAAATCAAGAAGCTAAAACCATGTTAAAACTATCGTGGTAACCAGAAATGGGGTTTCATCGCCAAAACTGAACAGAATTTTTCGCCAATCGAAAGGGCACCCAATTCTACAATAGAGCTAAATAAACAAAGTGCGCAAAAGTGTGGCTGCGTAAAGTTTTGATATGCCCAGAATGTGCTGTGTATGCGTTTTATAATCATGTTTTTTCGAACTGCACCAACACATGACGATTGACGGGTAACATTTCGACGCGGCATTTTTAAATAATACAGAGATAAACTTCTTGAGGAAGGACAGAGCCTACCAAAGGAAGGACGATTGGTGACCTTATAAGTAGCCAAAAATCTTACCTCCAAAACAATATGCTAAATTACGATGTCTAAGCGTTAAATAATCGCGATAATATTTAACAAGAACTTTAACACACTTATAACATACAACAACAAACATTACATTGAAGAAAATATGTTACGTTGATTAACAAAATGATCATGTAATCTATAGATCTGTGCAAACAAAAACAAGCGATCATAATTAAAAGTAAAGAAGGTGCATGAAAAATATTACCGTGAAATGGAGCTCTTATGTTTCTTTTTGCGCTTTTTTTCTTTATCTTTATCATCTTCCAAGTATCTTTTCAAAAATTCTGCTTTCGATATATCACTAGACATACTTAATTATCCCTTAATAAATAATACACTTTTATCACAGATATTGTTACTACTATGTCTATCTATGACACAAACCATCTAAATTGAAAAATCAAGTTTTCATGCATTTGTTCCGTTGTTGCCAATTTCATAACAAAATTTTCTTATTGACCTGATACAAAAATGAAACAAGCATTAATGATTTTATATAAAAATAATTACTACTTCAAATTATCATAATTTTGCGTATTATTTATGAAGGTATGTGCTTTGCATTTTTCAATATGCTATTACTAGTATATTCTTTCAACCCGAAACAATTCCCTATATGCAGTCGGGAAACAACTCAGCATATATGTGGCGGTCTGTTTTGGCGGGGAAATATTTTACTGTTTCGCTTACTGTCGATTAGTTTGCAAGTTAATTTTCCGTTAGCTGTTTAATAAAGTGCATTTAACTGTTTGTTTAAAATGGCTGATATTGATGTTGATCAGCGACTCAGGGATATTCAGAAAGAATATCTTGACTTTTTAGATGATGATGTAATATATTTATTCCATTTTCTTCTTTCATTCTGATATAAAGAGAAATTAATGCTAAAAATAATTTTATGTAATTGAATCTAAAACAACAAACTTTTGTGTATATTTTCATGCAGAAGTTTCCTGTCTCATATACATTTTTCTTTAAAAAAGTGTAACTTTGTACATTATTCTCTTTGAAGTAGTATTTTTGCTTTATGATATAGGATGACCAAGGTGTGTACAGCCAAGCTGTGAAGGATATGATAAATCGAAAAAGTTGCAGAATGGTTGTCAACATCAATGATTTAAGGAGGAAAAGCCCACTTCGCTGTCAGAGGTATCTACATTTTGAGATTCAAAGTGTTAAAAAGTTTTTATTATTAATTATATCTCAGTCCCACACAGTTTTATCATTAAAGTTTTGTATAAGAAATACATATATCATTAAAAGTGATTGCTGCATATGTGTCTGGAAATGCGAAACTTAAGTTTTTTTTTTCTTTTTCTTTTAAATTGCTGCTAATCTTTGTTTCCTCAATTGGCAGGGCTGTTAGTTAACAATTAAGCACTGGGAGCACTTAAGGTTTTTTAACAAGAGTAATTAAGATGGAATGCAAATGATTTGTATATGTCAATAAATATATAAAATGTGAAACAGTTTATTTTCATTTAATTGCTAATAAAACTATATATTCTGTTTTTAGAGGAATTCCAGTTTTCTTTGAAATACATTTTAAAATATTCTCAAAAGCAAGAATCTGAATACTTGAGATTGATTTTACATTACTAATCACTTTGTTTTTTAGGATTGTCGTATGATTTGGCAGTAATAGCTGCTTTTGATTTATCAGGAAAAACACTTCTTCATCTCGTAAAATTTTTTGAATTGAAGAAATTTATCATGGAAAATAAATGTTAATTCTTAATATATATATATATATGTATAAAATTATAATTAAGGTGGAGAAATTCCTATTAAAATTCCTTTATTTCAAATTCAAATTAAGAAAGCCAATAAAGTAAAAGAATTACAATTTGAAGTCTAAATAAATTCCAATTTACAAATTTGTAATTTTTAAGTAATATTTTTTTAATCTTAAAAAGTTTTAGAATATTTTTGAAAAGTATTAAATAGTAAAAAAAAAATCGTCATGGAAAAATTAATTAACAAGCAATGGCTAACACTAGTGGATATGCAAAAAATTGTAACATTTCTAATAATAACTATAGCATATAAAGAAAATTACCTAAAAATTAACAATTGAAAAGATAATGAAACAATATCAACTCTTCAGGGGGATTCTTAAAGCCCTTCCTTACATTTGTTTATATATATATTTTATGGAAAGCATTCAGTGTAGTTTGTTGGAAATTTCATGTTATTAAAGTTCATGTAATCATTTCTAGTTTAGTTTTCATATGCATTGTTCTAGCTGTGTGCAGTGTAGGATTTACAAATAATTTACAATTTGCTGTCTAACTTGAATTTGCCGGTAAAGTGCAGAATCACCCATTTCTCTGGCGCATTTTGTTTGGTGCTTTCTACAAGAGTAAGAAGAATTGAATTTTTCTCAATTTCTTTTGACTTTTTAAGTGACAGTAGATCGATGTGTACACGGAGAAATTCACTGTGAGTGCGCAGTGCTGAGTTTGTGCAATTCTGGGATGATTTTTTTTTTAAGTGAAAATAAGTCAATGTGTACATGGATACCAATCTTAAAAATGTGCCAAGCAGTGGGTGATTCTGCATTTTCCCCGAATTTGCCTTATCTCTTGTTTAATGTGAGCTTGTCTTCTGACTTTAAAATGCATCTTCTACTTAACAAGACATTAAACTGCATAAAGTTATTTTTAACCTTTATTATGATTATTTTAAATTTTTCCTACCCACTACCTGAACTCTTTTCTGGTAGCTATCTTTTATGATGTATTTGTTAAAAGGCATACTAGTTGTATCTGTATTCTATACAATTGGTAATAGTTTATTATATCAACATTATGTTATATTATTATTATTACTACATATGAGTTATTCTAGTATTACTGTATTGTCACATTCGTACGAGTTTGTAATAGATTGAATGCACACAGAACCTATGATAGCTTGGCAAAATTTATTTTGCCAAAAGAAACACTTCATAGGTCTGGAATTTTCTGGAAATATATGTTTACAGCTCTTCTCAGTATCACAGAGCACAATTAGTAGTTACTCTTCAAACTACTAAGCATGTTAAACACAACACAATGTAAAGTACATCTAAAGAGCGAAGTAAACACAGGTTGTCTATCCCGCCCTCGAGTGACCTCTTACATGATATACTTTGCGACCAAGGGGATACGAGACCTTAGGTCAACATTCAGTACTCTGAATTGAGCTCTGAGCTAACAACTACTATTCTTAAATTGGTGCTCTTTCTTGTCTTATGTAGTTTTTCCGTGGCTGCCAAGAAATCTGTAGTACTTCTCAAAATTAGTGCAAGACGTATGAGGGTCGGATACAGTTACAGTTACTTATAGCATCAATTACAATACCTTTTACCATTATATAGGAACCTGAGCAAATGGTCGCCATGTTTGCCGATTTCTCACCAAATTTGGCGATAAATTAGATGCTAAAAACATTGCCATCTTTGCGAAATCTCGTCAACTTGGCGAGATAGACATTACCTGTGTATTCTTATTTTTCTGTTAAGTTTTGTTTCTTTAGATTTTCGTGTTACAGTATAAAAAAAAAATTCTCATGTAATTTTATTAAAATTATTTACATATGTATCAAATTCGTAACAATATTTTTATTTTTTATTATTGTAATATGCATTAGAAATTTGATCTATCATTTTTCAAAAGAAGGAGGGAATAATGTGAAAAAAAAAAACAATTAAGTCAGGGAAACATTACGTATTGCAAATAAATAGCATTTATTATTTTCGAAATGAATGAACTATATTTAAAAACTCTTTTTATGCATTTTTTCTTGGTCTAATTCCAATTCAGTCAAAAGTGTGATTTTTCAAAATAGAAGATGTCTTCATAGTCCATGATGTTCCATTTTGTATTTAATAAGTTCTTAATTCTTTTTTTAAATTTCATCTTCTTTTCTTCCTTCTTCCGCACCCAAGGTAATGGTAAATTAAGTTTGAGGAGATGGAACGCATCTCCCTATTGTTCCCTTTAGATATTTTGAGTCAAAATTCTGTATTTCTGCAGAAATTTTACCAGTTTCTTTGGTTCCTACCGAATTCCATAAGTGTGTATTTTAAAAATTAAGGTAAAAAATAATAATTAATTAAAGTTTTACAAAATATGAAATAGATAATAAAACAAATTCCAAATTTGGGCTTCCAGATGCGCATATTCGGGTGGAAACATATGTTATTCAAAATTGGATGGTTCTAGGTACCATTGTTTCATCACATTTGGAGTAATATACACACATTTATGCAGATTCTTCATTATTTAATTTATTTAAATATAATACAGGCCTGCAAGATTTGGTGGCAACAGTTTGAAAAGTGATTCGGACTTTTAATGTTTCCAACACAAAATCGCAAAAGGAAAACAATAGTCCTTCAGGGACAAAGCCCCTTTGGACTAAAAATATATTACAATTTTTTTTGTAAAAAATGTTGGAACTTGAAACATCAAAAAGAATGCATTTGAAAATGGCAACAATAAAGAATCTTTAAGGCCAATAATTGAAGACAATTGAAAAGTTTTCTGGCTACCGTATCTTTTAAATGTGTAAAAGAAAGGAGTGCATCTTTGAGATACACTTCACAGTTATCTATAAAAAGAATGATCTGTGCATTTTTCAGCCACATTGATGCATTGGAAGAATGGAAAGAATTAAAATCTCATCATTCATTCTTTGTTAATATTATGGTATTTAATTACCATTTCTTTAATGCTTTGAAGCATCTTTGTTTCAAGAATTTTTCATCATGGTCAGCCCTTGTTTGTCATGTATTAATGTATAATAACTCAATCTGTCTGTGGAATATTCTCTGTCCTCGCAAAGTTCTTTATCCAACAAAGCTGTATCAGCTGACCTGTTTGAGAAAAACCCAGTCTCATATACATTATATGCAATGTCATTCTTTACCATTCAATGCCGATTTCTTGCCAAATTTGGCGACAAAAATTAGGCACCAGAAATATTGTCGTCTTGCAATATATCGTCAATTTCGTGAGATTTGGTTTTCCATTTTTACATCTGTGCATCTAATTGAGCATTTTCTTCTTCTAGTTGTGTAGATCACACTATGGCAATCTTCCCTTTCTTTTCTATTTAACCTAGTAACCAACTACTAGATGCACTAAATTAGGTGTGTTTAGTATGGCTGTTCTACTTGTCAAATGTACTATTTAATACTTTGGCACAAAACTTGATAAATATTATGTGTGCTCATCCAAAAATTAATAGCAAGAAACTAATAGAAGTTATCAGAAATAAACTTATAGCAACTTGCTGTGAAATAACATTTATAGTCAATGCTAATGACATGAATGAGAAGTTGAGGGTCACATTTGAAACATTACTGTATCATTGTATTGTCAGAGTTATAGTTTAAAAAGAAAGCAAAAATAAGAATTATGTATTTCGCCTCAAATTTTCATCCCAAATGATTCATGTAAGAAATGCAGCACTGTGAATGAGAGTTACAAATTATTAATGAATTAAAGTGATAGTTTTAGAAATAATGGATGTGGAAACAAATAAAAATTTTATACAGAGCTTCAGTTGAACTCAAACATGGTAAACATGAGAGGGGGAAGATCTTTGCAGGTGAAAATGATTGAGATTATGCTGTATGTAAGATATTTACTCTCTCCTTATCACATGCCTTCATGGTATAATTGAATGCACGTAAACTGAAAAAAAAAAAAAAGGACAGTTCTATGTCTCCCATTCTAATGGTTCAATTGACAAAATTCAAGTTGTATTTTTCATGTCTTGAAAGCATGACTTAGGAAATGTATTAGATTTATATATAGCATTTTTCTAGTATAGGTATTTTGTCACAAAATTGGACTTTTTCTGAAATAACATTTAAATTTTTTTCCGGCCCAAATGCGCTTTAGCCCACTGCTTGGCGGCGATTGTTTTTGAATGAGCAATAAACGTGCCAACATGGGTAACTCCGTATATCTGCGAACATGGCTGACTGGGTATTTTGAAGCTACGGAAACATGTAGTTTTCGCGCATGCGTATTTCCTATTTTATAAAGAACGGTTTTATTGGTAATGTGAGATGACGTAGTGGTTTATTCGAAATCCTTACGTGTTAATTTGAGTAGTTATTTCAGTTCTCGTTTTATTCTTTGAATGCGGTGTTTTTCTATTGAGTGTTTGCTATTTTCGTACGTATATTTCGCTAAATACCAAGTCGCTATGGATTTAGCTGTGATGCTGAGAGAGGTGAGTGAATGTACATGTACATTTATTACTTTATTGGAAGTGCAAGGGAAACGTGATTGATTGGTGTATGAAAGCTGGTTATTTTGTTGATTTGTGCACATTGCCTACATTGTGCAATTCGCTGATGTTTTTTTTAAGTTAAAACGGAACGCTGTGCACATGGCATTTTCTTGTAATTTATTTTCGTTATTTTAGCTTTTGTTGATTTGTGTACGTTGCCTACATTGTGCAATTCGCTGAAGTTTTTTTTAAGTTGAAAAGGAACGCTGTGCACATGGCATTTTCTTGTAATTTATTTTCATTATTTTAGCTTATTTTGTTCATTTGTGCACGTTGCGTACATTGTTCAATTCGCTGAAGTTTTTTTTTAAGTTAAAACGGAACGGTGTGTACATGGTATCGTTTGTAATTTTAATGCCCTTTTAGAAAAAATTCCTTCTTTCTTGGATGCCATTTTGGTTACGTTTCTGCGGAGCGTGTCGTGAAGGTTATGTAACGGCATAAAATGTGTAAGTATTACAACATAAAATGTAAATAATTAATTTAAACCTAACTGACAAATATTTTAATGATCGTAATGTTCGTTTTGCATATTATTTTATTATCTTTTTGTGGCAACAGTTTCCATGCTAATTTATGCTTTAGAATTCTATGTTTTGTTTACAATAGGTTTTCGCGGAGCGTGTTGGAAAGGTTGCAATTAATTGCAAAGACGTTTCGCAGAAACGCGCCGAATTGGCGATTTTCAAAACATCGCCAAGCAGTGGGCTAAAGCGCATTTTCACTTTTTTTCCCTATTTTGATTCTACGATTCAAATTATGCCAAACTACCAAATTTTGTAAAAATCGCATGAGTAGTTTTTAAAAAATCAGCTCTCAAAATTTTAGTTCCTCAATGTTAATTGAATTTGATATCTCTTTTTTTTATTAAACTTACTTGATTCTTTCTTTCACATTTCAAAAGTTAGGTTCATTCGAAATAAATTTCACCTATTCTTTATGATTTATTTTTTAAATTTATATTTTTAAATAATTTATAAATTTTTCAAAAAAATTTTGAATTATCTATAAAATTTTACCATAATCTTAAAGTAGGTGTATTTCTAAGCGTACCTGTAAAAAATTAGAATATTTTTATTCAAAATTTCCTGAGATATATGTGAATTTATATGTTTGCGCATTTTGAAATTTGGCATATTTCTTAAAAGTGATAATAACACAAATGTGGTTAACGCAGTTTGTTAAAATTATTTGAAAGTATGAACGATAACTTTTTTTCCGCTTGTCTGCAATGAAAAAAAAGAAAAGGAAAATAGGTTGCTATAAATTAAGAATTTCGCAAAGTAAATTATTCCTTGCGAACACTGAAAAAAGTACATCAAGATAAATTTTTTAATTTCTCCGTAAAGTTCGTGCCAAGTTTATCTGATAAACTTGGCCAGATTTCGTGCCAAGTTTATCAGATAGCGCACTAGTATTTTGGCATAATTTCAGTCATAGAATTGAAATATGGGAAAAAATTGACATGTCATTTCAGAAAAAGTCCGATTTTGTGCCAAAATACGTATGTTAGAATGATGCTGTATATAAATGTAATATATATCCTAAATCGGGCTTTTGAGACATGAAAACCACAATTTGAATTTCGTCAATTGGCCCAGTAGAATGGGAGATATAAAACTCCCCCTCCCTTTTTTTGTGCTCAGTATACAGCTAGCAGTTGGAAGGTCTGAAGTTTGAATCTGCAAGGTTCTAGCTAGGGCATTGTGGATTTTTTATGTTGTCTAAAAGTTTCTAATGACTCAAGCAGTGCTGCCTGGGCTAAAGTACAGGTGATGATATCATCACCACTTAGATTTATTTTCTGTGATCCCTCTCCCCCTAGTCACTTTTTAAGTGGGTAAGAATTTTCTCTCTCCCTAGCACCTGCCTTTGTGATATAATTGAAAACACATCTGGTTAGCAGTTGGAAGGTTTGGAATTCATATCCAGGTGAAGACACCACTTATTTTTCCCATGTTTCCTGTCTAAACAAATATTAAATGATTCAATGAGTGACACCCAATCTAAAATGTGGTTAGTGATAGTTCATCACCACCAAGATTTGTTTCCAAGAGATCACCAAGATTAAGGGCTCTCTTTTAAGTGGGGCAGAATGTAAGATATTTTCTCCTTCCTTATTGTATGCCTTCACCATGTAATTGAAAGCATGTCTGGCCAGTTGTCAAAATTGAATGTTGGTGAGAACTGCCTGCTTACCCAAGTGGTGTAAACTTACAAAGTTATTCTGCAGTCGTAAGGAAATTGACTGAAGAACATGGATATGATACCATATATTCATCACTGCTGGTTACAGGCAAAATCCACCACTTTTAGTCACAGCAGAAAGTAGTGACTCTGATGATGTATTCTCCTCTAAAATGGTCTGATCAAAATCTTCAGCGATCCATGGTTGTAGACTGGTATATTCTGCTGCAGGCCTTCGAAAAGACCCTGCTTGAGCTTCAGTAGACAGATGCTTTAATGAGGACTTTTCCAAATTATGAAAACTATATTTCACTTTCAAATTATAACTTTTTGACCTTTTATTTGTTATCACTGCTGTAACTGTTTATAATGTACTAAAATTTAAGTGTCCAACAGCAAATAGTTCTAGCAAAACAGAATACTAACCATTGGCACATGGAATGACAATGGAATCAACAACAAGATACACGAAATCAGAGACTCAGATAGCGCACAATCTTGACCTGTTTTTTGGTCCATGTTACCCATCTCAGGATGATCTCCCAAAATTGAGAATGGGAACATGTATTCAACTGGCAGGATGTCACACAATAGACTATCAAGTATTGGCACTTTATCTAGTTGAAACATTCATTTAAGCATACCTTGATGTGGTGCCCTGATTTAAATATTCTAGAAGCAACAAATATCAGAATTTTCCTCCAGAATTCTCTCCCACTAACAGTTGTTTTGGGCTGCTTGCTCCCACAATTTCCACACAGTATGTGGAAAGTATGTTCTTCCTGTCAGTAACTTTAGTAAACTTTTGAATGTATCAAGTCATCTTATCATTGCTGGTGAGATAAATTCATACCATACCACATATGGTTTTCCCCTAATAGGAATCATTATTATTTGATAGGTATGGCATTAGTCTAAACTGGTGGATCTAAAGCTCCTATTATCATTCCTACCACACTGTAAGAGGGTCCTTTGCGGTACTTGATCTGGCTGCTTTTTGTAATATCAACTATGAGAAGGAATCCAAATGGTTTAGAATCTGACCACCACCTTGTTTTGATTGTCTTAGATTAGGAGTGGGCAAAACCCAGCCCACTATGAAATCCTATGGAATAACATTTTCATCTTTTTCCTATCCGATTTTATATGCAAACTACCAAAATCAGAAGTAAGGGTGCACATCTATTGTTACAGTGTATATACTCATATATACATGACTATGCTAGCAATCAGCCTAAGTTCAAAACACTAGATATCCTAGAAAGCATGTGCATATGTAATGGTAAAAATCCGAAGTCTTCTGGTAAGTACTAGGTTTTACCATTAAAACCTAGCATTTTCCAAAGTGGCTTGTTAAAACTCCGAAGAATGCTTTAATATGATTTCATTTCGTCCTTTTATTGAGTCTTTATGGTAAAACCTAAGATGAGTTTTTCATGAGATATGTTCTCAACATGATGCCTAAAATGAGGGGTTACTTATGATTGGATTTTCCAGTCGCAGCTATATTGTATACAGTGTCCCAAAAAGGTTCAAAGGTTTAATTTTAAATTGTAAATACTTAAATTGTAAAAGTGATCAAAATAGGGTATGATTTAAGATTATATCTATTGAACTGTTGCACATTTTTTTTCAAACAGCTACAAGAAAAAAAAAAGTGTTTGTGCCATTTCACAAATAAGATCCTTTGTGAAAAAGCTGAACTAATGTACAATTCTGTGGATAACTACTGAAGAGATTTCAATATTTTTTTTAAATAGTTTGGCAGTAACATTAAATTGATAACTCGGGGGAAAAAATAAAAATTATGAAATTTAAGAAGTAAGCAAAATGTAGTATTTTTTTTTTTTTTTTTAATATTACTGTTTTAATACTTCTTACTATCTGTCACAACAAGGTGACTGTTATGGCATTTTGAATTACAAAGTAGATCAGCTGATTTGCAGAAACACATCTTCGTAGTACACTTCTTTGAACAGTTGCATTTTCTGAGTCCTTGTGGTCCCGATAAAGAAAGTTTTATTACTACTTCATGTACACTTATTTCTTCTGTACCAACTTCTGCAATGTTTAAAAAATTTCTTTGCAAAAGGTAAACTGATTTCTTGTGTACAACGATTTTAATTTATCAAACTTAGTACCAAGAACATAAAATTCTTCATCTTTAATATCTGTAATTATGGCTATTACTGATTTTGGATCCATTTTTGATCTATCAGTATCCGGTACCTGTATTTTAACATTTTGTCCGAGAATAGATTTTGAAAAGTTTCTAGTAGACGCAATTTTCATCTTCTTTGCCTGCTTTTCAGGTCCTTCCTTAGCTGTCTCTCGAAACACTTTCACATTTTGAACTTTGTTGATAATTGCACCTGCTGTGTATCTGCTTTTTTTTTCTCCCCCCAATTTGAATTTCGGTATTTGCTTGCATTGTTATGCAGGATTCTTTTTCATATGTATTATTATTATCTTGCAATTCTAAATCAACTCTTTATTCGAGATTAGTGACTTCATCTTCTGTATTAACCATGCATTCATTATAAACATTTAGTTTGGTAAAAGATAGGCTTTACCAGTAAAAACTAGGATTTACAAGACTTCAGGCTTTTGCAGTAACACATACACTGAAGAATATAGTCCTATCATTTTGAACAACTTTAATTTAGAAATTAAAGAATGAAGTATGAATAAGAAATGACTGTTAAGATGAAATGACTGATTGGGAAAGCAAACTTAGAGAACGAACATTACATCTCTAAATTTTTATTTGAAAATCAAACAGTGTACCTACAATCATTCAATGATCAATAGGAACAGGTACTGTTTTTGGTGTATTTGTAGTTAAAAAAAAAAAAAAAAATTATCCTCCCAATTCCTTCCTATAAACAACAGAGTGACTACAAAAGATTTTCACCACCCTGCCTGCATGATGAACTAAAGATGACGTTTTTATCCATGGTTAAATGTATTTGCTCACCCCTGCCTTAGATGTTCATAACCATTACTGACATATACTGGAGCAAGACTAAACAAGGATGATTTTTGATTTATTTCGTGAAGTAAAGCAATAATTCTTCCCCATCAAAATTTTGAGCAATACAGACTTTGACATATGCATTTCAGATTTAAAGTTTGTACTTTAAATCTGAAAAATGAAAAAAAAGAAAAATGAGCTGCAGATTCAAAGCCTGTTGAAGTTGGTCTACACGAGAAGATAAAATTACTCAGTAACACAGTAAAGTCTCATTCACAGGCATATTTCCTGACAGCATTTCATCTACTTGGGGAGATTCTGTATGCTAAGTTGCTCTGAATTACATAGCCAATCAGAGTACTCAAAGCAGATGACATCATTTGGATTCCAATAGGAAAGCTTCATTGCCTCGCAACAAGCATCACAATTTCCAAAGTTGCAATACTTTTTTTTGGAGCTTAATTTTTAAAGTAAATTGTTATAATATTAATAATAATAGTAAACAGCTTACTTAATAACAGACAGAAAGTAACTGTGATGAAAAATGTCAATAAAAAGGCAAAATACAAAAAAATAAGTAAAAACTAAAGTTAAAAAGGTATGTATATATAATTAAGGAAGCAGCAAAGGAAAACATGAAATATAATCATTCATTTACATAAAAAAGAAAAATAAATTACTTCATATATAGCGTAAAATATAACATGCATTGCTGATTATGAAGTTTCTTTTTTAAGTTCATGAAAAAAGAAAAACAAATTTTATCACTTTTCAACTAACATAAAAATCTAAAAATTATGTTTATATAGTTAATATAAAATTGATATGGAAATAATTAACTGATATAAAATTTTGTATGATAATAAAGTAATGTAAAATTATATATTGCCTTTAATAATTTTTATATTGACAAAACTTTGTTGATTACAGAATTACACAAACAATAAAGCATTTATTTGCAGTGGAGGATTTGAACTCACAGTTGACTGGTTCATGGAAAATTTAAACACTTTGTTAAATGCACTCAGCTATTAAACTAGCTAGACTTAGTTCAAAAGCTAAAAAATCATTAACAGTTAAGAATCAGAAGTGTAATCAAGTATAAACAAATGATGAATTAAGCCTTTTTTTTATCAGACTTCTCAGAATGTGAGTAAATTTAGTTTATGATAATAAATGAGGCAAAAAAAATACATCACTGTATAGCTTGTAATAATAAATCACTTGTTCCAAGGAGAAAAAATATGCCAGTATATTGATAAAGAAATCAATCAGAATTTAAGATCAAAAATAAATATTGCATCATAAATTAAGTTTTTTAAAATGACAAAAACTCCAAACAATTCTCAGCATATATTTTTCAGTAAGCTAGACTCTGATTCAGCCACGTTTGCTTTTCAGACATGTAATTTCTATATGCAGGTTCATTAGCTGTTACCAAATATGTGTTGAGTGACAGTGCTGCACACATGTATTTGACGTGCCAAAGACATATTACCATACATAGGTAGACAGATGAAGCCCTCCCCCTCCAGACATCCAGAGACATTTGTTTGGAGATATGAAGACAGGAATTAATCCATCCAGGCACTCGACTTCAGCCTGACAGTAAATCCAAAATTAAGCAGCGGAGCCACTTTCAGAACTTGGGCAAGGAAACGAGACCCCAGTATCCATATTCAATTTCACAAATTATAGAACAAGGTTAGGTCTGAAAATTGCCTGCAAAAGCATGTAGAATGGCAACACTGTATTGAGTCCTTAACAACTGAAGATGGATCAGTTTGACATAAAATCACTTAATTACACAAACAATACCACCCCATTTTGCTCCTTGAAATGGCCAATAATACATCAATGATATTTGCAAACTGAATTGGGGGGGGGGATGGCTGAAACTCTTGCAAACAGCCTTGCAACTCAATTCACACTAAATATCCGTATTTATTGAAACCAACTGGTTTTCTCAAAGACACATGTTGAACAATTTTTAACACAGCATAATATGCCTAACATAAGGCCAACTGACCCTATTGAGGTCCTAGAACGTATAGAGAAACTGAAGCCTAAGAAGGCCTAGTTTGTAAGAGGCCATAGATTCTATTTCAGATTGCATGATCAAAAGCTTCGCTGTAATGTTCTTTATTTGGAATACATTCTAATTAACTTAATGCTGAAGAAAAGTTATTTTAGTAGTTGTTGGAAAATTGCTGCTGTCATTACTATTTCAAAACCAGGACAAAATTTTTATTTACCATTGATCTCATTCCCATTAACTTACTCTCACAACTCCCCAAACTTTATGAGTTTCTGTTACTTAAAGGTCTAAATGAATTCAACCATGATCAAAATTTAACTATCCCAGAAGATTTCAGCTCTCATAAGCATGAGAAAACTGGTTTCTTTAGGCTCTGTCTAAACCTTTGTAGGTCTTGGCATAACAAGCTGATTAACAAGTTCATTTGGCTTGGTCTTTTGATGCAATTCATTTAACTCATACTTGACTGGACAAGCATTCTGCATATGAGTTAAAAAGGAATTTTCTTTTCACTTGCAGGAGATCCTCAGGGCTCTCTGCTGTCTCCAGTATTTATATAAATGATATTTCTAAAACAAATTCCGAAAGATATTCCTAAAGTGTTAATCTCACCTTATATGCAGATGACACAACCATCTTATCATAAAATTCCAATGCCATCACTGTAAGGTCTGCATTGCAGAATTATCTTTTAAGCCTAGAGCTTTTTCCCAGACTTGAAAATGAAAACTAATGTTGCAAAATGTGCTGCCACTTTGTTCATCCAAAGAAATATCCCTGCTTTAGATCACCTTTTGCTCACTGTTGAACTGATCCCTTGGGTCAAAATTATCCTGGAGTTCTTCTCGATTCAATGGAAAGTTCATGACCTCTCATTGAGAAAAGAATGAGATTTTTTCCGCTGGAAAAAGGTAGCAAAGCTAAACTGTATCCCTTCTTCACTAAAAAGAAAGGTCTGTCCCATGATAACAAGATTTTGCTCTACAAGATTATGATAAGGCCTATACTCGCATATGAATGTCCCGTTTGGGACTCTGCTGCACTGACTACAGGGTTCGTACGGTCCTTAGGTGTTTTGGAATCGATTTTTGGTCCTTAAAAGTCCTTAATTTCGGCCAAAATCAGCAGAAGGTCCTTAATTTTAATCATCTGAAATTTCTATCTGTTTTTACGACTGCTAGTTTGAGTGTGAATTAGCATTTTGGAGGAATATTTTTGGCGATTTACTGACATATATGATTATCTTTTGAATGGGTGAATGGGTTCGTGTGTTATAATTTCTTCTTATTTCTAATATAAATAGTGGGATATTCGAGTTCCTAAGCAAGAAGTGAAACATAAGCATTTCGAAATTCATTTTTTTTCTAATGAAGATCTCTTAAACAACTTTTCGCTTTTGGTCATGTGAATTTTTTTTATTTAACGGTTCTAAATTTGGCGGCATATCAACATTTTGGCGATTTTAAGATAAGTTTTTATAGAAAATTTTTAATTCCGAGATCTGAGAATTTTTCGACGATTTTTTAGTACATTGTAACAGTAATAAATTCCATCAAAATAATGGTAATATATTGAAATTAATTTAAAAAAAACATTATAATAAAATATTTTTATTTTTCGCTGTCATATTATAAAGTTCCATTTTAACTTATTATACAATATTTTGAATCTGAGAAATAAACAAGGTATAATGCTATAAAACACAATTTACGAAGCAGTTCGTACTAAACGCGAAATTAGCTATGTATAAAAATGTTTTCTTATTAATTTTTCATAGTAAGATAGTCCCATGTAATTTTCTGAGAATATTCAGAAATCTCAGAATATGCATCAATTTTCTCTATAAAATTTATTTTACACTTTTCCTTTTTTTTCAAAATATTTCTGGCTTTTGGCTATTACAGAATTGGTAGGGATAATTTTTCTTTAGGACACTGCAGCTTGGAAAGTTTAGAAGGATTTGAAGGCAAGATTTATAGACCCACGATTCTAGAAGATTCCAGTAATATGTGACAAAATTAAAAATGTCTCCATGGTATTAACACATAATGGATGTATTTTACAGAAAGTTTGTGATGAATTTCTTACTTTTTCGAGAACGCCTTGAAGAACAATGAAAACATAATATTTGAATGTTTTACTTCTGATACTAGAATCTTTTTCTTAACATGTTTATCTTCCCTTTATTTTCTCTACTTTTCACTGGACACAAGCGTGAAAAATATAAAAAAATGCTTCTAATCTTATCACATGGATAGGCATTATAGAAATGCATTTTTTTTTATTAATTAAGAAATTGGAAACTAACTATTTAAAAGATTCATATAATATGCCTTAATGCATCATACAGAGCTGATGTTAGGCATTTTCCCACCTGATGCAATCTCTGTGAATCCTAAATTCTGCGGCCTAGTGCCTTTCTAAATTTTGCTTCCAGTGCCTGCTCTAAATTCTAAAAGTTATGACATTTCTAGATTTTGTTGCTCAGTTTGTCACTAAATTCAAAAAACTCTGTCACATCAGCTCCATAACCAGCCCTTACCATATATATTTCATATTTCTTCTCAATTTTGATATTGCTAAAGAAATAAAATTAGCATCTTTTTCTATATGCATTTGGTTTTTTTAGAATAACAGAAATCCTTAATTAAATCCAAAAATTCTAAAATAAAAAGGAAATGTGTTGAAGAAAGAGACTGAATAATGCATAAAGAAAATTATTCTTCAAAGATATGTACAATTATTATTATATAAATTACCCAGTTGTTTATGATTTCAGCCTTTAGTATAGTTTCTCATTTCTATTTCCTCATATGATAGAGTTAATGAGCCAGCTTAAATTAAAACTAAATTGTATAGTTTTTGACCACTAGTCCACATTTTTAGTTTGAATTTGACTGTTCTTGTTTAATTACATCACCACGAGCTGTAACTAATTTTGTTAGCATCAGAACATGCCTTTATGTTCTAAGTTCTTTTTATATAAGAGGCTTATTTAAACCTGTGTCTGACACTGTAGTTACTTTCAGACATAGCGATAATTTGCTTCGCGTCCGTCGGGAGGTTTTGGACTATTTAACTTTTACCAGCTCAAGTAAAGCCTCATAGCTATATTGTAGAGAGGTTGGCAAGTTAGGAGATAAAGCACGCAGAAACTTGTGAGAACACTGATTTGCGTATTGAGACAATTTTCTGATTGTTAGAAAACATGCTTAAAGAGAAGAAAATTGATTTAAATTAGCCAAAATGTCTGGGAAGGCTTCAAATTAAAATGACGCATGAATATTTTGTTGAGTTTTGTTGTTATAAAACATTAATGTTTTGTAGTTTTTAATGTGTAGTTATCCTAATATCGTTTAAGAATCAATATCATAAATTACATGTACTTTAAACTTTGAAATTTGATTAGATTGTGATTTTAATAGGGCTTTTTTAACAAATATTATTAAAAAAATGAATAAAATTTCATATTGGCTATGTAAATCCATAATGACTAATGTTATCTAATTATCTAATTTAATTATTTATAACAAACTGTTTACCCTTAAAAATTACCCCTGCATGTTAAAGCGAGTTATTGCCTTTCATTAATCCTTACCGTGGCCACAAGATAAAACACAAAAATGTAAAAAATCATGTAAAAATTATTCTATGCATCTAGTGAGACTTAAAACAATACAAAACAACTTACCACCTGTGGTGCTTTAGTGGTTTATTGAACCTACACGAAGTTACAACAGTAACTGTGACAAACAGAACCCAGCTAACTTTCAAATCTTGCCAACCGTGACTACATCAGGCCTTTTAGGTTAGTTCTAATCAGCAGGTCTTTCTCTAAACAGAAGGTCTCTCTCTAGGCAAACAGCAGCGATGACAGGGCGATCTTTTATTATGAATGATGCTGATTATGGTCTTACTTCTCATTTTAATCTATGCCGCTTGATATAAAATCTACATGCTATTTACTAAACCTCTAGACTGAGCAAGCATGTGACAAAAGAAAAAAAAAAACATAAAGCTAACTGTTAGCAAAACATAAATAAAATTTCATTTATCTTCTTTGAAATTCCTCCAACTATTATAAATGTAAAATATTTAATGCTGCTTGATACATTTTATAAAGTTGATTTTATTCTCAAACTTATTAATAATTTTGTTAATTAATTCATGTTTAATAATAATTCATCCTACTTATGGATCTATTTTCTTTTTAGGATGGTATTACAAAAATGAAGTTCAGGCATAGATAATACTTTTAATTGAATTTATTCAGTTCCCATTTGTTCATAGATCCTTAATTTTTTTCATTAATGGTTCTTAAAAGTACTTAATTTCCATGCACAGAAATGTGTACGAACCCTGGACTAGTAGGAAACATTTTCAAATTTCCCAAAATAAGATGCATCTGCAAAAACTTAAAGCTTCTTAGTTCATAATGGTGTGCAAATTCTTCTTATGTCTTGCTGTATATAGCAACTTTTGACTAATACACTTAAAAATGATTCGCCTGATTGAGAAGCCTGCATGAATCACCTAGCAGTTTATAGCTCAGCGATTGCGTCACTGAAGAAAAGACCCCAGGCAGTCTTCGAAATCAATTACATCGCATTTTTAATTCTCAAGAGCCCAAATTCCTTATTCCAGTTCTCCTCACTAACAAGCCTTCGCTGCCGAGTCCATTGATGCATTGATCCTGTATTTTGTCCTCTGAAGAGAGGCACTTTATTTTTCAGTCATAAATGGCTGTACTTAGCTTTTAAATAATTTTCTTATTCCCTTTTTAAAAAGGGTTTTTTAATTCGGATTTAAAATATTAATGTAACTAATTTCTTTTTCCCCCCTACAAATTTCTACTTAGAGTCAGCTGACCACTAACTCTCTTCTATCTAACTCACTAAATGAGTTTTATCATCCCTTACCCCCCAAAAAACTCCAAACCGTTAGTGAGTTCAGTGACTTCATGAGTTGTTCTTTTCTTCACAGATGATCATTGATCAACAAATTTTCACACTATTAAAATTTCTATCAAAAATTATTTTTAAAGAACTTTTATCTCTTCAAAACTGATTCTGGCCCTTACTTTTTCGACCCAAAATTCCAAATAAAATTTTACACTTTTTGATGTTTGCATTTGATATATTTTCCTGCAGAAGGGAGTAGTAGTACAGTGAAATAAATTGGTATTTCATTTGGGCAGTAAATTTTCCTATTTGTGCAATCCATCTTCGACTGTAAATTTTAAATCTTTGATGATGTAGGGATAAAGGCTCTTTTGCCAAAGAACCCTCGTTGATCAGTGAGGGGCATCACAGATTTTTCATGTTTCTTCCACTAATAAAAACCTAATTATTATACATGGATATGCTTTTTATTAGGAGCCTGTGTTACAAATGCAAGGTATGAATATTCTCAAGAACATATCTCATTCATCACTCAAAGACTTCCTGCACTGTGATTCATTTCAGTATGTTAGTGTGTGAATTTAAGTTCTGTTAAAACTAATTGTAGTATAATGTGAAACCAAATGTAATTAAATTTATGAATGTAGTCATTTCAAAGTCAGTTTGTGATTCTTTAATTCTTCTATTTATTTTTTTTTTTGAGTATTATAGGTTTATCAAATTAATGTTTAAAATTTTTATTTTCAGCTTATTGGCAGCATCTTTCGAAGAGTTGGTTGCTTTCCAACGAGCACTCAAAGAATTTGTTGCTGCAGCAGATCCAACTTATTCAAAAGAAAAAGAGGCCTTTTTTATTGCTTTGGAAGGAAGGTATGTTTATAAACATGATATTCATTCTTAAAGTAATAATTTTCTTTATTTTTCTGTTCGAGTATTCTTTATCAATCCTATTGCTCAGTATTTCATTTTAATATTTTTCTCTCATGATTCCTTGTCCAACTTTCAAAATTTTATTAACTATTAAAAAAAATCTGTGCTTCATGTATTTTAAGTTGTTTACTGTTACTTAATTTTATAATTATTTTATTAATTCACATAGTTTCGGATCAAGACATGTGACGCCAAGAACTCTTGTGTCCAGCTATCTGGGCAATGTTGTTTGTGTTGAAGGAATTGTTACCAAATGTGAGTTAAAATTTTTTTTATAATGTTTAGGATTTTTCTCTCTCTCTTTTTAAAAATTTTTTTTATCATTATTTGTTTTTGCAATATACACAGTCCAGTCACATTAATGTGACCATCTGTCAAAAGCCAGAATAACCACCTTTCGCAGAGCGGACTGCTGCGAGACGTGCAGGAAGAGAGTCACATAGGTCCTTGAAGGTGTTCTCTGGGATGTTGAGCCATGCCGACTCTAATGCCGTGGCCAGCTGCGCTAGATTACGCGGTTGAGGATCCATGGCGCGAACAACTCGATCGAGATGGTCCCACAGATGCTCGATTGGGTTTAAGTCAGGTGAGTTTGCTGGCCAGGGGAGGACGGTAAACTCATCCTGGTGCTCTTCGAACCACGCACGTACACTGGCAGCTGTATGGCACCTCGCATTGTCCTGCTGGAAGATGCCATCATCCTGAGGAAAAACAATGCGCATGTAGGGGTGAACATGGTCCGCAAGGACAGATGCGTACTTGTATTGATCCATTGTGCCTTCCACAATGATCAGTGAACCTAGAGAATGCCAGGAAAACATTCCCCAGACCATAATGCTCCCGCCTCCAGCTTGGACCGTTCCGGCAATGGTTGCAGGGTGGTTCCTTTCAGAGGTTTCACGCCTTATACGCCAACGTCCATCTGTCCGATGGAGCATAAAACGCGATTCATCCGAAAACGCAACCTGTCGCCACTCAGTGGACGTCCAGCTGCTGTACTGGCGTGCAAATTCTAGCCTTCGCCGTCGATGAACAGCAGTCAGCATAGGTGCACGAACCAGGCGTCTGCTTCGGAGGCCCAGACGCAGCAATGTTCGCTGAATAGTACTTTGGGAGACACTTTTGGTAGCCCCTTGGTTCATTTTGGTGGTCAGTTGCTCAACGGTAGCCCGTCTATCTGCCCGAACGCATCTCCGCAACCGTCGTTCGCCTCTGTCATCTATGGCCCGTGGTGCACCACATTTGCCACGTCGCTGATTTTGGACAGTCCCATTTTGCCATGCACGGTACACTTTTACCACGGCGGCACGCGAACAGTTCACAAACTCAGCCGTTTCGGAAATGCTTCCACCCTTGGCCCGAAAGCCAATGATCATGCCCTTTTGGAAGTCGGATAAATCGCTTCGTTTCTGCATTACGCCAACGATTGAAATGCTTTCCGAAGCCCTCACACACCCTTTATATACGCTCAACTGCACTGTGCTGCCACCTGCCTTCTGTGATTGGTTATTTAACTCTGACATGGAAAGTACGTGGTGGTCACATTAATGTGACTGGACTGTGTAATTTGCACTAATGGTAATAATGTATTGAAATTATATTTAAGAAATAATATTAAAATAAAACTTTTTATTTTTCCATGTCATATTATAAAGTAAACTTTCCATTTTGGCAATTTATTACTGCAATAATTTGAATCTGAAAGTAATAAATGCTATGAAGCACAATTTATGAAACAATTCATAGCAAAAAGAAAATACCTCTGTAATTAATTTAAAATGTCAAAAATGTCTTCTTTTTACTTTTTCATGGTAGTTTTTCCGATGCTCGAGAATATGCATGAATTTTTATCTAAAAATTAATTTTGCATTTTCTTACTTTGATTTTTTTTCTCCAAAATATTTCTGATTTTTTGCTGTTACAGAATTGGTAGGTGTTATTTTGCTTTGGGATTTTAGACATTGCGACTTGTAAAGTTCAGAAGGATTTGAAGGCAAGATTTATAGAACCACAATTCTAGAATAGTCTCCCCCCCCCCAAAAAAAAATGTGATAAAATGAAAAAAAGTTATTTATAGTATTAAAACACAGTGGATGTATTTTACAGAAGGTTTATAATGAATGTCTTACTTTTGGGAGATTTTTTGGAAGAACAATGAAAATGTAATATTTGAATATTTTACTTTTGATTCTCTAATGTCTTTTTCTTAACATGTTTATTTTCCTTTTATTTTCTCTTTTTTTCACTAGAGACAAGCATTGAAAATATCAAAAATGCTTCTAATCTCGTCACATAGAAATGTATCTATAAGAAAGGAATTTTTTGTTTAATAAAGAAATTTAAAACTAACAATTTAAATGATTCTTCTTATATGTAACAATTTAAATGATTCTTCTTATATGTCTCAATGCATGATATGCAGGGCTGACTCTAGGCATTTTCCTACCTGATGCAATCTCTGTGCATCCTAAATTCTGCTGCCTAGTGCCTCCCTAAATTCTTCTCCCAGTGCCTGTCCTAATTCTAATAGTTTTCCTGTTTCTAGATGCTGTTGCTCAGTGCGTCACTAAATTCTAAATATTCTGCCTTACAGACTCTGTAACCCCTGCCCTGACTATATATCATTTCATATTGCTAAAGAAATAAAATTAGCAGCTTTTTTATACATTCTAAATGCATGTAGTTTCGAGAATAACAGAAATCTTTAATGAAATCAAAAAATTCTAACATGAAGAGGGAACTTAACTGAGAAAAGAAACTTAATGCATAAAAAGGAAGAAAAATATCCTTGTAAGATATGCACAATTATTATTATGTAAATTAACCATTTGTTTATAATTTCAGCTTTTACTATAACTTCCCTTTATGTTTCCTCATCAGAATGCCAATCAGTTAGACACTATATAAGCTGAGGTTTTTGGATTGTAAGGCACAGCGTGTTTCTGGCCTCCATTTACATGCTTCGTTAGTTCCTGGCAAGTCTGATAATTTGTAATTATTTGTCTTTACGTTGTCACTGACAACATTTGAATTTGTTACAGCGCTGAAGTTACTGAGCTAGCTTAAACTAATATTAAATTGTGTAGTTTTTTACTACTAGTCCTTATTTTTAGTCTGAATTTCACTGTCCCTGTTTAGTTACAACACCACAAGCTGTAGTTGACTTTGTTAGCATAAGAATGTGTCTTTCTTTTTGAAGTTCTATTTAAATAAAGAGGGTTATTTAAGCCTTTATCTGACAATGTAGATACTTTCAGCCATGGTGATAATTTCCTTCACGTCTGTCACTTGTTTTGGACTATTTAATTTTTACCATATCAAATAAAACATCATATGTACATTGTTGAGAGAACGGCAAGTTAGGAGATAAAGCAGAAACTAGGGGGAACATTGATATACGTGTTGAAACAAATTTCTTATTTATAAAATTAGTAACACAAAAATCTTGAGTTTGGCGCATAGATTTAAGTCAAGATCTCAATAGATTTCGAGGGCAAACAAGTACAAGTAAGTCTCTCCCAAGCAGAGGTTCTGAGCAACAAACTTTGAGAGTGCAAAATACATAATAGTAAAAAGAAGCTATTTTTTGCTTAAAAAGAAAGTTCCTCAAATAATTTTACCTTAAAATAGTACATGTAAATGTCAGCAAGTATGGAACTGAGGGGATTACCCATAGCTAATCCTTCAATTTGGTGATAATATTCATTTTGGAAAACAAAGTGTGTTTGACTCAAAGCAATTTTAGTATCAAAAATTAACTCTTCAATTTCAGTGTGTGTGAAATTGAATTCTCAAAGCCTAGTTTCAAGACAATTTAGGGCTCTTCAATTGGAACATTAGTAAACAGTGATTTCACATCAAAAGAAACCATAATGGAATGCAGAGAAGAAAAATCTTTTAAGTTTATTGATGACTTCAAAAACTTTTTATAATGTGAATATTGTTAGAAAATAAAGGAGGAAAATCTGGAAACTAAATATTTGGCATGTATTTATTCTGAGTTTTACTTACTATTTTTCCAGCTTTCATACTTTTTATTCCTTATTTATTTGTATGCAATTTTTTTTCTTTTCTTTTTAGGTTCTCTTGTTCGCCCAAAAGTTGTGAGAAGTGTTCATTATTGTCCTGCAACTACTAAAACTATTGAAAGACGGTATACAGATCTCACAGCTTATGACGCATATCCAAGTAGCTCCGTATATCCTACTAAAGTAATGCATACCATAGTAATTTTAAATTATAGTACTAATTAAAACAAAACTGAATATTAAAATCCTAAATTCTTGAATTAGCTTAAAATTAGATTGCGGTAATATGGTTCTGTCTGTAGTGTTAGAGAAAGAAGGATTAATAAGACAATATTTCACTCTGATTTTGACGTTTATTCTGTTTGTATCATTGAGATTAAATTTTGATTTTCATTTACTGTGCTTTATTTTTTTCTATTGTTATGCAGTACTATTTGTTATGTAGTTGAATGGTTGTAGCCCAACAGGTGAGGCTGATGGAAATTAAATAATATTTTTTATTTGATGCAAGGTAAAGCTCAGCTGATGCCATAACATAACAGCACCGATAATAAAGAAAAGAGGAAAGAAATATTAAGAAGAGAGACATTGCATTGTGTAAAGTGATAATTTCTGTGTAATAACAGCAGCCTTAGGGATGTATTAGAAGTGCTCATCACAAAATTAGCTACGACAATCATGCATTTATTACAGTCAAGGAATGGTGAGACATGAGATTAACATTACACTAATTTATCAATTCATGAAATAAATTGTGTTACTAAATTTGTTAATTATATCTTAAAGAACAACAAAGTTAATTGGGTAACATTAAGTTATCCGATCAAATTAATTCAGGGTAAATTAATATTTTCATATAATTAGTTTAGCTATCTTTAATACCTCTTGGGGGGGATTTCTGGGAAGAGACCAGGAATCCAAGATTTTCACTACTGGACATCAACAGACCGGACAGTTCATGACCACAGCAGCTATAACAGGGGCAGATGGAAAAAGAGCAGGATGCCCTGAACTGCTGGAGCAAGGCTCACCATCATATTTACCTGAAGAAGACTTGGAAGATAGGCCCAAACCACTTGAAATCAGCAAAATTATTCATGTCCTTTTCATATTAACAATTTATAATAAATTATGGCATTTACAAATATGACTATTCTGGATTTTATGATTTTGCAATTTGCGTTCCTTGATTCAAAGAACAGATATCGGAGTGTAATGCATTTTTCACTCTTCATACTCTTTGGTGAGCCAAAGATAACAAGTGATTTCATTCTAAACTCTGTCTGCACTAAACGTAAACACCACAGAAAAAATTCTTATTACTGTTGGAAAAGGAATCGAGTTGTCAATCTAGTTGTGTCGTCATGTCATACATGATTCCAAATTTGATAATGCAGTATCCTGCCTATTTTACTCTTTCATTGGCAGATAACAAATTAAGTAAACACAAAGAAAGAGAACGTACACTGTTTCTGTTATCACTCCAGGAAAACTTACATCATCATTTCTGCAACCACTGGACATATCAGTAATTAAACTGTTAAAAAACTATCTGCCAAAGTTTTATAACGTGTAGATTTTAGCAGGGTCACATAATTTTTCTAGAGCTGGAAAAATCAAGAGAATTGATGTAAATGATTTGCTTTGGATTTTGGATACGTGGACTGTGATTGATAAAGCAATAATAGTTAAGAGCTTCAAGAAAATGGGGCTATCCAATGCTCTTGATAACTTTTGAAATCAAGATAAAACTCTTAATCGTGTGGATCAAGAACAGTGATGGAAGAAGTTGACAAGGTGATGTCTTCTTAGCTGTAGCAGGTGACATAAACAGCAATACCAGTAGTACTGAATGATTTGAGGCTAGGCAGTAGTAGTGGACAATGATAGGAGCGAGTGAGATTCAAGACACAAGAAAGAGGAAATGAAGATACCTTATTGGACATTGTAATGTTAATATTGATTTACAGTATTTAATAATAATATAATATTAAAATGTAAGGGTAAAATTTTCTAGAAAGCAAGTTGATTGTTCTTCAATTTCATCATCGTCAGAAAATAATTAAGAGAACCATTGAATAAAGGTACATTTCTGATAATCAAGGAGAGCTGAATAAGAGAAAATTTTAATTTGCAGAATGAATCAGTTTAAAAGGAAATGGAGTATTAATTTAAAAAAAAAACTGCTCTCATTAATAAAAACTAAGAATTTATGTATATCTATACAGTTTATATGTGATGTATCTGTTTAAATTTGCCTATAGGATGAAGATGGTAATCTCCTAGAGACTGAATTTGGATTATCTGTTTATAAAAACCACCAAACCTTCTCTATTCAAGAAATGCCAGAAAAGGCACCAGCTGGACAGCTACCTCGAACTGTTGATATAATAGCTGACAACGATTTAGTTGATATATGCAAGCCTGGTGACAGAGTACAGGTTGTTGGAATGTTTCGATGTTTACCTAGTAAAAAAATGGGATATACAACTGGCACATTCAGGTAAGAAATTGCTTTGTTTTATTCATTTATTTAAGATGCTATTCGCCTTTTATATTAAGGTTCAATGAAGTCATATTTATTATGGCTGCCCAACTGGTATAGTGTTTAGTGGCACTGACTGCAGTGTCAAAGGGCTGAGGTTCGAATCCCAGAGAAGGCATGGATATTTGTGAATGTAAAGTGGCCGTGCTACATGGGGTTACTCTAAATATGCAGCAAGCCGACAGTCCTCTTTGAGAGGTTGCTGGTAGGAAGAGACCCTCGGACCCATCAACCTCCCTCGGGTGCTATCAAAATTGGGTGGTGGAACTGAGCTAAATTGCACTGTCACCTGTTAGGTGCTCAAGGCTGTTGCCAACAACAGGCATAAACTTGGACTCCTTGCCATGAGAATTTTCATGGGCTTGAGCTGACAATAAGTCAGACAAGTGAGCAAATATTTATTTTTATTACATGCTGTTACTGCTTGTAGACTTCTAAATGTTTTTCTATAGCAAGATCAGTGTGTTCCTGTATTGAGTTCATAAATACATAGATTTTTACTATATCAGGAACAAACCCTTCTTAAAAATAAGATAGTTTTTAAACAGAATATTACTACTAGGAGGTATAGAGTTTTTCTAACTATTTTTGGAACCTAGTGTTTCTTCTTCAATGTAATTTCTGTTATAATCAGTATGTCTTCTGGAAGAGAAAAAATGAATTGCAGAGGCAAGGTGTGACAGAACAACAGCTCTTCTTTTGGAAAAGGAATTAACATTATGCTGTTTGAGTATATTATTGTCTAGTAGCATCCATCATTTATAAACAAAATCGCAGTTCTCTTTCCTCGGACTTAATTTATGTGCTATCTTATGATGTCCAGATGGAACTCACAGAAAAAGGAGCATTATCCAAAATATCAAAGAAAACCTTTAATACAATTTTGTATTTGCTGCAACCTTTTATTTGCCTTTTATAAAACAGTGATGTCGGTCAAATGCTTTCTTTCATGATGGTATTTTTGTCATACCTATGCTTAAACACAGCTGTCAACTCTCCCGAGTTTTCATTATATCCTATCTTCAACTTTAATAGTTTTTAATTTTTAGCCTTTAATTAGAAAAACTATGAAGGAGAACATTTCCCAACAATAAATGAAGTTAATTGAATTAATGAAACTTAAATTATGGGAATTTCATTTCACCATTTTTCAGCATAATTTTCATTATTGAATTTTATTTGATCTAATCTATTGTTGGCATTTGTAGAACTTTTTATAAAAATTTCAACTTATGTTTAATCAGTTAAGTTTGTATTTAATTTTGTTTTAATGGTCCATTACTAAGTTTATTCTCACAATAGTATGTTCATTAATTATTAATTTTATTATTTCCATTATCATTTATATTATGTATATTCCATCGTATTTAAGAGTATGTAAAAGCTTCAGAAATTCCAGGTTTTTGCATGAAAATTTCCTGCTGTTTTGTATTTGAATGTTCACAATTGTGATTAAACAAGTCATAAAGTTTATGCTGGACTTTTCTCTTGTTAATGTAAAATATATTAATATGCTACTATAGAGAAAGCCAGTTTTTTCATGAGTTGTCAAAAACTGTATGCACTACTCGCAATACACAAATGTCCTGAAGCAAGTATGTGATTCATGAAACCATTTCTTTGAGTAGAAGAATAACATAATCCCAGAATCAATATGAGATGCTAAAGATATACTTTGCCTTACATTCCAGAAGCTCTCTGGTCGTACTTCATGTGAAAATTCTCATGTGTCATGCATTAAATTCTAATTTCCTGTGGCATACATGAGTAAAAATTAGACAATTTTCTTCCTTCATATCAAGTACCTTAAAATGCACAACATTTATAAATACTTTTTTAATTAATAAAAAAATAAATGAACATATGAACAATTAAACTTAATTGTAGGATCACTTGAAAGTATATTTTGCATTTGAGTAAAATCTGTTAATTATTGACTGTGCTCATTGTCATATCACCTGTTAAATATGACATAAGATTATTAAAATGTTACTTTAAAAAAAATGCCAAAAATTGCCTTAACTATTAAAAGACGAAATTTTACTTTTTATCATATATATATATATCAAATCCATTAATGATTTTAATGTGTATTTGTAAATTTCTTTTAAAAGCTTAATAATTTTGGAATTATTATGAAAAAATTTATTTTATGCCTATAAAATAGGTTTATAATAACAAAAAATTTAAGTATTTAAAGAGTTTATTCAGGTATTTAGGGAACATCTCCGTTTTTGACAGTTGTGCATATTCCATTGAGCTGTAAAAAACAATGTAAGGGTTTTTTATAATTATATATTATTGATTTATGTAGTTTATTGACATAAATGTTGTGACAAATAATAGGAAAGTGGAGTAACTGTGTGTAAGGAAATTGTATAATATTTGCTCTTAAACTGTATAATGAATAAAATGTTTATGCTGTGTAGATGACTAAATTATTATTTTTTTATTTTTAGTAGAAGAGAACTTTAAATATAAAGCATGTGCATTCGCTTATTTAATTTACCATAAATTGGAACTTTTTATGTATATTATTAAGACTAATATTTAGTTTGTTTAGCTTTTTTGGAGGGACTATACTACAAGCTCTTACATCATCTGCAAAATTTTAATTTTTTGTGTTATTTGCTTCTTTTGTTCTATTTCAAATATTTTAGTATAATATTCACATTTTCTATATTTAGTTCAAAACTCAGAGCAATTATATAATTACTCGCAATGCATGCTTCTTACCCTTTCCCCCCTTTTCATTATTATAGGACAGTACTCATTGCAAATAATATCCAGTTATTAAGTAAGGAAGTTTCTCCTCAGATATCTGTAGAAGATGTTAAAAAGTGTAAAAAGTTCTCTAAACAAAAGGTTTGTAGAGTAATTTATTAATGCTGTTGTTAAGAATTTACAAACTACACTTGCAAGTTACTGTAATTTGAGAAATTAAAATTTAAACTGCAACACTGATAATATCAATTCATATTCTGTATCTTTTTTACTAATTTTATACTTTGCTTCCGCACTTCTCCCACTTCATTATTGTCATTCATCTGCTTTATAAATTTAATTATCATTAATGCATGTTGATGGTGATGTCAAATATTAATGATTTTTAACACTGACAAAGTATAAAATACTGATATAAAATCTATAAGCACACTGTGCAGTAACAGTGCAAACTCAAATAGTCTTTTTTTGGGGGGGGAGAGCAATGTTATAAAAATGTTTTTCCCAATGGAAAATCATTAGATTATTAATTTTTCCTAAATATCATGTAGAATAACCCCCTTTCCCCCCTGAGAATATATAAACCATTACGTTTTTGATGAACTGTAATTGAGATGTATCTGAAATAAATGTTTGAGCATTTTTCCCGTTTTCTTCCCCCTTTTAACAAGGTTGCCACGCTACCGGGAAAACCAAGAAAACCGGAAAAAGTCAGGGAATTCGAAAATTGACCAAAATAGTCAGGGAATTAAAATACTTTAGTCTAATTCTGCAAAAGTCAGGGAATTACATACAGCGATCCCCCCAAAAAAGTGAGTTTTGCACCAACCTTGGAAGCCATCACTTTCTTGGCACACGTTAGTAGTGTCACTCCGGCAGCTGGCATAGATCCAATTCTTGCAGTTCTAAACAGATTGTCTTTTAGAAAGGCAAAGCAAGTTTCCAGTAACTTTGGTTCCCAGTAACCTCAAGAATCGAAAGACGTGCATGTGCTCTGCATGTTGAACTAAAGAAAACATGTATTCTTGTATCAAATAAAATCGGTTTAATCCCAGTATAGCGGTACTATGGAGGTTAGAATAGCCTCCGTGTACAGTACACGCGGGATTCGGTGACATTATGATGAGCAGTAAACAGGCCATTTTGGTGTTGGCGACAATTTTTAAAATCACGCCAAGGCCGTAGCATATACTAGAATTGTACCGCAAAATCTTTTAAATGCTTTTTTTCTTTTTAAGAAATACCTTATTTGTTATTTTGCAGTGAAATATAAAAATAGTAATCAGTTATCTAGACTAACCATTTAATATAACTATATTCGCCAAAATATCATTGATTATTGTAATTCAGTTATTTAATTATTTTAATGTTATTTATATCATTTAATGTTGCTTCTTCCCCTTAAATTTATTTATTATTAGTAAATAATGCTTTCAAATTTCAGGAAATTTTCTCTGTCATAATCCTGAAACTAATTCTAGCAGTATGATGACATAACATCACGAAATTCAGTGCACGTATTTTTTGCTCATGTATTCAGCTAAATAATATAAAATACCTGAATTTATTTAAAAATATCATTAAGTAGATTTCTTTTGTTTAGCTGCAAAATGTCAGAAAAAAAAACGTTTTTTATCCACATTGGGCAGATTCTGATCTCAATTCTTCAGTGGAGAAAACAATTCCTATTATAGTTATAATAGTAATCTTTGGGGATAATATATAAGTCATATGTAATTGGCAAATTTTTGTGTTTTCAAGTGGTACCATAATTAATTTACCTCTTAGCACAGCGAAAGTGCATTACGCGGATAGACTGGAATTTTCTTAAAACACACCTGGAAAGCCTGGAAAAGTCAGGGAATTTCATTCTCATGTTTGAGTGGCAACCCTATTTTAAAAACATGTTATGTCTTAAATAACTTTAACTGAGTAGTCTCACTTAATTCTTGAGCATCTAATAGCTTTCCAGTCCTCTAAATCGTGGAAGAAACCATTGAAGGCTGCAAATTTATCATAGATTCTGTTCCTGATGGTAGAATAGGTTGGCTGCACTTAATTTTCATGTTTTTGCCTGTGTGTGTCTTTTTATGAGCTGTTTTTCTGTTATAAAAATTTATTTTATAGTGTATTTTGTACAATATTAGCAAAAAAATAATTTCTTTGGTAAAATTGCTGTCCTTACTCTTAAAATTTAAATTTCATAACTCCAGTATTTCGAATAGTAAAGTGTTATTTTCTCTTTCTCTCTCTCTCCTTTTTTTTTTTTTTTTTTTCCTATATGGCATTTTGTGTTTAATGATATAATTGATTGATTGGATTTATTTTCTAGGATGTCTTTGAAATTTTAGCTCATTCTCTTGCACCTTCTATTCATGGTAACGAATACATAAAGAAAGCTATTCTGTGTTTGCTGCTTGGTGGTGTCGAGAAGGTTCTTCCAAATGGGACCCGATTGAGAGGGTAAAAACTATTTGAAACTGAATTATTGTGAAAATCTTGTAAACAGAAAATATCTCCCTCCCTTTTTTTCCTCCTACAGGGTTGCCACGCTACCTGGAGAACCGGGAAAACCGGATAAAGTCAGGGAATTTGAAAATTGACCAAAAAATTCAGGGAAAAGTCAGGGAATTTAAATATTTTAGTCAAAATCTGGAAAAGTCAGGGAATTTCATACATCAGTCCGCCCCCCCCCCTTGACCTAAAAGCGAGTTTTTCACCGATGTTATAAGCGATCACTTTCTTGCTGCACGTGAGTGTCACTCTGCCAGCTGGCACAGTGCCAAGTTTCGCAGCTCCAATCAGATTGTCTTTCAGAAGGCAAAGCTAGTGTTGTACACGTGCAGTTCATGTTGAACTAAAGAACATACGTATTCTTGTATGAAACGAAATCGGTTTAGTGCTAGCATACGATATTATGGAGGTTAGAATAGCCTCCATGTATCCTATTCTAACCTCCATATACGGTACACACGGATTTTGGCGACATTATGATGAGCAGTAAAAGGGTCATTTTGGTGGTGGCGGTAATTTTCAAAACCGTGCCAAGGCCGTAACGTATACTAGGATTTAACCACATAATCTTTTAAAAAATTTTTCCCTTTTTCAATAAATGCTTCATTTGTCATTTTGCTCTAAAATTTTTAAAAAAATAGTAATGAGTCATTTAGGCTAACCATTTAATATAACTATATTCGTCAAAAGATCGTTGATTATTCTAATTCAGTTTTTAATTATTTTAATGTTATTCATATCATTTAATGTTGCTTTTTCCCTTGAAATTTATTTACTATTAGTAAATCATACTTTCAAACTTCAGGAAATTTTCTCTGGCATAATCCTGACACTAATTCTAGTTGTATGATGACAGAGCGTCACGAAATTTAATGCACATATTTTTTGCTTATGTAGGCTGGAAAACCTGGAAAAGTTAGGGAATTTCATTATTATTTGAGTGGCAACCCTGCTCCTACTTTTTTCGTGGTTGATAAATTACTAGATTTCCCAGTATAGTTTTTGGCCTTTACTAATGAAAATGTTTCCCATCAGTAAGTAAAATATATTGAATTAATGAAGCTTAAATTTGGGAAATTCCATTACCGAATCCTCACCCCCTAGTGGTTTCCTGCATAATTTTTCTTATCAAATTTTATTTGACTTCATTTGTCTTAATCAACAATCAACATATGTAGAACTTTTTATGAAGATTCGACCAATGTTTATTCAGTTAGCATTTGTATTTAATTTTGTTGTATATCAACCAATGACACTAATTTTATCCTCATAGTTGTATATATATTAATTATTCATTTTTATATTCATCATATTTAAAAACACTTTGATAAATAAAACTTTTCTGCTCTACTCAGGGTTTTCTCAATCTAAAAGAGTGAAAAGATTACAAAAATAATTTTAAAACGTGAAATTTAGACCAGCTGATTAAATATTAATATATTTTGCATTATAAATAGTTCAGTAACTTGCATCATGCATTATAAAGTTGATTTGCGTCAATCTGAAATTCTTTTAAAATTGCATTGTGATGCAATGCGAAAACCTCCCAGAAACTCGTGGTTTTGAACCAAGAACCTTCCAGTTTTTCAGACTTTAAGGTTGGCAGTGTAAATTTCTTTAGCAGAATGAACAGATTTTATAATTTGATTTTTTATTTTAAGAAGATTATTTACTTTTTTAATAATCATGTTTATTTTCTGCATGTATTTCTTTCATTTTGCTTTACAATAATTAATACAATAAATTACATTTTTATTTCTTCTTATTTATTTATTTTATGTTTCTTATTGTATTTTTTATCATAAGTGATTAAAATTTTTCACTTGTGCATATTTCATTTGATAATTAATTTATTTAGAGAAATTTTTAAATTAAAAAAATTGAAAGTGTATTTGTGGTGGAACACACACACACACAAAAAAAAAGTGTTGAACATTGTTGTTAATGAAGTTCCCTAAAAGAACATTTTTCACATAATCACAATTTTCACATTTTGGTACTATTTTTATGTACCAGTCTGAAGTTAATCAAAGTCATCATCTCAGAAATCATAAAATGATCTTAGTACCAATTTCTAATATATAATATATTACAGAGGCTTTTCACACATTTTTTAGGTGATTTTACTTTCCTATTAAAAATAAATGTCAGCTTCGAATTTTTTTTTAACTGCAGTTATATTTTTGAAAGGATAACGTACCGTCTGCTACTTGACAGTTTTGTTTTCATGCAAAATGCCGCTTCAAAAGAAGCAATGGATTGAAGGCTATGTTTGTGCTGTTTCTGAAGAAAGTTATTCATATCTTTGTTATTAAAAAACACTGCGAAAGCCGTGGTTTTATTAGTATCTAAAAGTATGACAGGTAATATTGTCAACAAGAAAGGGAAAAACCTCAGGGTTTGGCCTCAAGAGGGAAAATTCTTCCAAATACATGTCAAGGAAAAAATGGAATGTTTCAAATGCTGCAAAGGTAAGATCTTCAATGTTAAAAGAAAATCTGCCAAGTCAAAGGACAGTTGCAAAATTATCAAAATGCTAAGTGTAAAAAAGAATTACTGTTGATTTGAATCTTAAAAAGGCAGAAAAAACGTAATGTGCATTGTCTTTCTCCACAACATATTTCAAAATGCGCTGCAGAATTCTTTATGAAAAACATTTATCCTAATATAAGTGTTGTCAGAATAGATCAATGTTGGGTGCATTTAAATGACTGCAATGAAAAAGATCCATTTATTATCATTAAAGAGGAGAAACGAATCTTAAAACATGGTTCAAAGAACCCTAAGAAAGTTTTTCAAAGAGATTTATGATTATTGTTGCTTGTTTTTCATATAACAGCAAATTAAAAATAAAGAGAGTGATTAACTCCGCATATTCTCAGAAACATATTTTATACCCAATTTTCAAATACGAAATATCTTCTCTTTTCCTCCAGTGGCATCATTCAGTAGAACTGTGTCAAGACAAGGCAAGCAGCCACATGTCAAATTCCACTGTTAATTTCTTGAAAAAAATGGAATGAGAAATGGTTATCAAAGCCATATCCTTCACTCATATCATTAGTAAATCCCTTAATATATCACCATGGATTTTTATGCTTTTGGACTTGCAAAAAGTGGATTGCCCAAATGTTGATCTATAACCCTCTTTGTAATTTGGGAAGCTGTTCAAGAGGAATGAGATAAAATACCTTTTCCTATCTTACAAAATGCTTTATTGTCTTGGAAATTTGGATGTAGAAGGATAGGGAAGAATTAGGGTATCAAACAAAACACTTAAAACAAAAAAATGTAGGTAAAATATTTCTGTAAATGCAACGAAAATCATCTGAAACAATGTGCAAATAGCCTCTGTATAGGAACCGGGAGACTGCAATTAAACATTATATTTTGTTATTTGATGAAAATAACAATGTTTTTTACTTTGTTGTTGCCAAAACAGAAACATTTTCGTCATTTAAATATGACTGCGGCCAACGATTGCAATAGTAATGAAGTATAAACAAACGTATACATGTACGTTTGGTACTGATAATATATGTGTAGAGGAAAACATTGGCATTTATAACAACTTTTGATACTGCGTAGATGACTGAGTGTAACGACGAGAGATAAAGAGTTGATACCAAACTAAATTTAGCCAATTATCATCTTTATTTGCAGATTTGCAGGCACACTAGAATAATCCTTGTAGACAATATACTCTTTAATCATAGCAATTACGATAATTTCTTACATGCACAGGTAAAAAGATGCAATGTCATTTCAGGCAAATAAATAGCAGCATGGAAAAACAACGTGTTGTCAGCATGAAAATGTAAGTAAAAGAGAGCACAGCAGTTCAAAGGAAGATGGGAGGAAGTTTGATAGTTTCAGTTCGAGTGAGAGAGAGTTTTGGTTTACATTTATTTGATTCGACAGGAGGTACCTGCTTTAAAAGGATATGTAGTTTCGAATGATCTCGAATTTGGGAGAACAGAGAAATTCAGGTTTAGAGCACAAAATTAGAAACTTAATTTTGTAGTCACCAGTTGTTTTTTAAAGCAGCTATCATATTTTGTTATATCTTACATATATATAACTAAATCTGCTGGCGTGTCACCCATGGGGTTTTGTGCTACAGATTTTCCAAATGTTGACCTACAACTCTGCTTGGACTTTGAAAATTTGTTCAAGAGGAATGGGATAAAATACCTCTTCTGATGCTACAATAATCTCTATTGTTTTGGAAATTACAATGTAGAAAGATGGTGAAGAATAAAGATTATCAAATAGGACGTGTAAAACACAAAAATTTTAGGTGAACTATTTCAACAAAGTGAAGATCGTTTAAAAAATTTGGAAACAGCCTCTGTACTCATAAATTTTTGGCTTGAATATAATCCATAAATTAAAGAAAACATGTTATATTATTTGAAGAATAATTTGTTAACTAAAGTACATTTTGTTAAGATTCTTTTTGTGATTTGTATAGTGCTATGTTGTATTATGTAATTTCTAAGCTTTGATTTCTTTACAGAGACATTAATGTATTATTACTTGGAGACCCATCTGTAGCTAAATCACAGTTATTGAGATACGTCTTGCATACTGCTCCCAGAGCTATTCCAACTACTGGCAGAGGATCTTCTGGTGTAGGTCTGACAGCAGCAGTTACTACTGATCAAGAAACAGGTGTGTAGTTTTAAAGTGAGAATTTTTTAAAAGGAAGAAAAGAATGCTTGAATTAAAATTTCATATTTATGTTTAATTTTCAAATATTTATTAGTACAGTTTTCCTTTCTTCTTTATATCGAATGATATCTGAATATCTAAAGTTACAAAATATTGGTCAGGGTTGCCACACTACCTGGAAAACCAGAAAAAGTGAGGGAATTTGAAAATTGACCCAAAAATTCAGTGAAAAATCGGGCAATTTAAATATTTTAGTCAAAATCTGGAAATGTCAGGGAATTTCATACAGTGATCTCCAATAAAAAAGAGTTTTGCGCCGACGTTGGAAGCGATCTTGGCGCGCGTGAGTGTCACTCAGGCAGCTGGCATAGAGCCAATTTTCACAGCTCCAATCAGATTGTCTTTTAGAAAGGCAAAGCAAGTTTCCAGTACCCTCGAGAATCGAGAGACTAGCATGTGCATTTGCAGTGCTTGTTGAACTAAAGAAAATACGTATTTTTATATAAAAGAAAATGGGTTTAATCCTAGTATACAGTACTATGGAGGTTAGAATTCCATGTACGGTACGCACAGGATTTGATGACATTATGGTGAGCGGTAAATGGGTTATTTTGGTGTTGGCGGTAATTTTCGAAGTCATGCCAAGGCCGTAGCATATAATAGAATTTTACCGCAAAATCTTTTAAACATTTTTTTTCTTTTTAATAAATGCCTTATTTTTCATTTTGCACCAAAACGTTTGGCCCCACTTGGAAAAAAGACTCTAAAGTTGGTATAGAAACTGGCTTAATTCACTATCCTACCAAATTTCAAGCGTACACAAATAACGGCGTTGTTAGGCTTAGTGGAACTAAAACAACTTTTAAATTGTTGATAATTCTACAACTATTGCATACAGATTAAATAACACTTAGCTCACCGAGCAGGTTAACAGAGTGGCTATATATATATATTTATGTATATATACACATACATACATACCTACAAACATTTACATTCTTTTGATGCGGCTGATTGCAACCAAAACGGAATGTTATAGCAGTCCCATATACAAAATTTCAATATTCTGAGGCTACTCGTTGAGTAATGCGAGATACATACACACGTACGTCACAAAAAAAATCTCTTGTGAATCCATTTTAAAATTATGTGCAAATTTTAAAATAAAGCAAGTAATATAAAAAAAGTCAATTCCTACTTAGGTCAACGAAGAAAAATTTTTAAAATACAGAAAAAAAAAATTTTATTGAAAATTCATGAAATATTTTTTTCAATTAAAAATTTTAATATGTAAAAAAGTTTAACATCAAGTGTCATCCACTGCAAATTTAAAAAATGTATTTGAACTTTAGAGGATGAATAAAACGCATTTTATTAATGATTGAAAGTTAATTAAAATATTTTTTTAAAGTCAGTTCCTACTTAGGTCAACCAAGAAAAATTTAAATTGAAAATTTTTAATATGGGAAAAAACTGTATTAACATCAAGTGTCATCCACTACAAATTTAAAAAAAATGTATTTGAACTTGAGTGGATGAAAAAGAAGTATTTTATTAATGCCTGAGAATTTGAACAAAATATAGGGAGAGTGTGAGCTAATAGTGGGAATTTAAAAAATAGTAATCAGTCATCTAGGCTAACCATTTAATATAACTATATTCACCAAAATATCGTTGATTATTGTAATTTAGTTTTTAATTATTTTAATGTTATTCATATCATTTAATATTACTTCTTCCTTTTAAATTTATTCATTATTAGTAAATCATACTTTCAAATTTCAGGAAATTTTCTCTGGCATAATCCTGAAATTAATTCTAGCTGTATGATGACATAACATCACAAAATTTAATGCACATAATTTTTGCTTATGTATGCTGCTAAATAAATATAAAATACCTGGAATTTATTTAAAAATAGCATTAAATAGATTTCTTTCTTTCGTTTAACTGCAAAATGTTCGCAAAAAAATTTTTAAATCCTCATTGGGCAGATTCTAATCTCAATCTTCAGTGGAGAAAATAACTCCTATTATAGTGATAATAGTAATGCTTTGGGGATTATGTATTATATATATAAGTCATATGTAATTGGCAAATTTTTGTGTTTTCAAGTGGTACCATAATTAATTTACCTCTTAGCACAGCCAAAGTGCATTACGCGGATAGACTGGGATTTTTTTAAAATACACCTGGAAAACTTGGAAAAGTCGGGGAATTTCATTCTCCTGTTTGAGTGGCAACCCTGATTGGTAGAATGTTAGGATTCTATTTTCAGTGGTTTAACAAACTTAACTGTATATACAGAAAATGCGCTTTCAAGAAACTAAGATTAATTTTAAGCTTTCTGGCCTGCATAATTAATTTGCCCTTAAAAACATGGCAGGCAAATCTTAATAGCACAAATTCAATATTTGAAGCTGAACTGTTAGCCATTAGAGAAGCTGCGAAATTTTCCAGGTAACAACAAGAAAAAAGTTTTATTATGTCTGATAGTGCCTCAAGCCTACAGCCAAAAATCGGACTCTGCCGCTCGCCACTAGTAAGGAAATTCAATACTTACTATCCTATTTCTCAGGGAATATCCATCCCGAGCTTCACTGGACACACACCCATGTGGGCAATGAAACAAGCGACCATTGGAAACAACGGACAATTTGCCCCAGCCATCTCGTTGCAAATTCCATTATCACATCTTAAATCAAGACTGGAACGGGACCTTATGTTCATGTGTAAAACTAACTGGTCACAATAGCTAACAGGCAGTGCCTGTTGCCTTCAAGGGAATTAATCAGTACAGGCAGAGCAGTGACATATCTCCTGACGGCACATGGTCCTTTTGCAGTCTATCTCTTTCGCTTCGGATTGTACCACACAGATTCAGACTCGTGCATATGTGGTTCAACAGGTACCATTAATCACTATATGTTCGATTGTGAAATCACGAAAAACCTACATTTCCAGTCGTATACAGCTGAAAATGCCCAAGGATGGATGAAACAATTCCAAAAGAGTAAGCTACTATGAAACACATTTAAAACTCTCATAGACTACTTGGCAATGAACTGCGAAAATCTAAAAACAATCTACAATTAAGAAAAAGGTGTATAACTATTTAGTCCAAAGGTACAATTTGCCCAGAAATGCTATTAATTTCGATTTGGCATTTTGCATTGATTCAATAAAAGCATTTCACTTTTCAAATTGTTGCCACCAAATATTATTGCCCTGTATTAAAGAAATAAAATAATGAAGAATCTGCATAAATGTATTTAAGTTTCTCGCATTCTGATAAAAGAATGGTACCTAGAGCCATCAAATTTTGAATATTGAACATTTCCACCCAAATATAGCGTGCGAGACTGTATCGGAAATTCTAAAGATATGCTCATTTTAAAATTATTTTGCGATATTGCTCTTGAACTGAATTTTATTATTAATAAATTAATTTGTATTTCATATTATCAATTTTATGGCTTAAGTGTGAGGAACATGATATTTAGTTAATAAAGATAACACATAAAATGTTAAAAAAAAGCCCCCCTTTGGACATAATTTAAAATTTGAAACCTTTCGGGTCTTTTTCTTTTGTTTTTTTTTTTTTTTTTTTTTTTTTTTTTTTTTTTTTTTTTGTGTGTGTGTGTGTGTGTTTGTGTGTGTGCGTGTGTTATTGCTACAAAACATAAATATTTTGTATTTTTTAATCTGTAATTATCTTAATAACATTTCAGAATCAATGTTATAAATTACATGTATTTTAAACTATGAAATGTTATTAGATTTCGATATTAATAGTGTTTTCAACAACTATTCTTTTAAATAAATAATATTTAATAATGGTCATGCAAATCTATAATGACTATCTAACTACTTAGTTTAATTATTTGTAACTAACTATTCACCCTTAAAAGTTATCTCTGCAAATTAAAGTGAGATGTTGCCGTTCATTAATCCTTATTGTCATCACAAAATACAGCACAAAAATGTAAAAATTAATGTAAAACTTATTCCTATATTTAGTGAAATTTAAAATAATGTAAAACAACTTAACAACTCTGGAGCTTTAATGGCTTGTAGGTTGTAAATCATGCTGATTATGATTTTACTTCTTTTAACGATGCAGTGTGACCTAAAATCTACCTGCTTTTTTACTGAATATCTAGATTAAGCAAGCATGTGACGAAATGAGACATAAAAGAAAAGATCAACATAAATCTGTTAGTCACTAATCATAAATAAAATGTAACTATTTTTCTTTAAAATGTGTCTAACTATTATATGTATAAAATATGTAACGATAATAAATATTTTACACATATAATAGTTAATAATACATGATATTTTTGGCGATTCTTGATAAATTTACAATTACTTGATAAATTTTATAAAGTTGATATTTTAATCTAAGGGTGGTTGTACCATAGTGATGTTCAAGTATAGATAATATCTTTAATTGATTTTTTTTCCAGTTCCCAGTTGCTGATAGGTTCTTAATTCTTTTCATTAATAGTCCTTAAAAGTACTCAATTTCCATGTACAGAAATGTGTATGAACCCTGATAAAGTAGAAAATTCTAAATTTCCATCAAGAAGTATTATTTTTATTATAATTAGTGATAACAATATTGAAAGTTGTAAAGGAAATTTTTCAGTTTGCATAATTTATTCTTTAGTATTAGTCAATAGCTTTAGTATGTGAAAAGTTTGACTCTGTGCTGCAATGATCAGTAAGATGGCTAGAAGAGTGAGCTGCCATATCACTTAGCGTGGGTTTGAAACTCAGAGATGCGTAAATATTTGTAAATCTATAGTATATTTGAACCATGGGGCCACTTAAAATCGATCAAACCAAAAGTCCCCATGAGTGTTTGGTAGTAAGGAAAGAAGTATACAAAATCCTTGGATTTTTATTGCTTATGGTGTTCTGTATCGAAACTGTGAGAGGCTGTTTCTTGTGTGGTGTCAAGAACGTGAACCAACAATAAGTGTCACTCTTCCTCTTTGCCATGATGAATTTGTAGATCAGCTCTGTGATCTGACCCAGAGGTTATAATGTTCCTCTGGATCAGAAGATAAATATAATGTTCATAATGTAAGTTATTGATTAATGAACAGACTGTGACATGCCTCTGGATCAGGATAATAAGAAGCAACAGTTTAAATCATACTGTATGAAATCATTATTAAAAACAACCATTAAATGTTCATTCTTAAAATGTAATATGAGGAATATTTTTATTTTAATATCATAATATCATGAAACTACTGGTAAACTTACATAAGTTTTCTCTCCTTATAATAAAATTGTGTTTTAATTGTAAAATTTATATTTTATTGTATGTTAACATTTTTATTTCATATTATCAATTACAGGTGACCGGAGACTGGAAGCTGGTGCTATGGTGTTGGCCGACCGTGGTGTTGTGTGCATTGATGAATTTGACAAAATGTCAGATATCGATCGTACGGCTATTCATGAGGTTATGGAACAGGGTCGAGTCACAATAGCTAAAGCTGGCATTCAAGCAAAGCTTAATGCTCGTTGTAGTGTTCTAGCAGCTGCTAACCCAGTATATGGAAAGGTATTATCCTTTGTAAAATTTATCTCAGATTTAATGAATTTGATTAAAATTGTATATCTATATTATAGCATTTTAATGCAAATATATGAAGTGTTTAATTTTATTTTATAGTACGATCAGTACAAGACACCCATGGAAAATATTGGCTTGCAAGATTCTCTATTGTCTCGATTTGATTTGCTTTTCATTATGCTAGATAAGGTTTGTTTTTTGTTCATGTTAATTGCTTTTTATTTTATTATATAACTGTGGCAATCTGGGTGTCCATAAAATTCACATTGCTTTTATTTTTATTAATCAGATGGATCCAGAAAGTGACCGAGAGATTGCTGATCATGTTGTAAGAATGCATCGTTACAGAAAGCCTGGGGAAATGGATGGTGAACGTATGTCAGATATGTACTATATTATTTTGAAAATGAGATTGAATTCGAAACATAATCATTGAGTGATCATTCTTAAAATCTCTTTCACTTGCCAACACTCGATACACAATTTTTTTCATTCAAATTTAACTGAAGTAAAGTTAAAAAATAATTTTAACCCTCTGAATGCATGACCAGTTTTATCTGGTCATGAGATTTTTTTGTCATTTGGAGTATATTAGCTTCTAATTTAAAATATTTTGCTTACTTACTTTCTTTAATAATATAAATGTCATCTTAATAAATGTAAGTTTATGAAAATAGAGACTGCAGTAAGTAAATATACAAGTTTAGCTAATAAAGGCTGTTCACATACAGGTCTTCATGAGATTCAAAAACCACTCTAATGGTTTTTGAATCTAAAACTTTCTTTTTTAAGGGAATGTAAGAAGTATCTTTCCAAAATATGCTTTTTACCTATAAGAATGTGCACTGACGTTAAAAAAATTTACGTCAGTAAAATGCTATTAAAACTCTTCATGCATGGCATATATGTAAAAGAAAGATATTTTAGTATTTCGTTTTTTTATTTCATAAAATTGTAAAAAATCTCATTGCTTTAGTGGATAGGATACTTTTAGCGTTCACTATTGAAATGAATTTTAGAAGAGCTGAAATTTATAGCATTTTGTTCCTTATTAAGAAAACATTTATGTGTAACATGTTCTTTTTATATTAGCAGTAAATGGCAGCAAATAGCAATTTTGTGTGCAGCAAATGGCAGATTTACAAAGCATGCAAAATAACTAAAAGTAGACCTTCAGATTATTGTACAGATATTCCTTGTTAATTTGACAGGTTAAGTGCCAGGCTACTATCAAACAGTAAAAATCTTTGAAATTCTAAAACTGCTTTTTAATCATAAATTATTTTAGCTTCTGAAAAATTTAAGTACATAATATGTGCTATTTTCAAGTACACATTAAAAATAAACACATTGCTCAAAAGTACTAGATAATGAATGAGTATTTTGTTGTTAAGTATAAAAAAGCAAGCTGAAAGAGTAGAATTGTATTTCAAATATAAGTCCTGATTATAAAAGGAAAAATTAAAAATAGTTAATTGTTGAAACTGAAATGAGGGTATAATCTTTTACAGAAGTACTTACCGTCTTTTTCCGAAAATAAGACACTGTCTTACTTTCTTTTTTGGTCCAAAATACGCACTAGGGCTTATTTTCGGGGAAGGGTAAAAATAAAAGTATATTTATATATTTTTATTTAAAATTTATTTTACACAGAATAGAAAAATTTAAATTTATTCAGTTACAGTCATGTCACCTTCTTCTGGAACATCGTCATAAATAAAATTCTGAATTATATTCTGATTTTCTTCCAAATCCATTTCCTGTTGAATCATTGGTCCGAATCTCTCATGTCTTGCGATATAGCTATCGTTAAATGAATACTTCTTGTCTAAGTAGCCTCTTCGTAGTGCATTGGAAACATCACTATCAGTTATTTTGCCCATGAATTTTTTACCCAATTCACAACTTCTTGTAGCCTGGTTTCAAGCCTGGTTTTACAAAATTACCTCGATGATTTCTCATCATTCTGTTTTCAATATATTCATTGATTTCCATCCGCAAATGATCCTTGAATGGCTTGTTTATTACAATGTCAAGTGTCTGGAGGTAACCAGTCATTCCTACCGGAATCATTATTTGATCAATCTTCCTCTCAGCAAGAAAGTTTTTCATGTCTTTAGCGCGGTGAGTACTAGCTGAATCCCAAACTAGTAAACCTCTATTCTGACCCCTCAACAGTGGTAGCAGCATAAAATCAACCCACTTTCTTATAACTGCTTGGATGCACCAGGCTTTTTTACTTTCAATGACATAAATTCCTGAAACACGTTGAATCTGGTCTTTTTTACCTTTAGTGATTAAAAGTGGCGATACTTTCTTGCCATCCAGACGAATCGCCAAAATACAGGTAACACGTGCACTATCGTAACCGGTAGAAGGAACGTAAATTGACGAAGAAGCCTTGTGGTGTACTGTCTGAGAACTGTTTGAGATCCTTGGCCTAGGAATACCGCGTCTCATCTATAGCAATCATATTGGAGAGTTGGTATTTCGAAAAATAGATGCCATCAACAAAAAGCTTAAACGCAAGTGCACGCTTAACAACTTTATTGTCTTCCAGCATAAACAATGTTGTTGATCTCCTTAGAGATAGTTCATATCGTTTAAAGAAGTTGTCCAACCAGTGTGACGATGCTTTAAATTCTTCTGTGGATATATCAAATTCAGTTGCTGTTTCAAGGGCAAATTTTTGAATATCAGCCCTGCGCACAACCAAAGCCATTGCTCTCCTGCCTGTAATCCATTCCCTGATGCAATCTTCCAACTCAGAAAATAACGGCTGCCGACCTGATCCAACTCTGCGTTTTTTCTCATTTCCTTGGTCCACCAGTTGACACAGGTAATCGTAGTCTGCACGCCATTTACGAACCATACGGAGATCCAGCATCTTCTCTTTACAGAATGCTACAAGATTTACACCCCTGGAGTTTTCCACAATTCCCTTTTTGTACTCGACGAAATAGCTGTTTCGTTTTGTACTCATTTTAACTGGGGTTAAAAATTATTCACTTTATTTTTAAATAAAATTACGTATGAGGAAATAATCAGACTTACAAGACCGAAATGAATGAACGTTGTATACGTGCACTGTCGCTCAATGTAGACTGCTGCCTTATGTTGTATTTTTAAGATGAATTCCAAGAATTAATTTGAAACGAACTGTAGAGGTAAACAATTCATTTCTCGGAATATTTTGTTTCAAACATTTGTCTGAAATACGAGTATTAGGAAAGCTAAACATATTATTACTTAATAAATCAACAGCATTTTTTAACGAATTCTTTTTGTCACATTGTTTTAACTAGGGATTATTTTCGGGGGATGTCTTATTTTACAAAAAGTTCCGAAAATCATGATAGGGCTTATTTTTGGAGGATGTCTTATTTTACAAAAAGTTCCGAAAATCACGGTAGGGCTTATTTTTGGAGGATGTCATATTTTCAGAAAAAGACGGTAGGTATGTCACAGTCTGTTCATTAATCAATAACTTACATTATGAACATTATGTTTGCTTTACACCTGTAGCCTATTTTTTTGTTGTTTGTGATTAGGGTGCTGATTGTCAAACAGAAAATACAATAAATATATGCAATATAGAAGCTATTATAAATTATTACAGTTAATATTTTATAATGAAAGCATTTCCTGCATTTAATGTTTTAAAATGCAACACTGTAATTGTGAAATTGAAGTTTCACTGCATAGTATGATATCCATATAATATAAATAAATACAGTTAAGTTTAACGAATGTATTACATTTAATAACATATTGTTAATATAGAATAAAATAATAATATGGTAGCCTGAATCAGGCATTTATAGTGTATTTTCTCTCTTGTATATGTAAACGATTCCAACATCCTAGATTAATCAACAATAAAGCAATGAAAATTCACTGCACTGTATAATATCATGTAGTTTCAAGAAATGGCATAAAAACAAAAAATTTTGTCTTTCCAATCAATGCATTTCACAAGCAATGAAACAGATCTTTGCATATATACTAATTGTTAGGGCTGAAATGGGAAGACAGTACTGGCTGCTGCATACTGCTTATTCTGCCGACTTGAATTTTATAACTGATAAACAATGTCAAGATGGAAGAGAAACACACCAAAGTAAAACATACATGTTATATATCTTGACTCATCAAACATAGATATACTACTGTTTATTTATAAGATTAAATTAGATTACTTATACATAAAAGAGACATTGATGCTACATAGTCGACGGTAAGTGACGAGAGTGATGCAGCACAGTTACTGTGCACTTGCATAGGCTAACAGTAAGGTTAGAAACACTGCCATCGGTCAGTTAGCACAGTAATGAATATCTAACATGTCCTTTTTATATATAAAGCAAGGTTAGTTAGTGCATGTTACAAAATTAATACCATAATTATGTTGAGTCATTACTTAGCAGTTAACTTAAGAAAACATTTTGGCAAATTGCATATACTAAACCATTATTTAACAGTTGACTTTAGAAAACTTAGCAAAATTACATACCTTCATGACTCACTTAAATCTTTAAAATCGCAATTTACCAATTAAACTCATATTTTAGAGTTCTAAACAGTTCACTAAATTCCATAATTGATAATTCATTAAATTCTATAATTAGTCCATAATGTATAATTTTATGGCATCTTCTGAATTGTCTTTATATCAAAGAGGTTTTATTATATTTCTGCTTGATCGTCTTGATCTGCTTGATCAACACTGGCTTGACACATTTCCTGGAATTTGAGAATAGAAAGAGTAGTAAAATCACTTTCCTGTTCCTTAGGTGAATTCTGCTTATCATCTACAAGAGCAGGTTAATCCTGTGTTGATTGACCAAATCCAAATCCAAAAAGAAATCTTCTGCTGTTCTGTTCCACTCTGTAGTTTAACACATAGAGTTAGTTGTCTTTATGAATGTGATGTCGGTTTCACCTATACACAGTTCCATCATTTTCTTTTATGACATAAGATCTTGGTTGAGGACCTGTTTTCAAGATTATACCCTGTTTCCAAGGCTCTAATTTTCCCTTTGAACCACACTTTATCATTTTCATAAAATTTTGGAATCTGAGCTGCATGCTTATTGTGATATTTCTTTTGCATCATCTGCCTTCTATTTAAAGCTTTGTTGGCACCTTTTATTTCAAATTTTGATTGCAGTGTTTTAGGATGTGATGCTAGGAAATATCTCAGTCTTCTTCCCATTTAAAATTCAGCTGGAAATGGCAAATCTTTTGCAGGTTGAATTCTACAGTCTAGCAAAACAACGTACAAGTGTTTTCCTTCTTCCACAGTTTAGTTCAGAGACTTCTTGAGAGTTTGAACTGATCTTTCAATTTGTCTATTTTCTCTAGGATAATGTGGTGATGTGATGTTATGCATAACACCCCATTCTTCAAGAAATTTTTGCAATGCTTCCGAGTTGTATGGAAGTCCACCATCAGTGATGAGCTTCTCTGATATTCCATGTGTTGCAAAAATGGACTTCATACCTGTCATTACAGCTTCAGCTGTTATACATTTAAATGGTTTGAGCTCCACATATTTTGAAAAGTAGGCTATCATTAACAGATATTGTTGTCCCTTCAGGTAAAAGAAATCACAGGCAAAGTTTTGCCAGTGTCTCTCTGGTAGATCACAGTCTGCTGGCCTTGTTTGTTGCTTGTGGTACTGCTGGCCTTGTTTTGCTTCTTTCTGGCCATCCATTTTTTATGTGAAATAACATATCTTGCAATTCAGGGTCCTTTTTCTTTCATTTTTACGATTTTTTGCCATTTTGTTGAAGAGGCTTGTGTTAATAGCCTTACAGTAGGTTCTTTACTAAAAGTATCAAAGTTCTTTACCAAAAGTATAACACCATCAAAGGTGTTAACAGTTGATTGTGCTCTGGACAGGGCATCAGGTATCAGCAATTCTTTTATTCCAATTTCAAATCATACCTGTTCAGTTTGAGGAGCATGCGCTGAAGATGAGGTGAAATTGTATCATAAATTTTTTTACTAATGCCTAGTAATGGTTTGTGATCAGTCTGCACTATTACATGTCTTCCACACATATAGTAGTTGAAATGTTCTAACCCATATACAACTGCTAAGAGTTCTTTTTCAGTCTGCGTGCTGCGTTTCTGACAATGATGCTGATCCAGAAGCCACAGGTTGATTATTTTGTAGGGGAACCACTTCAATTCCATATTTACTTGCGTCTACTGATATGGTTACAGGTTTGCTTTTATCAAAATACTGTAAACATGGGGCTTGCACAATCGATTTGTTTTAGGTGCTCATAGTCTGTTTGGATGTTTTCATCCCATAATCATTCGCTGTCTTTTCTCAAGAGTTGCCTTAACGAATGAGTTAGACTTGACAATTGAGGTGTAAATTTCACTAAATATTTCATCATTCCTAGAAATTGCTGCAAGTCTTCTAAGCCTTTTGGTTTTGCGAACGTTTCAATTTCATGGATCTTCTTTGGATCAGGTGCCATGCCTTTATCGGACAGTACATGTCCTAAATAAGTCATAGAGGTCTCAGTTACCTACACCTTCTTGATTTTAAATTTTAGATTAGCACTTTTGGTTATCGTCTTATGCAACAGCTTGCAATGTTCTTCGACAGACGACGATCATAGGTCTAAATCATCAAAATACGGCTTTAACTCATTCTCATTGCTAAAAATCTCCTCCATAGCCCTTTGAAATTCCTCAGGTGCATTGTTCAGACCGAAAGGAAGAACAAAAAAATCTGAATTTTCCCCAGGGCATTATAAATGTTGTCAAGTATGATGACTTCTCATCAAGCGGTAGTTACCAAATTCTTGGCATCCAAAGTGGTAAATATTTTACATCCTTAGAGTTTTGTCATAAGGGCTTCTGCTGTGGAAATTGGATAGTGAGGTCTTTGAATAGCTTCATTGAGCTGCCTTGGATTTAGGCAAATTCTCAATTTTTTTGCCATATTTATTGCAACCATGTTGCTGAACCACTCTGTTTGGCTCCAGCTTTACTTTTTCGTGCAAAGAAAGTGCCTTTTTAAGTTGTGCTGCAACATGAGGTGTATAATTTTCTTTTATGTGTATCTTTAATGTGCAATTTAGTTTACCCACACCAGTAAACAGATCTGCAAATTCCTGTGTCACTTGTTCTGGTGTCTCTTCGTGTCGTTTCTTTTTTTGCTTGACTTGATACACCCTTTCAATTAGACCCATGCCTTGGCAAGCCTGAAGGCCCAAAATAGTAGATGATTCCAGAGAGTGGTTACCAGAAATTTGAGAGGTATTAGAGAGTGGTTACCAGAAATTTGAGGGTTTTGGTCAATTTTTTAGTTTACATGAAAGGTAGCACTTACCTAGTATTGGTACTTAGTTGTCATTATAATCCAGTACTGGTTGTTTATTTTTCTTAATTATTGGTTTCTCACTCCACTTTAACAATTCACTCTTGGGTGTAATGTTAACTTGAGCTCCTGGTATCTAATTTGAAGTCCACTTTGTTCTTATTTACAGTAATCTTTTGGTACCAGACTGATGCTTTATTTGAATCTACCACATCAACAGTTTTTACTTCCCCTAGGTAAATAAACTCTTGAGTTGCTATCTTCCATATGTTCAACAGCATGCACTCTCTGTTTTGGTTTGGCACGACACATTTTTGCCCAGTGATTTCTCCCACTGCAATTTTGGCAGACCGTTCCAAACATGCTGCACTTCTTTTGCTCGTATTTTTCTTCCATATTGTGTGCACTCTTTTACTTGTGTTATCTGTGTGCGATTAGTGAGATGTTTGTTTTTTCTCATGGCATCTACGGAGATCTTGTTCTCGCTCATTTCGCTTGTGCTTTTCTATGTTCAGCCGCCTTGCATTCATTGATAATATTCTACAGCATCTTTTTCACTCTATTTGTCTCTCGTATTAGCCTTTCTTGCAATGCTTTATAGCACTTATTTCAAGCATTTCACTGCTACCCTGCTTCTGTCATCGCTTTAGCTGAGAGGCCCTGCTTTATTTTATCACAGAACATTCTATCCTGCTCTTGCCCATAGTTGCAATTTATTATTGCGCATCATAGCATTGAGTAAGAATGAATTCCTCTCCTTTCTCTTGCTTTATTTCCAGAAACTTGAATGAAGCATAAGTCTCATTCTGATAATCTGCGAAATATTTGTCGAATTCTTGTAGACACTTCGCTGCTGCCGCTTCTGACTTCAAATCAAATGATCGATATTGCTTTTTTAATTCGTCACCACAAACATGTCGAAAAGCACAGTTTTTGTGTTTTGCAACTTTTGGCTATATGTTAGAACCTTGATGTAGTCTTCAAAGTCTTCCTTCCAGTGTCTCCAAACCTCAGAAGGGTTCGATCCAGCGTCAAACGGTGACAGCGGGGACAGGTTATGTGGCATTCTGTTTCTAAGTTTTTCATATGCAAGTAATCCTTAAAATATTAATTTATGCATTAAATTTTAATGAGCATGGTTAATTTTGACACCATGTTATAGATGTTGACTTGTCAAACATAAGTATATTACTGTTTATTTATAAGATTAAATTGAGACATTGGTGCTATATAGTCGGCTGCAAGTGCAGCATAATTACCATGCACTTGCCTATGCTAACAGTGCAGTTAGAGGCACTGCCATCTATCAGCTAGCACAGTAATGAATATATAACACTATCAAAGCAACAACCTTGTGTTTGTCATAAATTTTAGTCAAGACTTTGTCAGTTAGTCTTTAGTTAAAACTTTATCGATTCAGATACAGGTCCTTCTTCATAGGAACAAAGAAATCTGGTACCTGTGTGCCCTTGAAATCGATAGTCTTAACTCCAAATACAAGATTGTTGCTTTGCTAATTTTATGATAAACTATGTATTTTCTTAATATTCAAAAAATGTTTAGGGTGTATTAAACTGCAAATGATTAGGAAAACAGATACCAAGTCATCAAATATGGGAGGACTGCTGTGTGATTTAGGAGGGAAATTGAATCTTTATTTATTTAGTAATTATTCAAAGTGTATATTATTTTTTATATACATGCTAAAAAATAAAAAATTATCTTACAGCACTGCCAATACATTCTGCTGCTGATTTTCTTGCAACCAAAGACCCTGATGCTGAAGAGGAACAAGAAGAAAATACACCTATCTATGAGAAATTTGATGCATTGCTTCATGGATCTAAAGCTAAAATGTATTTATGTCTTTTGAGCTAAATTAATTCTTTCATTTTTCTAAAAAGCCCCACCAGCGGCCAAGCGATTAAGTCACAGTTCGATCCCAGGTTTGAATCCTGTGAACAGGCTGGCTGCATGGGTGTTTTCATGATTTTTGCCATGTGTAACGTGTACATGAGCCAGGTTCCCCTTTGAAAGTCCTTCAGGAAGGCATCCCTTCCCTTAGGCAGATAGCCCTCAAGGCTTTGTCATAATTACATAAACCAAACCAATCCAAACGCTCTTCAAAAACTTATAATGTTAGTTTTTCTTCGAATGAATTTATCATTGAACTAAAAATGTAATCTTTTTTAAAGAATACTTTCATTTAAATTATTGAAGTATTTGCAGTTTTAAATCAGAATTACAATAGCCTGAAAGAGTTCGGATCAAATTAAAATAATTTTTCATGTTAATTTTAACTTTCAGGTTAGTGTAATAGCAATGATCCTCACTTCGTGTTATGTTAGGTGCTTGTTAATAAGAGCACCTTTAAATTTTCGTATAAGGAGCTAAAAATCTGATATTTTAACTGATGAAATTACAGGGTTCGTACGGTCCTTAAAAGTCCTTAGGTTTTTTAGAATCGATTTTTGGTCCTTAAAAGGTCCTTAATTTCGCCCAAAATCAGTAGAAGGTCCTTAATTTTAATCATCTAACATTTCGGTCCATTTTTAGGACTGTCATTTCAAGTGCAAATTAGCATTTTCGAGGAATATTTTTGGTGATTCACTAACAAATATGGTTATTGTTTGAATTTGTTCCTCTTTCTAATATAAACGGTGCGATACTTGAGTTTCTAGGCGAGAAATGAAACATAGGCATTTCGAAATTGTTTCTTTTTTCTAATGAAGAGCTCTTAAACAACTTTTCTTTCCTCTTTGGGGATGTGAATTTTTTTATTAAACGGTTCTAAATTTGGCTACTTATCAACATTTTGGTGATTTTAAGATAAATTTCTATACAAAATTTTTAATTCAGATATCTGTGAATTTTTCAACACTTTTGTTTAGAACATTGTAACATTAATAAATTTCGTTAAAATAATGGTAATACATCAAAATTATATTTAAGAACTAACATTGAAATAAAACTATTTTTATTTTTCATTGTTAAATTATAAAGTGATATTTCTTTTCATTTTGGCAACTTATTTTTACAATATTTTGAATCCGAAAATAAACAAGCTAATAAATGCTAAAAAGCATAATTTATAAAACAAATTAATTTGCAAAGCATAATTTACAAAAGCAAAATAGCTGTGTAATTATTTTAAAATGTCTTCTTTTTTATTTTTCCATGGTAAGAGTTTTTCCCCATGTAATTCTCTCAGAATATTCAGAACTTTCAGAATGTGCATCCGTTTTCTCTATAAAGCTCATTTATTTTTATTTATTTACTAGCCGCTGTGCGGCCAGCCTTCGTCTGGCTTTTAAGTGTACCGGAAAAATGCCTAAAGAGAACACCAAACATTAAATTTGAAAACTGCGCAGAATTTTACTCTGCAGAACAATTTTATCGAAAAAGAAACAACAACGGAAAAAAAATTCAGTTAAAAATGCATTACATATAAAAAGCACTGGCTCTCGTCTAGATGCATCTGGTGTACCAGATTTCATAGGCCTGGGTCTATTAGCTTACACACAGTACGAACGAAAGACACCTACACACACAGAAAGACTCGTCCTTTTAAATATAGATCTATAAATTAATTAAACAATTTACCTTTGCAAAAAGAAACAATCTTTCAATCTCTTAAACTGTTCAATAGAGTGAAATCTCGCTTTGCTATAGCCCATTATGTCTTAAAATGACGCGATTTCATCAGAAAACATAAAATTAAAAAAAAAAAAAATCTAATTCGCATTTCGAAAAACTCGCTTCAAGGTGCACTGACTCATGCAAACAAATCATGCAAAGCTTTTCAATATCTTACAAACAGTGAAATAACCAAAAAATAACATGAAAGAAACTCAAAAAACAAAACATTTCGCCCAGAATTTTACTCTGCAGAACAACTTTATCAAAAAAGAAATCAATAAAAATGTATTATATATATATATAAAATGACAATGAAATATGCAGTATCCCTTAATACAAATATTACTTATCCTAATAAATAAATTAACCAACTTCCCTTTGCAAAATCTTAAGAACTCAAATGGTATAAACAGATTAAGAACTTAAACAGATTAAAAAATAT